>OFHU01003423.1:0-427908 GCA_900245905.1 Lacerta viridis | reverse complement strand
TTGGCATGCCTGCATTGTGACAGCTGCTGGGATGAAAGAAGTGCCCCTGGTCCAGGAGAGGCTGCTCTGTGGCTGGTGCAAATGGAAGCCACAAAAGCCATGGGATTTGGCGGCTGAGACTTCCCTGCTTGCAAATGCAACTGAACTTCACAAGCAGAAGGGGAGCTGGGGTCCGGGGTACTGTTCGTCATGAAGTGTGAAACTAGTCTTCCCCAGTCGGAGGCCTTCCCAATGGTTTGGACCACATCTCCAGCTGTTTGGACTACATCAGCCTTATGCGGCTCGAGATCCCAACCCCTGGAGTACAGTCTCCCCCCCAAATGAACTGACTCAGACCCTGCAGCCTTCATTGGAGGCCCTTCTCCATCTGCCTCATCCGCACGAGGAGTAAAAAAGGGCAACATGAAAACAGGCCTTTTCATTGGGTGACACGCACATCCCTGAGGAATGCTGTCCCTGGGTAATCTTGTCTGGCACCATCATGCTTTGTTTTTGGGCGCCAGCCTAAGACATGTTTATTGAGTCCTTGGGCTCAGTAGATAAGCATGAGACTCTTAATCTCAGGGTCATGGGTTCAAGCCCCATGTTGGACAAGAGATTCCTTCATGGACTAAATGACCCTTGTGGTCCCTTCCAACTCTACAGTATTCTGTTCTACCCAGCCTTCAGGTGGTTAAGTTCATCTCTGTTGTGCTGCTCATCTTTTAATAGGGTGGGCCAGGCCTTTTTCTTCTTACTGTACTGTTGGCTGAGCATTTGAGGGGTTTTGTACTGCACAATGCTTTATAATTCTGCTTTTACTTGATTTCTGTGCTTCATCATCTTTACTGAGAGGTATTCCTTTCATCTAAAGCAACTTGCGTTGTTCAGTCGTTCAGTCGTGTCTGACTCTTCGTGACCCCATGGACCAGAGCACGCCAGGCACCCCTATCTCCACTGCCTCCCACAGTTTGGTCAGACTCATGTTAGTAGCTTCGAGAACACTGTCCAACCATCTCATCCTCTGTTGTCCCCTTCTCCTTGTGCCCTCCATCTTTCCCAACATCAGGGTCTTTTCTAGGGAGTCTTCTCTTCTCATGAGGTGGCCAAAGTACTGGAGCCTCAACTTCAGGATCTGTCCTTCCAGTGAGCACTCAGGGCTGATTTCTTTAAGGATGGATAGGTTTGATCTTCTTGCAGTCCATGGGACTCTCAAGAGTCTCCTCCAGCACCATAATTCAAAAGCATCAATTCTTCGGCGATCAGCCTTCTTTATGGTCCAGCTCTCACTTCCATACATTACTACTGGGAAAACCATAGCTTTAACTATACGGACCTTTGTCGGCAAGGTGATGTCTCTGCTTTTTAAGATGCTGTCTAGGTTTGTCATTGCTTTTCTCCCAAGAAGCAGGCGTCTTCTAATTTCGTGACTGCTGTCACCATCTGCAGTGATCATGGAACCCAAGAAAGTGAAATCTCTCACTGCCTCCATTTCTTCCCCTTCTATTTGCCAGGAGGTGATGGGACCAGTGGCCATGATCTTAGTTTTTTTGATGTTGAGCTTCAGACCATATTTTGCGCTCTCCTCTTTCACCCTCATTAAAAGCAACAACTTAGAGATGCATTAAATAAGTAACAAATACCAAATGATGGTCATGCTGGCTGGGGCTGATGGGAGTTGTAATTCAAAACGTCTCGTGAGCGCCAGGTTGCGCAAGGCTGTGTTGGGCCCTGCTTGTGTGGAATACTTGGTGGTGGCCAGGATGCCTTGACCGGGTGGCCATGGCTGGGGCCTGTGCATTTCACCCACTGTCCAACATATAATCTGAGGTGAGGCTTGAGAAACCCTGTTCCTGGTTCTCCTTGGTTTTTAACTGTGTTCCCTGGTTTGGGCTTTTGGGGGGGGAGAGGAGGAAGCACCTGGAATGAGGACGCAAGAGCCCTGCGGCTGAGTCAGGTTAAAGGTCCTGCTCACCCGGCATCCTGTTTCCCTCTGTGGCCTGCCAGGTGTCTCTGGAAAGCCCACAAGCTGGACAGGAGCATGATAGCAGCCCCCTTTTCTCCCACCCTTGTTTCCCAGCAACTCCCATTTATGGGCATACTGGGTGGTGTGGCAAGTGGCCACTCACCACCGGATCCTCCGTGAGTTTATCAGAACCATCCAAGTTAGTGGCCGTTATTACACCTTGGAGTAGCTCATGTCAGAGTTTGGCTTTGTGAAGGAGGTATTCCTTTGTGTCATAGAGTTAGAGAGTTGGAAGGGACCCAGGGGATCTTCTGGTCGCATCTCCTGTAATGCAAGGATCACAGTCTGAATTTTCCAACATGCGCCTTCACTGCGTGACCACAGGCATTAATTAGCATTAAAAGAGAGGGACAAAAAACACTCCCTAGCCACTTGCTTATAGGAAATGGTGTTTGCCGTGTCCATTCACCCAACCGAGTGGTATAACAATAGATTAAAGCAGTGGCTGCAGCAATACAGCCTTGTATTAATAACATTGGAAAACCAAGAAATGCGTTGATTTCTGCAGCAAATTGGCAGTCCAATGGCCGTGCCACTCTGTCTAGGTAGTTTCCCACCAAGTCAGTTGGGAAGACTCTCCAGTGTCCACGGATAGTATCCTAAATTAGGGTAGCCCTAGAAGGCAGCAGCTGTTTAACTCACTACTAGTAGCCTGTTAGGGCCTGCATCCTGCAGAACAGCCAAATGTCACACCATCCCAGCCAAGAGACCTTCCAGCCTTCAGTAAACAGACATGGCTACCGTAAGATTGGAGATAAATAGCAATGAGGAGAGGGGAGGGAGGCAGCTGCCCAATGAATCCACAGCTAAGTCTGGGTTTGACTGCAGGTTGTCACCTGCCTGTCTCTGTCTTTCCCCCAGCTGAAGGTCAGGCACATGCATGCATGGTTGTGTTATGATGCCCCCTAATGCAGGATTGGTTCTGGGGTGGGGTGGAGTGGGGTGTTTAGTGCTCGCTGTGGCGTCTGTATTAAGCACATGTCGGAAAAATTGCAATGTTGCTGGGGCCGGTGCAGCTTCCGCTCTCCATCCTCTTGGGGACGCATGCCAGCGGTGGGTCCCAAGTGCCACCGTGCGCCAGCTTGAAGTACAGCACCATCTGCAATTGGGCTGACGAGACGTGAAATCCGCTTGCTCTTGCCCTGCCAGCTTGGTGATTTGAAGGTTGACATGATTGGGAAGGGAAGGGCCAGGGTGTCTCTGGCCTTTTTTCCTTGTTTTAATGGGCTCCACTGAGAGGCTAGAGCTCACACACAAGTGTCTGTGGAAACCTTGCCTTGGCATCCCCGAAATCTTTTGGACTTTGATGAGTGAAACTTAATGAAGAGATGGATTTCCCTGTCCTGTGCAGATGGAAGGATTAGAGAAAGGCATTGAAGATGAAGGGATGTGCTACCAGAACGCCACACAGTGCATCTGTGGAGTGGTCATACTTTAAAACACAATACTGTACGTGCATCTCTGCTCACCCTCCAAATAATATTGAGAATGGCGTGGGAGGGGTGGATGGAAATCTTTTTCTTCCCTCCTAATCCCCGTGACTCATGTGGTTCAACATCCCGTTCTCACAGTGGCCTACCAGATGCCCATTATGGGAAATCTGGATCCGAGCAACAGAGCCGCCTCCCCTCCTGGGGTTTCCAGCAACTGGCATTCAGAAGCATTGCCACCCGTCACGGTGGAGGCAGAGCGCAGCCTTCTACTCCTCCATTCATTTCTCTAATCCTCTCTTAAAGCCATCCAGGTTGGTGGTCCTCCCTGCCTCCTGTGGAGCAAGTTCCGTAGTTTAACAATGTGCTCCAATCCACTGAGAGAGGAGAGTCCCTCAAAGAGTGCAGAATTAATTCTTTGTGAAACGGCAGCCACTTGCTTAGGTGGGTTTAAAAGCCGTCAGACAAAGAAGGGGAGAGGCCTGCCATTGGCGATTCGTGACCGACAAGGGAAAGCCCAGGTGAGGTTGAGTATCTGGAAGAGTGGGGGCTAGCCAGGAGCTGCCCTCCTTGTTTGCATCAGGTTCCTCCAAGCTGCATCCCTCTTTGTGGGGCTTCTCAATGGCAGCTGACATTGGCGAGCCAGGGAGGAATCCCAGGCCATTGATGCCACCATGTTGTTGCTAAAGCTAAGCAGCTCCGGATGACCACCTGTGTTGCTGCCCTGGGTTCCATGATAATAATAATAATAATATTTATTATTTGTACCCCGCCCATCTGGCTGGATTTCCCCAGCCACTCTGGGCGGCTTCCAACAAAAATCAGATACAAAAATATCACACATTAAAAACTTCCCTAAAAAGGGCTGCCTTCAGGTATTTTCTGAATGTCAGGTAGTTGTTTATCCCCTTGACCTGTGATGGAAGGAAGGGATTGTATAAATAAATACTATTTTGGGGTTGGTGCAGTAACTTCGACAGGACGACGAACAGTTGGAGGTACATCTTTTCCTATGTGACCCTCCCTTGTGGATCTGATCTTCCTGGCCAGGTGGAGGAGGAGCTTCAGGAGCAGGAATTCCTCGACCGCTGTTTCCAGGAGATGCTGGATGAAGAGGACCAGGATTGGTTCATCCCGTCCCGTGACTTGCCCCAGGGCATCGGGCAGCTTCAACAGCAGCTGAACGGGCTCTCGGTTAACGACAACACCCACAGCCACGTATCGGAAGACATTTTGGTAAGCCCTGGGACACAGGGGCTGGAAATGGGCATGGGGACCTGGCTCTGTCGGTCGGTCACAGATTTGGGGCAGGGATGTGAAGGGGGGTGGTGGAGAAAGGGGGGCAGAATCTTCCCGGTGCTCTCACATTTTAGAATCCATCTGCAATCGGTGGGGCAGCCGATGCTGTCAATAGCTGTCATTTTTAAACTGTTTATGGACAATTTTATGAGAAAATCTGGCTGGATCATGCCAGGAAGAAGCTGAGATATCAATACTTCAACATGGAAGGCGCGCAGGGAGGAAGGGCTTATTGAGAGGCCATAGAAATGAGGAACAGCCCAAGAGATGAGAACTTCATCCAGTTAGTATTAGGAGAAAGGGCAGGATCCAAGTACCAAGAGAGCCCTTCTGCAGTGATGGGGAAGGGAGCAGAAATCTAAGTCTCTCATCAGATCCTGCTTTGGAAGGTTACAGGGGGTTGGGGAGCCCTGCCAGGGTTTGCTGCGTCACCATGATCTTGAAGTGGGGACCCCTACCCCCCCCCCAAGTGGTTGCACTGGAGGTAGTGGGCTCCCTTGCTCTCAGGCACACTTTTCTGGCCCTGTGAAAATCAAGGAGGTCCTGAAATCCAGCCATTTCCCCAAATGGTCTTCCCTGAGCTCCCTTGGGGCTGGGGTGCTCCTTCTCATCCACCTGTCCGTCTCTAGAAACTAGTAATAAATGACCCACCACACAGGGCCCAGTATTCCCAGCCACTTTCCAAAGTAAAATGTATACTGGATTGGTGATGGAATTGCCACCTCTTTTCTGACTTAAGCATGTTCTGCTTTTATCATTTTTTGGTCCGTTTGCCTCATTTTGTTACGGCTCTTAACTTCAACAAATAACAGTGATCTAAACTTTTAAGTTATAGACCATTGGATGTGGACAGGAAGAGGGTGAGTGGGAGAGGGGCCATTTGCATCCCTGTACGGAAGGACTTGGGCGGGTGAGAGGAGGGAAAGCCAGTTAAGCCGAGAAGCAACCCGGGGGGGGGGGTGTATGTGTGTGTGTGTTCTTGCCTGCCTGCAACTGACTGTCCTCTCATTCTCCCCTCTCCCTTTCAGAGCAAAAGCACCTTAAACCCCGACGCCAAGGAGTTCGTCCCCGGAGTGAAGTACTGAACCTTCTTGCAAAGACAATTTCTTTTTGCCCTGGATGGGGGTGGGGGTGGGAGTGGGGTAGCGGGACCCGCAAGCAGCGGTGGGGCAAATAGACTCCTGGTGGGCGAATCGGTGGGACTCTTTACGCTACTTCATCCCTCTTTTTTCTTGCTGCGTCGGGACACTTTGAGGCAAACTGACGAGAAGGAATGCCCACCACGGGACTCGGCACAAATCCAGACGGGGCACCTCCTTGGTTTTACTTGGTTTCCCCCCCTCTCACCTTTTCCTGTTTAACAGCAGCCAGCCTAGCCTGACCGCCAGCAGAGTCTCCTGCCCACCCGCCCGCCTCCTCCTCCTCCCCACTGGGCAGCCCCTTCGCTGGGCACGCTTTGGACACTTTGCAGGCCCTGCTGCGCGGCGGGGAAAGGCCCCCCCGGACGTCTCTCTTTCCTTGGTGGAAGTTCTCAAGCAGGGCAGGCCAGACCTGCCGCCAGCCAGCTCACTGCTTCTGCTTCTCCTCTTCCGCCTGGCTTTGGAGCACCTCCCTTCCTCTTGCCCTCTCTCGCTCAGGCCAGTTGCGATTCCAGCAGGTGAGGTTGCAGCCCGGTGAGCCTCAGCCTGCAGTGACCTCTCCCACCACCAAACCCCTGGGGGTCTTGAAGGCAGGAGGGCCTGAGGGAGTTGGCTCAAACCTCACCCCCCCTCCATTTGCAAGCACGTGGCCTCCTGCTGAGGAGGCAAGGGGGTCCCAGGATGCCCACAGAGTTGTTGAGGCACGATGAACCATTTCCTGGTCTTCTGCATCACTGTTTTTTCTCTCTCAGCTTTCCTATCCTCCTCCTCCCTGTTTTGGCCCCCAACTAAAATAATTGTAATCAGGAATGACAGGGTACATTTTCTGCACCTGGCAGCTGCAAGGTGATCCAAAGCAAACAAACTTTGGCAGAGGGGGTTTCTGATCCCGGCAGGTTTGTCTCTTCTCTCCAACTGGGTCCAGTTTCCTCGACATCCTAGCTGCTAAGAAGTTTGGGGAGCTGCAGTTGGGCTTGTCTGCGGACCAGAAAGAACAGGTGGGCCATGCCAGCTGAATGGGCCCTAAACGGCTTGCAGAAATCCAGGCACATCCAACAGCACAGAGGGAGCTTCTGCCCATCCTCTGGGCTTCTGGGTTGTCTGGTATCTGCCACCACCTTCAGCAAAAGACCCAAGGCAAGACCATGCTCTGCATCTTGCCTGGGAGAGCTAGCATGAACACACCTAGCTTCATCTGCAAAAAAGGGGGGGCAGCAGTTCTCCATCAGCATTGCAGCTCAGCTAGCCCAGTTCATGAGCCCCTTTGCTTAACCCTCTTGCTTTCTTGGGGGCCATGGGAAGAACACTCCTCCCATGGCCTTGTGGGACAGCTGCAGTTCAGCCAGTCTGGACCCAGGTCCCCAAAGCAAGCTGCCAGGAGACGGCGAGGCAGAGACCTTCACTGCCAAGGAGGGCGACCGGCTTGCCTCTCTCCTCCCCGTTTAAAATCTGGTTCCTGTTGAATACATAGGGTGCCCCCACCAAGTCTGACTTCTTTGCGAGGAGAGTGACAGAAGGGATCCAGCCGGGAGCCGGTGCTCTTGCAGTTGCAGGTGAAAAAGCAGCTTTACCGTGGAGCTGCATGTACATCAGGATCCCTTCCCCAGATTATTTCCATGGATTCCCAATTGCAAAGGCATTATCAAGTGTCAGTCTACTTTGGAGCAGCTTGTCTTGCACAGATACCTGATGACTTGGAGCATGTGCAGAGTAAAGAGTTCTCCACCCCAAACTCTTTGAGGGGCAGAGGCCAGCCTGGCTGTCAATGGTCACCTGTCCATTTGCCCTTATCTGCCTGCATTTGGCATTTGTAGAGAGGGGCAGAGGCAGCTGGCTCTGCTCTTGGTCTTGGAGACTTTTTAAAAAGGGGAGATTTCTCCATGATCCAGATTCCTTCAAAGCCACATTTCAGGCTTGCTTATTTAAATAATCAGCAGTATAATCGGACAGAGCAGATGTGTAGGGCCATATCCTCCCTTCCCCATTCCCTCCCCCTTTTCTCTCCCCCCCCCTTTACAATCTCTGGTTTCTTTCTGAGGAAGTCTTTGCAATTATGTTCTGTCCATTTTTAAAACAATGCATTCTTAAAATAAATTGGTTTTGAGCTGGGTGTGATGCAGAGTTCTTTCCAATTTTGACAGAGGGGCTTCCTGACAGAGCCCCCCACTCCCCGATGGATAAAAACGTGGTGGCAGAAGAGGCTGGTTTCTCCTTTGTACCATCTCATGAAAGAGGGAGTCCAGGCTCCAAGGAACGTGGAGAATGGGCATTGGAATAAGTTTTTTTTGGGGGGGAAGGGTGTTAAGAGGGCAGGATATAGAGTAGTTTTGCACATTTCTCTGTCTACCCTAAGGACTACCCTGTAACACTTGCACATGAACATGAGGAGAGCATACTGGATCCGGGCAAGGGCCCATCTAGTCCAGCATCTCGTTCTCACAGTGGCCGAGCAGATGACTCGGTGGGAAACCAGCAAGCAGGATTTGAACCCAAGAGCAACACACTCCCCGCCTGTAGTTTCCTGCCACTGGTACTCAGAAGCATTGCAGCCCCCAAACATGGGGGCACCAATAGCCCTCTCCATGAATATTTCTAATCCTCTTTTATAATTATTATTACTTGTACCCCACCCATCTGACTGAGTTGTCACAGCTACTTTTGCAGGCTTCCAACAAAACATAAAAGAACACAGTGAAACATCAAAAGCTTCCCTAAACAGGGCTGCCTTCAGAAAGTCAGATAGTTGCTTATTTCCTTGACATTTGACGGGAGAGCATTCCACAGGGCGGGCACCACCACCCAGAAGGCCCCTCTGCCTGGTTCCCTGTAACTTCACTTCTCAAAATGAGGGAACAGCCAGAAGGCCCTCAGAGCTGGAACTCAGGGTCCAGGGTGAACGATGTGCTCCTTTTAGGTTGGTGACCATATTGACCACCCCCAAAGGGCTAAACTGGCTCACAAACGATCTGTCTCACAGTGACGGCATCTTTATGTAGCAGAGCAGTTGGGCTTTTGAAAAAAAGGAAATCCGAATCTTGGGTCTGAAGCCTGAAACGAGCTGCTGGGACATGGTTTCTCAGCCTGCTCCTATAGAAACCTGTCCCAGCTTTGTCAAAGCCCAAATCAGTAGGGCAGAGCTTACCAAACTCTGTGTCACGACACATCAGTGTGTCGGCTGCAGTGTGTAGGTTGGCCACACAAATGCTCCTTGCTGTCCTGGGGCTGGAAAGGTATCAGTTTAACCTCCGGTTTTTGCTAGTAAAACTGAATTACTGTGTCATGAAATGATGCAGGTCTAAAGAGATTTGTCACCAACATGACAAGTTTGGAAAGCTCTGCAGTAGGTCTGCTGTGCTAACCGGAAGGAAGAGCCCCACTCCGTCTCCCTGGGCAGCTTGGAGGAGAGGAATTTCATCAGCAACTCACTAGGTGAACTTCCTTGGCGCAGTCAGGTGCTTGTTGCCCACACGCTTGTTCCTGCAACACGCAGCCCACCGTACCAAGAACACTGCCGCTTGGTGGTCTTGCTTTTTTTCTTTTTCTTTTTTAATGAAGGTTACGAAACATGCCCCTACAAAAACGTCCTTCCAAAGCAGAACAGGCAGTCTTTGAACATTTAAAAACCGGGTCCATGGCATGGAGAGAGAGAGAAAGAAAGAGCAGGTCAGGTGGGGGGGGGCAGCATCCTGCACCTCTAGGCAAAGGAGTGTGTGTAGAAGACATTCACGTTGGCTGCGTAGTCCAGGGGGAGGGCTTGGCCAATGTGCTTGGCCCCCAAGCTAGCCCCTCCCAGCGCCGAGGACTGCTTCAGCTTCAGGAGGCTGAACTTGGAGAAGGCGGTGCTGAGCTGCTCTCTGTGCGCCTGGTCAAGGACTCGGATGAAGCCTGGGAGAGGAAAAGAGGCAGGGAACGGTCATTCAGAGGACACCAATCCCTACCAGGTGCTAATTTGGTACCCAGGTGGGCACTCAGCGCAGGCATATGAGAGGCAGCACAGGAACTGCAATTCCCGTATCGCAGGGGGTTGGACTAGATGACCCTCGGGTCCCTTCCAACTCTGCAATTCCACAACACTGCAGCAAAACACCCCCAGCCTTGCCAAGGAGGTTCGTGACTCTTGTCTGCCTTCATTCACGACAGCCGCTCACCTCCTTTCATCATTTCCCAGCTGTTCCACACCGATCCGACGCACACGATGGGCAGCCCCAGGTCTCCTAGGAAGAGGCTCTGGCAGGAAAGAGAAAGAGAAGGGCACAAAAGAGGATTCATTTATGACATATATTTCCTATTCCCCCCTCACATACACTTTCCTGCACGCAGGGCCTTTCCCAGGGAGGCTCCCATCCTGGGACTCCCCAGACCTTCAGCAAAGTGGCTGCCCAGCATGCCAGCAGAGTAAGGTGCCTCTGGGAATGTCTGGAAACCCAGAAAGAAGCACCCCTGACTGCATAGCTGGGGGTTGGACTGGATGACCCTCGGGGTCCCTTCCAATTCTACAATTCCCCCTATGGTTTCAGGTTTCCAGGCGAGATAAGACAAAGGCATCTGTACAAATAACCACACTGGCACCTTTAGGTACGCATGTCGGTTATCCTGAGGTTCCTGCATGGCAGGGTTGGACTGGATGACCCTCAGGGTCCCTTCCAACCCTACAATTGTATGATTCTATCCCCTTGGTCAGGACAGAACTAGAATCTTGAAATAAGCCACAAAGCAGGAAGCCTGCTTGGACCCCACCCAGAGGAACGGGGCACCCCAACTCGACAGGCAGTGGTCTTTACCAACCTAGCTAGAGCTGGGAATTCGTTTTTTTCTTTCCTTTTCCTTTTCAAAATATAGTCTGGCCCCCCACAAGGTCTGGGGGACAGTGGACCGGCCCCCTGCTGAAAAAGTTTGCTGATCCCTGGGCTAGGGCAACCCAGTCGGATGGAGTAATAATAAGAAGAAGAATTTTGGAATTATTGTTTTAATATACAGGTGAAACTCAAAAAAAAATGGAATATCGTGGAAAAGTCCATTTATGTAAGCAATTGTTTTCATTAGCTACTGGAGTTTAATATATGAGATAGACTCATGACATGCAAAGCGAGATATGTCAAGCCTTTGCTTGTTATAATTGTGATGATTATGGCACACAGCTGATGAAAACCCCAAAGTTGAAATTGTTAATTTGGGGTTCTCATCAGCTGTACGCCATAATCATCACAATTATAACAAATAAAGGCTTGACATATCTCGCTTTGCATGTCATGAGTCTATCTCATATATTAGTTTCACCTTTTAAGTTGAATTACTGAAAGAAATGAACCTTTCCACGATATTCTAATTTTTCGAGTTTCACCTGTATGCTTTTCATAGCACACCCACCAGGTGGCTTCTAACTGCACGGAACAAAGTCTTCTCTGGGCTGGCTGGCTGGCCTCTTGGTGACTGCGTCCTGGGGAGATCCAGCCCCCGACTGCTCTGCTCTGACCTCCCCCCACCGCCCCTTCCTTTCACAGCTTACCTGATCAACTTTTGGCAGCACAGCGACGATGTGCCGGGCCAGCACTTCTCCAGCCTTGTTGAAAACGTAGCAGCAAAGGGGGTCCCCAGCCTCGGCTCCTGCATGGAGAAAGATGTTGCCCTTGTTTACTCGTTTCACAAAACTTATACGCCTGGTCTAGATGGCCGTTGGGTCCCTCCCGACTCAGGGCTGGCCTGACGTCACCCTGGAGGCTTCCTAGGGCAGCTGTGAACCCTTCAACATGCCCCACTAGGGCGTGTCATTTAAGGATGAAAAATTTTCTTTTGTGAATTTGCTCAATGAGGGGTTCTAAAAATATGTTATTGCACATGAGGAATCCAAATCTGCAATTATTTTTATGATTGGTTGATGATTAGCTTGGTAAATTGAGATTTGTTTGAAATACACTAAAAAAAGCCAAAAACTCGCATTTTGAAGCGAAGTTAAAGTTTTTAATCATTTTATACAAGCGAAAATATAAAGAAATTTTGTTTCCAGCTGTAACAACATATCATCACTTTATCTTATAATGTCCTATTATAGTAAAAAAAAAAGAATAACATTAATTAGAATTAATAACAAGTTTCATCAAGTGCTGTTTTGATTCATTTCTTGACAAAAGCCGACGACCTGCTTCTTGGCCTCTCTGCAGCCTCTGTGACTTGTTTCACACATCTTTCAATCCCTTGACCATGACAAGGCCACTGAGGAACTTGCATAGGCTTGTCAATAAATTCCTTTATTTCTGTCAAGGTCATTTTGCATGTTAATGGAGGTTCATAAACTCCATCAAACCAGTCTATCAACTCCAATAAGTTTGAAGCAGAGGTGTTTATAGAAGGTGTCTTCCTTGGACGTACTGAAAGGTCTCCAAATATATCATCATTGCCACCTCTCAAATTGATGATCTTTTGAATTCCAGCTCTCCTTTCTTCCTTATTATTTGAGCACAGCAGTGTCTGAATTAACATTTCACTAAATGCATACCACGCTGAATGCTTAACAGTCGGCAAAACAGCATTTACTACAGCCTTGTTTTGCAGTCTAAGCTGTTGCAATTGAAACAACAAATTATGTGGGCCTTCTATCCACAAATGTTTTACTTTGATATTGAACCAACACGGATAGTACACACCAACGAAGTATTCCACAATCAGCCTTAAATTCTTGAGGTTTTTGCCTTTTAGGCCATGTTTGGAAACCCATAAGCAACAAAGTCTGTTTGCTGTTGTAAGCCACCTTACAATGAATTTGAATTTCAAATTCATTAGACAATGAATTTGAATTTCTTCAAATTCATTGTCTAATGATGACATCAATTTCTCCTGTGCTCTCTTTACTTTATTGTGGTCAACAACAAGTTTCGTATTTTCTTCAGTGATCAAGCCAGTATCAATAAATGCAGCGGTGGTAATTGCAGCTGTGGCACGAAGACCAACACCGTATCTGATGCTCTGCATAGTAACATTAGGTATATCTAATGTATTGTACTGTTTCTCTCCATTAGAAGTTGAAGGAGCTGCTAAATCATAATTTGATTCACTTCCATCTTCTGTATCAGATTCTTTTTCCTCATTTCCAACCCTGGAGGAACTTTCTTCATGTGATGGAAGTGAAGAAGTCTGCAAGCATTCCTTTTTATATTCAGCATCAGCAAGTCTTGTTCTCTCAACTTCTCCTCGCTTTTGCTTCTTTATCAGTCTGTTATGTTCTGGAAAATCTGGCAAACCAATTTGGTGTGGTCCAATAGAACCAATCTTGTTTCTCTGGCATTTAATGAAAGCAAGTTCTTTCACTGGATCTTCTTGTCTTTAGAGCATGTACAATTAATGTGAGCTTCTTTTGTGCAATCTGTAGCACAGCCAAATTCAGAGCACATAATGATTTCACATTTGCAATTGAGAATGTCAAAGAGCTTGTCAAGTTTTGAAGCAAAGGCTTCTTTAATATCTAACTTGCCCCTTCCAAGAGATATGTTTTTTGCTTGCTCTCAACTTTCTTGAATCTTTGCTAATACTGTAACTCTTGAATTCACAACAGGGAAAACAAAAGAACAGTTTGCTCGTTCCCATTTTTCAAGTACTTTAGGATATATGTCTTTTGCAACACTGGCAGCTGGATAGTTTCTCATATCCTCACTACTTTGTTCTCTCAGCAACAGTCCATATCTTAACACGTCTCGCAAAGTTGGTAATTCAGAAGGCAACATGTCTCTTCCACTTCCAATAAGGTTGCTCATATGTGTGAATGTTCCCTGCCTTGTTCTCTTCTTTGTAGTCATAGTGAAGCAGTTATCACTGGTTGTAGAAAGCAAAAAAGAAATCACATACCATTGTATAATCATAGAATCATAGAATCATAGAGTTGGAAGAGACCACAAGGGCCATCCAGTCCAACCCCCTGCCAAGCAGGAAACACCATCAAAGCATTCCTGACAGATGGCTGTCAAGCCTCCGCTTAAAGACCTCCAAAGAAGGAGACTCCACCACACTCCTTGGCAGCAAATTCCACTGTCGAACAGCTCTTACTGTCAGGAAGTTCTTCCTAATGTTTAGGTGGAATCTTCTTTCTTGTAGTTTGAATCCATTGCCCCGTGTCCGCTTCTCTGGAGCAGCAGAAAACAACCTTTCACCCTCCTCTATATGACATCCTTTTATATATTTGAACATGGCTATCATATCACCCCTTAACCTTCTCTTCTCCAGGCTAAACATACCCAATATTAATAATACAGATAACTACATATTAATAATTAATAATATTAATATTAATAATACAGATAACTACAATACATATATAACAGAACTACAATATCTTGTAATCAATTTTAGGCACTTATCAACATCTGTTTTCATGAAAATTTGGGAATAACCTATACGTTTAAATGACAGAAAAATTTTAAAAAATGTTAAAAAGTAGGAACTTTTCACATAGATATTTACCAAGCAAGACCTAAATATTTACAAGTAACCAAAATATATTTCAAATTACCTAATCATACCACAACTTTTTAACACCCCTCAAATCAGGATTTTTAAAGATGAAAAATTCAACACGCCCTAATGCCCCACGGCTGCTTGCTCTGAAACCTCCTAATGGGGCCATTCAGAGGTTCGCCACTAAAAAGTTCCCGCGGTGATAGTAGGAGAAGAAATGCCCCCAAAAGATAGAAAATTCTTTTTGTATGGCACAACAGCTGCGAGAATATTGCTTGCCAAAAAATTGGAAAACACAGGATACACCAAAAGATAGAAGAATGGCAAATGAAGATGATGGAATATATGGAAGTGGCCGAAATGACTGGACGAATCTGTGACCAGAAGGAGGAAACGATAGAGCAAGATTGGAGCAATTTTAAAGTGTATTTTTAAAAAAATTGTAATATTTGTTAAAGAGGAAAGTTTTTGGAAGAAACTGAGGCTTAGGTGTGTATTTAGAATAGGAATTAATCAGAAATTAGATAGTAAAGCTAGACAATGATAGAGAAAGAATGTAAATTAGAGGATTATAAATAAGAATGTTTAAAATGACTTGGAAGACTGCTAAAGATGTATTATAATGAAATCAGCAAAGAGGGATTAGAGGAAGTCATGAAACAAAGTGAGAAAGAATAAGAAAGTTTTTATATATGTTTTTAGAAATAAGATGTACTTTTCTTGTTATAGAAAATAAGTTTTAATTGTTTCAATATGTGAAAATCAATTAAAAAAATTATTGGGGGGGGAATTAAAAAGTTCACGCGTTGCCTTTGGTGAAGCAGGGAATTTAACTGGCAGCTCCCAGACTGGCTCCCTTTGGCCAAAGGGCAACCAGGGTCAGCATCTGAAAACGATGCCGCAGAAGTCACGGCACCAAACGCAGAAGCAGCAGCAGCTTTGCTTGCGTTACTTCTTTTCCGGAGGATTTTTCAAACCCAAGAGGAACAGCCCTTGTCCGCAGACATGGAGAAAGTTGATATTGGGAATTTGGGAAAGGGCTGATCAATGTAACTGGCTGCTTTCAAGCATGGAAAGGATTTGAGAGGGAAGGAAACTTATTGCGACGGTTAATCGTTGCCATTATTGAACCCTTTGCCAGCACGTCCCAGGGCAAGTTTGCAGCAATTTGAAATTGAGAAATAAAGACAGCTGAGCCAAATCGCAGTCACAGGAACAGCGTTGGTCCTGAAAACATCCCACCCTCTTTGAAAGCAAGGAACCATTTGGGTCAAAGAAGCATTATTGCGGGCATCTTCAAGATCCTATGGTTCTGGGCACCACAGTTCAAGAAGGATACTGACAAGCTGGAACGTGTCCAGAGGAGGGCAACCAAAATGGTCAAAGGCCTGGAAACGATGCCTTATGAGGAACGGCTTAGGGAGCTGGGTATGTTTAGCCTGGAGAAGAGAAGGTTAAGGGGTGATATGATAGCCATGTTCAAATATATAAAAGGATGTCATATAGAGGAGGGAGAAAGGTTGTTTTCTGCTGCTCCAGAGAAGCGGACACGGAGGCAATGGATTCAAACTACAAGAAAGAAGATTCCACCTAAACATTAGGAAGAACTTCCTGACAGTGAGAGCTGTTGGACAGTGGAATTTGCTGCCAAGGAGTGTGGTGGAGTCTCCTTCTTTGGAGGTCTTTAAGCGGAGGCTTGACAGCCATCTGTCAGGAATGCTTTGATGGTGTTTCCTGCTTGGCAGGGGGTTGGACTGGATGGCCCTTGGGGTCTCTTCCAACTCTAGGATTCTATGATCTGCAAGAAGCCCCAGGCAGACTGAAAGCTGAAAGACGAGTCTCCGGCATCTGGGATGACATTTCCTTTTCAAACAAATGAGAATTTTTCCTTTGCATAAATCCTGCAGTAATGTGCAAAAACAATGAGGCCCAGCGTTCCCCAACCTGTTACTCTCTGGCCAGTTTGGACTGCAACTCCCATCATCCACCTGACACTTCTTCTCACGGTACATAGTTAAACTGCGGAACTCCTTCCCACAGGAGGCAGTGGCGGCCACCAACCTAGAAGGCTTTGAAAGAGGAGGAGGCAAATGCACAGAAGAAAGGGCCAGGGGTGCCTCGGCTCTGCCTCCACAGTCGGAGGCAGCGATGTTCCTGAATGCCAGTTGCTGGAAAGAGCAGGAGGGGAGGATTGCTCTGGGGCTCGGATCCTGCTTGCGGGTTTCCCGATAGACGCATCTGTTTGGCCACAGGGAGAACAAGACACCAGACTAGAGGGGCCCTGGGTCAGATCT
Source organism: Lacerta viridis (assembly GCA_900245905.1). Classification (NCBI taxonomy): domain Eukaryota; kingdom Metazoa; phylum Chordata; class Lepidosauria; order Squamata; family Lacertidae; genus Lacerta; species Lacerta viridis. Next base: position 411,299 of record OFHU01003423.1, on the reverse strand, counting down.
CACAGGGGTCTTCTTACGTTCAATATTTCAATATTTAATATTTATTATTTGTACCCCGCCCATCTGGCTGGATTTCCCCAGCCACTCTGGGCGGCTTCCAACAGAAATCAAATACAAAAATTTGATTTCTGCCAGCACAACAGACCACAGGACCATGGCGCTCCCTGTTGCCTGCTGAACCAGTAAGTGGGGCCTTTGAATGTAACTGCAGATGGCGACAGCAGTCACGAAATTAGAAGACGCCTGCTTCTTGGGAGAAAAGCAATGACAAACCTAGACAGCATCTTAAAAAGCAGAGACATCACCTTGCCGACAAAGGTCTGTATAGTTAAAGCTATGGTTTTCCCAGTAGTAATGTACGGAAGTGAGAGCTGGACCATAAAGAAGGCTGATCGCCGAAGAATTGATGCTTTTGAATTATGGTGCTGGAGGAGACTCTTGAGAGTCCCATGGACTGCAAGAAGATCAAACCTATCCATTCTCAAGGAAATCGGCCCTGAGTGCTCACTAGAAGGACAGATCCTGAAGTTGAGGCTCCAGTACTTTGGCCACCTCATGAGAAGAGAAGACTCCCTAGAAAAGACCCTGATGTTGGGAAAGATGGAGGGCACAAGGAGAAGGGGACGACAGAGGATGAGATGGTTGGACAGTGTTCTCAAAGCTACCAACTTGAGTCTGACCAAACTGTGGGAGGCAGTGAAGGATAGGCGTTCCTGGCATGCTCTGCTCCATGGGGTCACGAAGAGACGGACACGACTGAACGACTGAACAACAACAACAACAAGCTGGGGTGACCACCTTCTTTCTCATGAGGAGGGACAAGTAATAGTGTAGGGCTGGGTCGGCAAACTACGGTCCACGGGCCAGATCTGGCCCAATTGCCCTCAGGATCCAGCCTGTGGACGTTCTGTGGATCGGCAATTCTGTTTTGTTTTTCGTTAATTCCCCCCCCCCGCGCACCATTTCCCCCCTCCCTCTCACACACCGCAGTGCCTCCTCCCTCCCTCCCTCCCTCCTCCTGGCTTCTCCCCGCCCTGCGTGATGGAGGAAGGGGCCTGGGCTGAGCTCCATATTGAGCAGCGCCTGCCTCTCCAGAGCCAGCCAGCCCTTTGGGGCCGCTTGTCCCTCCGCTGCCGCCAACAGCCTCTGCCGTTCGCAAGGGCAGGCACAGGAGCCGCGGTTTGGAGAACGCAGCGCCAACGGCAGCAGCATAGGTAGGCAGGGGGAGGGGAGGGGCTGGGGAGAGAGGGAAGCCCCCTCCGCCACGCCACAAGGTCTCGGGGACAGTGAACCGGCCCCCTCCCACAAAGGTTTGCTGGCACCTGGTGTAGGGAGTATTGCAATTCTGAGTTACCTCTAGCTAGAACAGAGTTATCAGTTTGGAGCACTACCAGCCCTGGTTATGGGCTTTTGGTCGCGCTAGTGAATCTCGACTGACCCATGAGATGCTTGTAGCCTGGCTAATACATGTATACGACTATGAGCTGATTTATCTAGTCCTTTACCTAACTAGTGAATTAAACATCTGGAAGTGGTGCGGGCTGTTTTCTGTCCCCTGCCCAGTGACCCACTAATAGCGACCTAAACACACAATTCATGGCTTTCTGTTCTTTCCAGAGCCCATGCTTTGTCTAAATAACAATAACAATACAGTGCTACTGGGCATGTGCAGAGTTCCTTTGTCCTGTTACAGAGTAATAGGGCTAGGTTGTTGATTATCTATATTGTGATCTTTTCTGTGAACCGCCCTGAGACCGCTGGGTATAAACTCAAGAAATAATAATAATAACTCTGAACGCCACCGGGGTCTCTGGGAAGTTCAGAAGCAAGGTACACCCCAAGCCAGCTCCCCGCCCCCACCAGGGCATCCTTCCCCAGCTACCTTCAGCCAGCTTCTTGCAAAACCCTGCAAACTTGGATTTCTCAAAGGTTCTGTAGAGGTGAGTCAGGAGACCCATCCTGTCCGTCACCTGCGGGAACAGGAGAAAACAAGTTCAGTTGCATGCAAGTTCTCTATGATTTTTGCCCTGATCTTTTGACTTTAAAGGATTCCCCCCCCACACACAAAAAAAGGCCTGGCGTAATGTAAGCCATAGGGATGCGGGTGGTGATGTGGGTTAAACCACAGAGCCTAGGGCTTGCTGATCAGAAAGTTGGCGGTTCGAATCCCCGCAGACGGGGTGAGCTCCCGTTGCTCGGTCCCTGCTCCTGCCCACCTAGCAGTTCGAAAGCACGTCAAAGTGCAAGTAGATAAATAGGTACCGCTCCAGCGGGAAGGTAAACGGTGTTTCCGTGCGCTGCTCTGGTTTGCCAGAAGCGGCTTAGTCATGCTGGCCACATGACCCGGAAGCTGTACGCCGGCTCCCTCAGCCAGTAAAGCGAGATGAGCGCCGCAACCCCAGAGTCGTCCGCGACTGGACCTAACGGTCAGGGGTCCCTTTACCTTTAATGTAAGCCATGCACAAATAGTGATCTGAGTCTTCCCAGGCTAGCACATCTTTGGCTAAGATTGCAATCAAGGTGGATTTGATTTAAATCAAATTTATTTATATCACTAGTCAGTAAGACTTGATTTAAATCATATTTTTTTTAAACAGAAAGACTCATTCTTGCTGCTATAATCTTAATATTTACAACCAGATGAAGGGTTTCAATTTTGGAATAATAAATTTTCAGAGTAGTTTTTACAGTTATATCAAAAATTACTGATTTGGTTATACTATTAGAAATACATAGACAGATAATTATGAAATTATTGTGAGGTTTAATAAGTTAACTGTTTATATTTGGACAACTTTTCTGCTGTACTTTATTGGAAGGAGAAAAATAATCATTTCCTTAATAACAATTTATTTAACTAAAACAATAACATATGTATCCATGTTTGTTAACTGATGTGATTAAACATTAAAAAAAAACTTAGACTGAGTTTTAGCACACATGAAAAACTTAAAACAAATCCTTATTTCCTGATGAATAGCCTTTGGACTATAATGTAACTTAAATAGAAAACTATCTTTACAAAGATTTTTCCTCCAAAAGCATTTTATTTTAAAAAACCGATTTAAATTTTTAAAAATCCAAATTCTTTTGATTTAAAAAATCATTTGATTTTTACCCATGCTGATTGCAACCCTGGTGAACATTAGAGAAGCCACCAGCAAATGAGAGGTGACACCAAGTACAAATCCGAAAGGTGAAATTAAAAGAACCGTGGTGCTTTTAAGAAGATCAGGGAGCCAGAGAAGGTGTTTGCCTGCCTTCGCCCCGAGCAAGCCAGTGTGGTGTAGTGGTTAAGAGCGGTAGACTCGTTATCTGGGGAACCGGGTTCGCGTCTCCGCTCCTCCACATGCAGCTGCTGGGTGACCTTGGGCTAGTCACACTTCTCTGAAGTCTCTCAGCCCCACTCACCTCACAGAGTGTTTGTTGTGGGGGAGGAAGGGAAAGGAGAATGTTAGCCGCTTTGAGACTCCTTCGGGTAGTGAAAAGCGGGATATCAAATCCAAACTCTTCTTCTTCTTCTTCCTCCTTCCTCCTGGTCCATCCCTACCTGCACAGCCCAGCCACCCCTCCTTATTCCAGACATCGCGATATATCGCCCTATCGCAGCCGTTAGCTGGTGATGCATCTCGATGTTGAAAACCAGGAATCGCCCAGCCCTGATGTCATGTGCAAAACAGGGGCAGCTGTGTCCCCTCCCCTTCCGAGGCCAAAAGCAGCGAACTTCAGGAAATGGGAAACGCAGAAGGAAGCGCAACGAAGGGGCTCATTTCACGCCAGGTGAAACAAGCCATAAAAGCTGTCAGGTGACAGGAGAGCCCTAATGAGCCAGGTGGACTTTGGCAGGTGCTTAAAGGGGAGCAAAGGGGCTAATCATTAAACGGCCGGAGCCAGCCCCACCCTAGAGCAAGCGTGGAAGATGGAGCACAAGAAAGAAGAGCTTTTCAGGACATACGCAGGGCACGGCATGTACTCTCTGCACTTATGAATGAAAATAAATCTGAATTTTGAACAGTGAAAGAGACCATTGCATTTTTTGCCCGGTCGCCACGATTTATTCTGCTGCTGAAATTCTGCTTCTTAAGCACAGAAGTCCTCTGGCACTGGAGATGATTCCCCCCCCAATAATAATAGTAGTAGTAGTAGTAGTAGTAATAATAATAATAATAATAATAATAATAATAATAATATCCCCCCACCTTGCGTCCAAGCCTACCTTTGCAGCCTGGGGAAAGCATCAGTTAAGGATGCTCCATAGAGGAGATATTTGCACCTGTGAACCTACTTTGGACTATTCCAGGACAAGTTCCTCTCTGGCTCCAGCAGCCACAAAGAACATTTAAGGCAGCCTTTGCCAAGCCGGTGCCCTCCAGCTGTTTTGTACTATCCGCCCCAGCGGGGGCACGGCCATGTTGGCTGGGAGTTGCAGCACAAAACAGCGGCAGGGTGCCAGGCGGGCGAAAGGGGATGAAAGGGGAGGCAGAGCCAGAAAGGGGGCACCGTAGGAGAGGGAAGGTCTCCTGTTTACGACCTACCGAGAAATACATAAAAGGTCTCAGAGCACAAACAAGCCTCTTGAACATCTGAGCTATGATGGCATTGCTCTGGCTCTGCAGCTGGAGACAGGAAATGCTCCAGAATCTCAGTTTCTGGAAAATGCAGGAGGGCTTCTGCACTCTGATTCTGCTTGGGGGTTTACCTACGGGATTCTGGTTGGCTGCAAGAGGATGCTGACCATGGTAGGCCGTTGGCCTGATCCAGCAAGCTCTTCTCTTCTGGTGTTGGTTTCAGTGGGCTCTGTATTTTGTCCCTTGCCAACAACCCGAGACCTCTCTCCCATGATCCTGGAGCCAGTGACCAGCCTCTCGCGCCCCCCAACTCTCGCCACGAGTCAAACGAAAGCACAGGCGGGCAGTTTACCTGGAAGTAGTCAAACATGGCTTGCTTGACGTAGCTGATGTCATGCGGAGGCGTTTTGAGGTTGTCCAGGCTGTCAAAGACCATCTTCACCGCCTGGTGAGCGATCCAGTAAGCTACAGACACCAAAAGAGGAGATTACGCCCGGCACTAGGGATGGGGGAAGATTCAGGACAGAGAGCAGGTAGGACTCCTTCACGCAGCGCAGAGTTAAGCTATGGAACTCCCTGTCACAGGAGGCTGCGATGGTCACCAACCGGGATGTGCTTTCAAAGAGGATTGGACAAATTCATGGTGGAGGAGAGGGCTATCTGTTTCACAGGCAGGAATGCTTCTGAACCTCAGCTGCTGGAAACCACAGCTTTCAGGCTCAAATTCTGCTTGTGGCTTCCCCACAATGGGCATCTGGTTGGCCCCTGTGAGAACAGGATGCTGGACAAGTTGTGTCGCAGGCCTGATCCAGCAGGCTTTTCCTAGGTGCTTATAAAGGAAGCTCTGAGGCCTGCGGAAATCTCCAGAAGCCTCCCAAGTGTGACCATTGACCTCTGGTGCCAAGTCATGCTCTGAAGATCTCATCACACCTTTCAGTCCTCAACCATCCATGTGGCAAGGCCTTCTAAGCTTCTGGGCTCCCTTTTGGCCACGCGGACTGGATAACAGGGTCCAATCCAGAGGTTTTGGGGAAGATCTGCGCCACTCCTGAGATTTCTTCTGTAGAGCCAAGTTGTTTACTTCATCACCAGCGAACCCGAGCCCAACATCTCCCAAGCAAAGCACCCCACCAACCAGGTGCCGGTGACTGGCGTCCTGTCCTCACCTGACCCCTCGTCTCCCATCATGTGGCCCCATCCCCCGCAGCTGACCTGAGAGCCGTCCGGATTGATGAGTTTGCAGTTGGAGCCTGTCCCGGAGATGAGGACCACACCGCCTGGAGGGGAAGAGGAGCACGTGAGCAGGATGTACACGGCAAGTACAGACATGCACAAACTTCTGCCTCTGTCCTAGAAAATGGAAAGTCTATAAATTCTATACCAAGGGAGTGTAGCTGATGGATCTTGAACCCTCGGTGAGTAAGGGGCTTCCTCTGAAGAGAGGCTGCGATGGATTGAGCAGACAAGACCAAGAGGAGGTCCAACGGTCAAGAAGGCCGTTTCTGCAGTTGCTGTAGAGAGAAGAGAGGGGCAAAACTACTGGCCCAGAAATGGAAGGAAGAGACAACCCCAACCAGAGAAGAATGTCAAATCAAGATGATGGACTATGCCGAAATGGCAAGATTAACTGGGAAGCTCAGAAATCAAGAAGGCAAGAACTTTATAAAAGAATGGAGGAAGTTTATAGTTTATATACGAGACCACTGCAAGCAGATCAAAACATTGGCAGGATTTTAATCACACTTGTAAAGTAACGGACACTATGGATAATTCAGGGGGAAAAATGCTTGGATAAATATGGATATGCAGCTGTAAATATTTTCATTAGGACCCATGGAAGGTACGGGGGGAAGTCAGGAGATTCAGAGTAATCTCACTATTTAGATTTTGAAGTGTTGCTTAAATTTTTACAAATAAAATTAAAAAAAAATAGAGAGAGAGAGAAGGAGGAGGAGGAGGAGAAGGAGGAGGAGGAGGAGGAGGAGGAGGAGGAGAGAGAAGAAGAAGAAGAAGAAGAAGAAGAAGAAGAAGAAGAAGAAGAAGAAGAGAAGAGTTTGGATTTGATATCCCACTTTATCACTACCCGAAGGAGTCTCAAAGCGGCTAACATTCTCCTTTCCCTTCCTCCCCCACAACAAACACTCTGTGAGGTGAGTGGGGCTGAGAGACTTCAGAGAAGTGTGACTAGCCCAAGGTCACCCAGCAGCTGCATGTGGAGGAGCGGGGAAGCGAACCTGGTTCCCCAGATTACGAGTCCACCACTCTTACACTACACCACACTGGTGTGTGTGTGAGAGAGAGAGAGAGGGGAGGCAGGTAGGGCTCATCCCCCTGGGAAGGTAGCTCATCTAGGAGAAGGAAAATCCTGATCCTAAACCTCCGCTGCCTTGCGGGACATCTTCCAGAAAAAAAGGCCAAGGAGTAAACCTTGCACAGATCCAGAGTGGAGTCCCTAAGGCGGCTGGGTGGCGTCTTGTGTGCCTCCTTCCGGCAGCTCCTGCCGCCAAGCTGGTGCCAACCGTCTTGCTCTGCTTTCCTTTGGACCCCGTCAATGAGGTCAAGAGGGGGATCTTGTCATCGAGGCAGCCCAGGGGAGACACACGGCCCAGGGTTGCACTCTGGGGAGTTGACTTTGGTTTGGCTTCACACACACCCCCCCCCTTGTCTCTCAAGACAGACGGAGGCCAGCAACAACAACAGTGCCGTTTCCTCCTCTTTCTCCAGACCTGTGGCTCTTGAGGTGCCTCCCTCGTGGTGGCAGGGGAGTGCCAAGGGGCAGAGATGCTCCATTCCCCTCCCTCCCATCCAGCCCAGCTGTTTCGTACCCTGCCGAAAGAGTGCTCACGTGTACAGGTTACCTTCCCACTCAATGCGCATTATGAGCATGGAATGGCATCGCTTGAGGCTAGCGCACCCTCTGCTAACCCAGGTCCAGGCATTTTGGACGCCAAACCCTATCAGATCCTGGGTTACGGGGGGGGGGGGAGGCTGCTGAGCTCAGCCCTCGCTTGAGGGTTTTCCTTTGGAGCACCTGGTCAGGCTGCTGGACCAGATGGGTGCTGGTGAGATCCAGCCAAGGTTGGGTGGCCACCTGTCCTGGATGCTTTAGCCGAGATCCCTGCATTGCAGGGGGTTGGGCTGGATGACCTTTGGGGTCCCTTCCAGCTCTACGATTCCATGATTCTGCCCTTTTCCACCTGCGCCGGCAACGGCCGTACCGAGACACAAAACCCGGCCCTCTTACCGTGGTCGGTGGCTGTGGCCATGGCTCCAATGGCATCCGTGGTGATGTAGTAGTTTTGGCTCAGGCAGGGGAAGCGGGTCTTCATCTCCTCGATGAGCTTGTTGATGGCTTCTTTCTGCTCCCCTCCGCTGAGAGAGAGGCCCTGCGCCAAAACACCCACACCGTCACCAGCACAACCCTGGCTCGGCCCCAGCAGCAAGCATCTGGGCCGGGCAGAAAGGTAGGGCTGGAATGGAGCCACGCATGGCCAGGAGAGAGTTCAGCCCAGGGTGGGGGGATCGCTTGCGAGGACGAAGACTGTTTTCGGAAAGTCCACCGGAACACAAGACATGCCTCAGTTTTCAGAGGAGTCGTGGTAGCAGCTCTGCCTGAAGCAAATTCTGCAGCTGGTTCTAACTGGGACTCCTCTAGAATTACAACTCCGGGGAGCATTGCAAGGTGTACCCCAGAAGTTTATTGGGGGTTTGAGCCGCCAGGCTCCCCAATTCTCTCTGGAAGAAGCTCGGCACTTCTTTGCAGTTAGACGCTACGGGGAAAGATAGAGTCCAGCGGGGAAACTCTCTCTCTCATGGATACCCAACCGTCGGAACCAGTGATTCCCAAAGCGGGTGGTAGTGTCCTCTGGGGGGGATTACTTGGGGGTGGGGGCTAAGAGGCAACATTGAAAAACTGGCATCGCTGCATCAAATACAATCCGCTTTCTTGAATTTATTATACTAAATAGTTTTAACCGGATTTCCAAAAAATGTGCAATTAGTCGCCGCTGTTTTGAACTGTGTTCCTAATCTTCCTTAGCAAGTTGTGCAAACCGCTCTTCTGAATAATGCTTTTTAGAGCATAGGGTTTATGAAGCCAAGGGGTCGGGAGCCCGGGAAAGATTGGGAATCGCTCATCCCATTGAGGAACCACCAAGGAGCTCCTGGGGAACCTCGGGGACACCCGCCCGGCACAGGGGGGGGCCATCTAAACCGAGGGGTGGCAGCCCTGTTTAGGGAAGCTTTTAATGTTTAATAGACTATTGTATTTTAATATTCTGTTGGAAGCCTCCCAGAGTGGCTGGGGAAACCCAGCCAGATGGGTGGGGTATAAATAATATAATTATTATTATTATTATTATTATTATTATTATTATTATTATTATTATTAAAAGCAATTGCTGCTTCCCAGCAGAAGCAGCTCGGATCCTGCTTGCTGGCTTCCTGCAGGCCCCTGGGAGAACAGGATGCTGGGCTAGAAGGCCCCTGGTCTGATCCAGCAGATTCTTATGTCCTAATGGGGATCCGCTGGGCAAAGGAGGAGGGGAAGAGGATACTCACCAGGGAGCGCAATGGGACCTGTGGATCCGCCCCTGCCTTGCCCTTGGCTTCGCTGACCATGGTGTTGATCCTCTCCAGGCATCTGTCTGTCCCAACCAGCTGCTCGCCAAGGGGAGAAAGCAAGGAGACCCCAATCACCGCCGCACCCCAAACTTAAAGGCACAGACAGGCACCCAGAAGACCACCGCTTGCTCCCCTATCCTAGCTTTCTGGAGAGGAAGGAGAAAGGCATCCTGCCCTCAGCGGGCCCTTCCGGGATATGGGCATGGCCCTGTCGGGAGCGAGGCATCAGTCAATCACAGCGTTCCACTTGGAGATAACTGTCCCTTAGCAGATATGGGGCCTGCACAGACTTGGCAGGCCAAATGAGCGCAGCCCCTCATCTCAGCTCAGGGTGAGCAACGATGTGTGATGCAGGGCTTCAAAAGGAGAGCGAGGGCCCAGCAGTGCGGTGTAGTGGTTAGAGTGGTGGACTAGGACCTGGGAGGAGGCATGGGTTCGAATCCTCGCTCGGCCATGAAGCTCAGTGGGCCCCGATGTCGGGAGCCAGTCGATGCTTTCTCTCGGCCCAGCCAACCTCACAGGGCTGCTGTGGGGATTAAATGAGATGGGGCAGGAGAAGTGTGTTTGCCACCACCTTGGAGCCAAAGGTGGGGTCTAAATGCCATGAACAAATCAACCAGTAACAGTAAAAACACTTTAGCTGGGTTGATCCAAGGGATATGAATATCCTGCCTTGCGGAATATGAACAGGAGATTTATTGTGATCCTTACATTATTCCAGAAAGTTGTCTCTGTTGCTGCCTGAGATACAAGGGGAATGTGTGTGTGGGGGGGGAGAGAGACACATTGAATGATTTCAGTTTTAAAAAAGATCCACCCTAACTGCTTCCCTTTCTAAGAAGGACTTAGTCCCCTGTGACTAAGAGGCGTTTCCAAACATTCATATAGCTCAGTTGGGAGAACATAAGACTCTTAATCTCAGGGTTTGGGGTTCGAGACCCACGTTGGTCAAAAGATTCCTGCGTTGCAGGGGGTTGGGCTGGATGACCCTTGGGGTCCCTTCCAACTCTACAATTCTCTGATTTTACGACCTCTGAAGCCACGGTGGGCCTACTTACCCAGTGGTTGGTGCAGGGCCCCTCGCCCTCTGCCAGGATCTTGCCATCTTCAGAGATCAGGACCACCTGGGAGTGGGTCCCTCCCCTGCAGTGGGGTGGGGAGAAACAAAAGCCCAAATAGCCGAGTAAGAAGCCGCATGATAGGCGTTCGTAAAATCATGCCTATCATGGAGAAAGTGGGTGGAGACGAGTTCTCCTCCCTCTCTCCTCGCACTAGAACCCGTGGTCGTCCGAGGAAGCCGGACGGTGGAAGATTCGGGACGGAGGAAAGAGAGGACTTTCTGAAACTTTGCCTTCCAGCCAGCGCAACTTGGAGAAGGAGGTCAGGCACTCAGCGTGATGAGCAAGACCGTGTTAGAGATCCCCCAGGCGTGCTTTGTTGAAGGTGCCATTTGGCAATTCCCTTATGGATCTGAATTTCTACAACTGGCAGAAGAGGATGCTTGGGGCAGATGACCACGCCTTGAGCACGGAGAGTCTCGAAGACATCACTGGGCTCCTTTTAAAGGCATCGTCATCATCATTTTATTATTTATGCTCATCCGGCTAGGTTCCTCCAGCCACTCTGGGAGGCTTACAGAATATATAACACATAATAAAGCATCAAACTTTTTTTTAAAAAAAGAATCAGATTTTGTCAAGACTTCAACATGACCTGCTTCTTCTTGCAGAGTTGGTGCGATGGCTGAGCAACACAACCCACAGTGAAGCCTCGACATGCAGCCATAAACACAACTGAGCAATGTTAAATGATGTTCTCTGCAGAGTACAAGCTGGTGGCTGTGCTGTCTTTTGCAAACGGATGCATCGAACAGTCCAGAATTGCAAAACTGGACATGACCATTGAGCAACCAAAAGGCACGCTGTCCTGGGCTGCTCCTTTTTTCATCGTTGGGTTTGCAAGAAGCTGCCTCAGGAGAAGTCTGACAATCGTCCCTTACAATGCAGCACTCCCTACGCCATGGGTAGGCAAACTAAGGCCTGGGGGCCAGATCCGGGAATCAGCATGTTTTTACATGAGTAGAATGTGTGCTTTTATTTGAAATGCATCTCTGGGTTATTTGTGGGGCATAGGAATTCATTCATTCCCCCCCAAAATATAGTCCAGCCCCCCACAAGGTGTGAGGGACAGTGGACCGGCCCCCTGCTGAAAAAGTTTGCTGACTCCTGCTCTACGCCAACTGTCTGCAGGATTTCAGAGTCTTTCTCGGCTCTGCCTGCAGATGCTGTCAAGGACTGAACCTGAGACCTTTTCTGTGCCAAGGAAATGCTCCAGCACGGAATTATGGTCTCGTAAATCATCATTTTTCATAAGGCTAGAAACTATTTTTGTTCCGCACCCCATGCAAAGGGGTTTGGGTGCCCATTTGTGTCACCCAAGTGCACCGATGCACAGCCAAGTCACACAACTGCGGCCTGTGACAGAGAAATCTCGTAGATCTGACAACTTTGCAGTGTATTTAGCGCTGAACAGTTGCAGAGGTCCAGGCATCACTCACATCTACCCCCATCTCCTTGAACACAACCGTAGCTGTGCTGGAAACCCCAAAATAACAGAGACGCATGCAACTTACAAGGCCTTCTTACAGCTTCTTGCAAACTGCGCGTTTAAGATCTAGAACCCAGGAAAGCTCCTTGGAAAAGGAAACCAGAGAGGCAGGTGTTTTATATTAAAAGGAGGGTTGGGACTCTGTCCTGACGAAAGATTTATGCACAGCCCCACCCGGGCCTTTCGAAGCCCAAGATTTCTCTGCCAAATCTCATTCCTTGTGGCTGCACAGAAATCAATAATAATAATAATGAAAACCCTCGAACTGTGTGCAATTTAACTTGCCTGCATCCCTCGGCACACCTGGCAGGCAATCACCATCCTCACCTCTAACCACCTGCTATTTCAAGCCACGTGAGACATCGGAGGGGGGGGACAGCACCCCCACCCCAAAATGGAGCGCAACAGTCAGTCCCTGTTGGAGACGTGGCCTATTGAGATTGGTTCTGCGGATCACGCGGGAGATTTATGAGACAAGAATACACACGTCCGATTGAAACCCTCCGGCTGACTAGCCGTGCAGGGAGCAAACCTGAGTTCTGCAGCACAATCCCCGCCCTCCCGCAACACCCACGGCTTCAAGAGAGCAGCTGAGATAGACCTTTCGGGCAACCTCAGCACAAACTGGAGGAAGCGAAACTCTTGAACTGGGCAGCAGGCCAGTGTCCCCATGCCTCTCCAGGTTCCTCCTCCAATTCCAGCCCTGCCCCAAGACGCATTGTGCCATTGTGGGATTTCCCAGTTCCTAATGTATCAACTTCCTCCCCCAGGGTTAGAAAGCGATAGAGAACCCTCCAAAAGAAGAAGAAAAAGAAGAAGAAGAAGAAAAGAAGAAGAATTTTTTAAAATAATATATCATAGAATGGGAATAAAGGGATCATAGGCTCTGTTTAGACCAGGGGCAGCTACCCAGTAACAACAACAACAACAACAGTTTGTTATTGCAATAACATCTTTTGAGGCATACAGTTTTGGGTCGTCTCGTCCCCCTCACTTTCCCTTCTCTTTTTCTTTTTCTCTCTTTTATGTATGTCTCACCATGTTTAGTGCACATATAATTCTGCACTTTCTAATTTCCAATAAAGATGCCTGGAGATGATGATGATGATAATAATAATAATAATAATAATAATAATAATAATAATAATAAAATTTATTATTTGTACCCCACCCATCTGGCTGAGTTTTCCCCAGCCACTCTGGGCGGCTCCCAAATGAGTGTTAAAACAATACAGCATTAAATATTAAAAACTTCCCTAAACAGGGCTGCCTTCAGATGTCTTTTAAAAATAGATGATAGATATTAATGATGACGACAACAAAAGCTGTTTGACGGTGGAACGGTCTCCCCCAGAAGGTGGTGGCCTCTCTTTCCTTGGAGGTTTTTAAGCAGAGGTTGGATGTGCTTCTGTCTTGGGTGTTTCAGTTGAGATTCCTGCGTTGCAGGGGGTTGGACTAGAGGACCCTTGGGGGTCCCTTCCAACTCTACGATTCCATTATTCTATTATTTATAGAATTATTTATTTGTTTATACCCCACCGTTCTGATTGCTCTAGCCCCTCTGGGAGGCTTCCTATGGCTCTGCATTTGTTGCCGGACTCCAGTACCCATCAATCCCAGGAAAGGACGGTCAGGGGTCGATGGGAATCTGTTGCCGCAGGTTCGCAGCCCCCCCCTGCTTTGGACCCCTCCCCTGGTGCCCTGCACACCCTCCTTTCAGCAGCAGGGAAAGCCCTTTCCATTTGCCTCCTAGAGATCTCTGTTTGGATCCCGCTTGCTTATATATCGCAGCTTTTGCTTTTTAAAAATGATATTGCTGTACCATTTTTAAATGGTGTCTGCTGCTCTGGGACTCTTCAGGTGAAAGAGCAGAGATGAGAGAAATGGAAAAGTCATTAATCTGAGCACCTGTCGCTCTGTGTAAATACAAATCTGTGGTGCGCTTGGAATAATAGCATGTGCAGTTCTGGGAAAGGAGATGGTAAGAGCTGGGGAAAGGACCACCAAAATATAAAGACTCACAGAGTTGGAAGGATCATCTAGTCCAACCCCCTGCAAGCCAGGAATATGCAGCTGGATCAAACCTGCAAGGCTGGCGTTATCAGCACCAGGCTCTAACCGACGGAGCTCTCCAGGGGAGCAACTCTCCTATGAGGAAAGGGCGCAGAGTTCGGTACTTTTTAGTTGAGAAAAAGAGACGAGGAAGAGGCAACAGGATAGAAGCTTATAAAAGTATAACATGGTATTGAGAAAGCGGAAAGTTTTCCTTCCTCTCCCATAAGGACCCTCGTACCTAAGAAACCGCCTCTCCTGGCATGTCCCGGGTAGGACCTCAAGGTTCCTCAAATAATAACTTTTTGGAGGTCCCGAGCCACAAGGATGCTAGGTTGGCTTCAACTAGGGCCAGGGCCTTCTCAGTACTGGCCCCGACTTGGTGGAACAGTCTGTCACAAGAGACCAGGGCCCTGCGGGATTTGGCATCTTTCCGCAGGGCCTGCAAGACGGAGCTGTTCCACCTGGCCTTTGGGTTGGTTTCAGTTTAACCCTGATGTTTCATTCTTTTGGTGTGATTGGTGGGCTACTTAAAAATGAGGCTGCAGTTTAGATTTAATTTTAAATTGTATTTTAATCTGTATTTTAATGAATTGTTTTATGTTTTTGTTGTGATTTTATTGGTGTTAGCCGCCCTGAGCCCGGTTTGGCGGGGAAGGGCGGGGTATAAATAAAAATATATTATTATTATTATTATTAGACTAAGACTCGTGGACATCCAGTGAAGCAAAAGGCTGGAAGATTCAGGACGGAGAAAAGAAAGTCCTCCTTTGTGCAGAGTTAAACTATGGAACTCACTGCCACAAGAGGCAGGGATGGCCACCAACCCGGATGGCTTTCAGAGCAGGAAATTTGTGGAACAGAGAGCTATCAGCCACAATAGCTATAAATATAAATAATAAATTATTATTGAAAATTATTATTTTTACTGTGTTTGGCCTCTAATGTCTAAATAAATCGGTTGATGGGAACTGTAAGTGGGCACCCCCACCGTGGGGGCCTGTCCTGGGCGACCCTTTGGCCTGATCCAGCTGCAGAGCTCTTCCTGGGTTCCTAAGGGGGTTGAAGTGTGTGCTTGGAGAGGATTCAGCACCAGACCTTTCCCTTGAGTATACCCAAGACGCATTTAACAGCCTGCATTATAATGCATTTGCGGGGATCGGGTGGCAGCCTGTCCCGGATGCTTCAGCCGAGATCTCTGCCTTGCAGCGGGTCGGACTAAAGGACCTCGGGGGTTCCCTTCCGGCTCTACAACCCTCGGACTCCCCGCGTGCGGAGCCTGGCTGCATTTTTGCCTTCAAGCCTCGCCGTCGGAAAGCCCAGCAAGCCGGGATCGCGAGGGCAGCTGGAGAAAGGAAACGCGCAAGCAAGGAAGTCAATGAATGAACACGAGCGGCAGGGGCGGCGCTGCGAGCCAATTAATAATAATAATAATAATAATAATAATAATAATAATAGCAATACTCCACCCATCTGGCTGGTTTGCCTTTGAGGATCCAGCCCAGGTGAGGGCAAGGCTGGGGGGAAAACAAGGACCCCCCTCCCAATATGTGCGTCCAGGTAGGGAGGCAGACGCGCCCCATCTCCTCCCCTCTGCCCGGCGGCAAACACCCCCCAAAACCCCCCGGGTTCCCCCACGCCGCTCCGGCCTCACTCACCCCTCCACGCCGCCAAAGATCGCAGCCATGGAGCCTCCGGGAGGGACCTGCCCGCCGACCCGCCCCGGACACCGACGAGCCCCGGGGAGAGGAAGAGAAAGAAGAGCGAGAGCGCGCGAGGCGCAGCCGGAGAGGGGAGGGAGGGAGGAAGGAAGGCAGGCGCCGCCTCTCGCTCCTCCCACGCACGCCGGGGGCTATTTTGGGAAGCGGGGGCGGGGCATGGGGAGGAGGAAGAAGACACTCCCCCCCGCATCGCCCTCCCCCCACTTCTACGCGCTCCCCGTTGCTCCGGCGCAGGGAGAGACCCCCGGCCCCGCTTGGAAAAGGGCTGCGTAAAAGCCTCAGGGATTCCGGAGAGATTTCGGTTCTTCTGGGAAGTTAGATATGTGTCGCCCTGCAGGGAAATTTATTATTATTATTATTATTATTATTATTAATTATTATTAAGCGATTGCCAATGACCTGCACAGAAAAAAGAAGCGGAAAAAAGAGTTGGAAGGGACCCCAAAAGGTCCTCCAGTCCAACCCCTCCCCCGCCACCAGCCCAACGTGGGTCTTCAACCCACCACCTGAGATTAAGATGCTCCACCGACTGAGCTACCCTAGGCCTGTATTGCAGTATTTTTATTTTTATTAATTTGTGGAATTTCCTTCCTTGGAGGTTAATATTATTTATTTATACATACATACATACATACATCCCAACAGATTAAAAACAGGCTGGATGGCCACCTGTCATGGATGCTTTAGCTGAGATTCTTGAATCACAAGGGGGTCGGACTCGATGACCCTCTGAGTCCCTTCCAGCTCTAGGATTTTTTGGTTTAGCTTGGTAAGTCCACGTTTGATGAAGAAGCCTGCAAACCGCTTTTGGGAAACCAAAGAATTTTAAGTTAACCTTCTGAAAATGCAAATGCTAAATAATAATAAATAATGAAGATAATAGATTGAGCTGGGTGGAGCAGCGCTAACTTGGGCCTCATTTGCAGGGCTGTTTGCTTTTTGCAAAATAGCACCACCAAGCCTTGCATGCCCTGTTTCACTGGCTGCAATATTGGGATGAGCACAACATATCCCCCCCCCTTGCAAGCAAAGGCCATTCTTCCAATCTACCTACAGAGAACACTTGGGCAGTGTTCTTGAAGCGACTGGCATGAGTCTGGCCAAATTGCGGGAGGCAGTGGAGGATAGGGGTGCCTGGCGTGCTCTGGTCCATGGGGTCACGAAGAGTCGGACACGACTGAACAACAACAACAACAGGCTGAACAACAACAACAACAACAACAAATATTTTCTGTCTTCAGTTTTCTCCCTTGCTTTGGCTGAATCTGGAGCAGTTTTCCAGGGCCGACATCAGAGGGTGCCAGAGATTAGTAAATAAACAGTTGGCGGGATGTTTGGGTTGCATAAGGATATTTTGACACGCTTGTGCCCATTGAAAGTGGCTGGAAAGGAGAGCGGAGGGCCCTGGCATAATGCCACCCTGAGGGGCTTCGGCTTCCCTTTGGGCTGCTCTCTCCCCGTCCCCGTGGGCAGAGGAAATCACCAAATTAAATGGGGAGACCTGCCAACGGTTTGTGCTGCGAATCAAGTGCGACGGTGCAAACAACAGACCCTTCTGCATGCTCACCTCCAGCCAAAGCAACTGCTTCTGCTGCAGAGTGCCAGTTTTAATTTAAAATATATATATTAAAAAACAAACAAACACCCCCTACTCGGACATTTCCTATAAAATGCAACCCCTCCCTGGATGGGCATGTTGCCCCCCCCAAAAAAGAGGGCATGTCCTCGAAAACCTGGACACATGGCAACCCTAAGTGCAAATGTTTTGGGGTACTCTCATTTTAACTCAAGAAAATCATTTTATAGTTCAAATCAGGAAAAATAAATACAGGAAATGGACAAAAGTACAAAGATTCACAAAACGTTTAGGGGTATGCTTTCCCCTGTGCCGTCCCGTCCCCCCAGAAAAAAAGCACTTCTTCTTCTTTCCATTTCTATACTGCTTTACATTTTAAAGAACAAATCTCAAAGTCGTTTACAACACATTAAAAATCAAACAATCCCGAATAAAAGAAATTCAAGCGTCAAGGAAAAGATTTCAAAAGTGGCATTTTGCTTTCCCCAACCAGAGATCTCCCCGTGGTCGCTAAATACGCCTGGCACCTGGCTGATTTCGAACCCTGCTCTGGACGCTCCTGCCAGAGGTGTCCTCAGCCCTTGCAGGAGACCACCCAGCAGCTCAGTCACTAGGCGCCCCGACCCGCCACCAAGCCTCCCTCGATGGGCCGTGAGCCCATTTCTCTGCAGGTTCCTCAGGAGGTGGACAAGGCAAGCAAGAGATCTGCTTCCCTGGGGTGAGCATGCCACAAATGGGGAGCCAACGCAGAAAAGGCCTATTCTCTGGCTGCCACCCTCTGGATCTTCCGCAGAGGGACAATACGAAGAAAGGCCTTGGATCCCGATTGCAGAGGCCAAGTTGGTCCATGATAATTATTACTGCTCTTGTTTTGCAGCCCCTCGGCTTGGAGTCCTGGGAGGGGGAACCTCCTGCACTGTCCTAAATCCAGCACTGATATGGGAGACATGCTCAAAGCAGGACAACCAAGATGACCAAGGGACTGGAAACCACGCCTGATGAAGAACGGCTGAAGGAGTTGGGTAGGTTTCGCCTGAAGAAGAGGAGATAAGAGAGCCATCGTCAAAAAAATATCCCAAAGGCTTTCACGTGGAAGACGGAGCAAGGTTGTTTTCTGCTGCTCCGGAGGGGAGGACTCGAACCCATGGCTTCAAGTTACAAGTAAGGAGATTCCGACTTAACATCAGGAAGAACTGATGGTAAGAGCCGTTGAATTTTTGGTTACTGTTTTTGTAAAAGAAAATTAATAACAATTTAAAAAGAAAAGAGAAAGAAAGAAACCTGTTCAAGAGTGGAACAGACTCCTTCAGAAAGTAGTGAACTCTTCTTCTTTGGAGGTTTTAAAGCAAAAGTTGGGTGACCATCGACCAGGAATTCCTTAACTGTTATTTTTGCATTGCAGGGGGTTGGACTAGATGACCCTCGGGTCCCTTCCAACTCTCCAGTTCTATGATTTTATGAAATTCATGGAGGAGATGGCTATTAACAGCTACTAGCCCGGCTGGCTCGGCCCTGCCTCCAGAGCTGGAGGCAGCAATTCTCCTGAGGGCCAGTTGCTGGAAACTGCAGGAGGACAGAGTGCGAATCCTGCTTGCTGGTTTTCCATTGGGGCGTTTGTTTGATCATTGTGAGAACACGATGCTGGACTGGACGGACCATTGGCCGCATTCAGCAGGGCTCCACTTAGGTGTTTATGTTCTTGTGTTGCTCTTGGGCCAGCAGCCTTGCTCCTTGGCATCTGAGTGGTCCTGCAACGGCAGCACTGGGAAATGAGCTGAATGCTTCCGACTTGGTTGTTCCCAGGAACCCCCCCCCCCCATTCTGCTGAGCCTCACAGGAAAGCACCATGTATGGGCCCAGCCTGCCTGAAAGAGAAGAGCTTGATTCAGTTGCCGTCAGTATTTCTACAATGGCACCTGCGTCTATAATAATAATAAATGTTTTATTATTTATACCCTGCCTGTCTGGCTGGGTTTCCCCAGCTACTCTGGGCAGCTCCCAATAGAATTATTATTATTATTATTATTAAGCAATAAAACATCAAACATTAAATATGTCCCTAAACAGGGCTGCCTTCAGATGTCTTCTAAAAGTCAGATAGTTGTTTATTTCCTTGACATCTGATGGGAGGGTGTTCCACAGGGTGGGTGCCACTACCGAGAAGGCCCTCTGCCTGGTTCCCTGTAACCTCACTTCTCACAGGGAGGGAACTGCCAGAAGGCCCTCGGAGCTGGACCTTCAGTGTCTGGGCTGAACGATGGGGGTGGAGACGCTCCTTCAGGTATACTGGACCGAGGCCGTTTAGGGCTTTAAAGGTCAGCACCAACACTTTGAATTGTGCTCGGAAACGTACTGGGAGCCAATGTAGATCTTTCAATATGTGGTCTCGGCGGCCACTCCCAGTCACCAGTCTAGCTGCCACATTCTGGATTAGTTGTAGTTTCCGGGTCACCTTCAAAGGTAGCCCCACATAGAGCGCATTGCAGTAGTCCAAGCGAGAGATAACCAGAGCATGCACCACTCTGGTGAGACAGTCTGCGGGCAGGGAGGGTCTCATCCTGCATACCAGATGGAGCTGGTAGACAGCTGTCCTGGACACAGAATGGATCTGCGCCTCCATGGACAGCTGGGAGTGCAAAATGACTCCCAGGCTGCGCACCTGCTCCTTTAGGGGCACAGTTACCCCATTTAGGACCAGGGAGTCCTCCACACCTGCCCGCCTTCTGTCCCCCCAAAACAGCATTTCTGCCTTGTGAGGATTCAACCTCAATCTGTTAGCCGCCATCCATCCTCCAACCGCCTCCAGACACTCACACAGGACCTTCACCGCCTTCACTGGTTCTGATTTGAAAGAGAGGTAGAGCTGGGTGTCATCCACATTTAGAATTCCCTGAATCCTTAGACTTCCCTCTACCCCTCCATGGTTTCCATTATCAAACTTTTTCTACTGCATCATATATTTCCTTCATTTTTCTTAAAATAATCCATTTTTACCTTAGCTTTTAATACATTACAAGCATTACTCAAATCCTGCCAAAGTTTGTAGTTGTTTACAGTGTTCTCTTAAGTAAATTGTACATTTATTCCATTCCTTATTATAGTTCCTCTCTTCCTGGTTTCTGATTTCCCCGGTCATTTTCGCCATTTCAGCGTAGTCCATCATCTTCCTCAGCCATTTGTCTCTGGTCAGGACTTCATCTTCTTTCTATCTCTGGGCCAGTAGTATCCGCGCTGCTGTGGTCGCATACATAAATAATCTTTTCTGCTCCTTTGGTATCTCTGCATCTAAAATTCCTAGTAAAAAGGCTTCTGGTTTTTCCACAAACATTATTTTAAGCATTTTTCTTCAATTCATTATATATCATTTCCCAAAACATTTTTGTTATTTTGCACATCCACCACCAAATGCTTTTTGAAAATGTGTTTTGAAAAAAATGCATCGAATTTGCCATAAGCTCACCATCACCATCTAGTGTCGTGTTTGCATAATGCACTTGAAATGCACTAAAAACATTATATTTGCAGCTGTATAGCTGAGTCCCAGGTCTGCTGATGCCTCCTAGCCACAACGACGACGCTCTGCCCTCCTCAGCCGGAGGCCGAAAGGAGCTTCTGAACACCGGTTGCAGGAAAGCGCAGGAGCTGCTCTGGCTCTCGAATCCTGCTTGCTGCTTTCACACAGAGAACAGGGCTGTGGGCCTGACCCAGTGGACTCTTCTATGCACTTATGTAGCTAAGAGCCACAGATGTCGCGACATTCCCGCGCAGCCTGGCCTCTCTCTCTCATCCATGCAAGCCGGCGAGATCTCTGTCCCCTTTCCCATCCCAGCACAGTCTTGCCTTTCTCACTTAGGACTCCAACTCGGCTTCCTTCCCCCACCGACTTGCACACAGGAGCAGTGGCAGGGCAAGGGTTACGTGCCCCCCCCGGAAGAATGGCCAGGCGTGTGCATGGCGGGGGGACAGGAGAGTCCAGCCGTCGCCACCCGATTCTCCACCTCATTAACTCTCTGAGTCCTCTGGCACCGGCCTGTCTGTCCCATGTGACAGGAGGAGGAGGAGGCGGTGGCAGAGAGACCCCAAGGACGCTCTGCTTCCCCCTTTTTCGGTCTGGACTTGGGACAAAGCTTCAGTCCAGCACTGAGCAAGCTGGGGAAGCAACACTCAGGTAAGTCTTCTTATCTCAGACTTCCAGGGTGCTTTGGATAGAAGGGACCCAGAACTCCCTGGCTAAACTCCCCTGTAAGGAGTTTCCTTGACGGCCAGGGATGTCAGGACTGGAAGGAAGACCCGGTGGATCTCCTGTTGTACCTCTGTCCCTTGAAGGACATGATCCTGGACCTCAGACACCCCCAAGCAGCCTGGCTTGGAGACCTCCAAGGAAGGTGGCCTCATGATCTTGCCCTTCGTAGCGGATCCCACGGGCAAACGGCTCCCAACGCTCAGATGCTCCTCTTGAGGTTGCACTTTGGAGAAGGTCCATTCATCTTTGTCTTATGCACAGTATTTTGCGGGTGGAAATGGCTCACAAGAGTTGTCCGTGGCTGTGGTGAGAATGGGTCATCCAGGGATCCTGCATCCTTCTGTGGTCTGCATTGGATTGGGGCTCACCCGACTGGCATACCTCAGTTTTTCTTATGCATCTGGCCTCCCGTGGGATATAGATATATATTTGAGTCTGCTCTGCGTATCCGATGAAGTAGACTGTTGCCAACTAACGCTTGCACCACTGCAAATATGTCGGCCTTCAAGGTGTCGTGGGTTTTGCTGCAATGAACTAGCGGGGCTGTTGATAAACCCCTTTGGAAGTTTGGCTAGAGAAGACCAGGAGTTCCCAACAGCTGGGAGTGGATCTCCCCATGGCAGGCAGGAAGTTTTTTGAAGCAATACTTATTCCCATCAAACCCGTTTGCCAAGAAGCAAAAATTCAGATGCATGTCCGCTTCAAAAGCGGCAATCGCCTCTCTCAACCGCCGTTCAATTCACTGCAAAAACCACTGTCTGCTTCTCTCCTTGTTCATTTCTTTATTTTATTAATTAAATGTATATGCTGCCTTTCTTCCCAAAGGAGCCAGCTATCTCCAGCCTCCTCCTCCTCCTCCTCTTAAACTAAACTCATGATGAGATTTCATTCTGGACCCATTTCAGTCCTTGCAGCTCCTGACCTCTGAATCCTTTCGCTGTCTGCGCTTTGAATTAGCTCTTTGTTTGTTGTCTTTAATCGATAAAGGGTTTTTTTTAAAAAAGAAAAAAGCCTGCCCTTTTAGGAACAACCTCAGACTTTGGTGGAAATAGCAACATCCCTGAATGTGGTTCAATATAGCGCAGTTGCTGTGGGGAGATGGTTTTGCATGCTCCTCGGATAAATTGCCTTGGCCCGAGGCCCCAGATTCCTCCCCAGAGACTGTCCCTCCACAAATGGATGTTGTTGTGTTTGCTGTGTGCTGTTTACCAACGGAGAAGGGTCATTTCCCTCTCCTCTCAGGGTTCCCCCGCTGGTGCTAACTGTGGAAACCCAGAGGGATCGGTTGCAGGCAAAAATACATGTGGCGATGGCGGGACTCATATTTTGGGGCCGCCATGCCTAATCCAAGCCAGCCTTTAGTATCGGAGGGGGGAAATGTTGGAGAAACTAGACGAACCAGAAAGACGACCCTGACTTCCATAAGCCTAGTTACAGGTAGGTAGCCGTGTTGGTCTGCCATAGTCAAAACAAAATAAAAAATAAAAAAAATTCCTTCCAGTAGCACCGTAGAGACCAAGAACAAACATAGTTGGTCTCTCAGGTGCTACTGGAAGGAATTTTATTTTTATTTTTTATTTTGTTTCCATAAGCCTGTTTCATTTACGTGACATCATTTTGCTGTGATTCCTGCCTTGCTGGGGGTTGGACTGGATGACTCTTTGGGTCTCCTCCATCTCTCTGATTCCATGACCTCCTCACAACTGCAGGTGGATTTCTTCCTTTGCAATACTTTGACTAATGTTTCATCGAAAAGATAGACTCCACTCAGAGGCGGAGGCTTTCTGCTGCTCACGAGAAATGTGAGCAGTGCAAGCTGGGATTGTGCGCAAACATGCAGATGTGCGCATAATTAACTATCGCATGCTAATCACATGCTAATCGCCAACGGTGCGCAAACTTTCCAACTCCCGCTCCTCATCAAATCCGTTGGGTGGTTCTCGGCCCTCTGTTAACTGGCAAGCGATGGAGTGGCCTTCCAAGGGGCAGAGATTCCTGGAGGGTCATTGCTGATGCTGCCAACTCTAAGTGGTGCCGAGTGACCCAAATACTGTGCCTGGCGCCGCCCACCCAGAGCAAGCAGCAAGGAGAGCTTCCAAGGCGCATTTCGTCTGGGTGGAAAGGGAGGGAGGGGGCAGGCGAGCTTGAATAAAGTGAGAGGAATACCTGGACTCGGGTGCGAGGGGGACAGAAGGTGCCCTTGCACTGTTTCATCATGGCAGTGGCGTGTTGTTGTTTTTTTGCCTTTTAGATAGCATGGGAAACACGGAGAAGGGGATTGTCTGCGTTTCGACGGTGCTTTGGGCTTTCCCGTTTCTCTCCCTTCTGGTTATGCTTCTGTTGTTGTTTCAGAGCTGACCGGATTCAGACTACTAGAGCAAAAAAAATTCAGAGGCAGCACAATGGAAAAGTATCTTCCACTCTTACGGCGAATCGGCCGCGGCTGTGAAGGGTGAGTGCCACAGGAAACAAAGGACGGGCGGAATGGACCCCGACCCAAAATTCTGAATATGGACCATTCCGTTGGAGACAGAGAAATGGGAGATGCAAAGTTGGATGTGCAGCTTCCTCTCTTTGCCCCAAATGACGGGCCTTGGGAATCCGACGTCTCATTCGAGCATCTTTTAGCCACGCCACACAGAGGACTCACAGGCTGCGAACTTTGTGACGAGAGGAACACTTTGGGGTTGATGCAAGTTTGTTGGATGTTGGGATCAGGTGCCGGCGAGGAGAATGGGGTGGGAAGCCTGGAGGAGCAAGCTGCAGAAGATGAGCTTGGTGCTGGAAGGGGCAGAACCGTTGGAAGAGGGTGGAGTTGCAGCCCTCCAGTGCCGATTTGGGAACAGGGCTGCCGTTGGCTACTTTCACCTGAACTTGGGTGGCGCGCTGCACACTTCCTAAATCACCACCCGCAATTTGAACGTGCCTTTGCCATTGGTCCTGGCACCTGTGGAATACAAGGACTCAGAGGGTTCGAAATCCCACGTGCCGGGAGACTGGGTTTTCACTTTTCCATAGATCTCAGCCCCTTCTTGGACGCCAAAAGCTGGGGAGCTGAAATCTCGTGAAAGTTGGACGGGTGGAACGAGGCGCCAGAACTTCGAAGAGAGAAATCCCGAGGAAGGCTGACTTAGCGGCGTTTCTGTGTGCATGCGGGTCCAGGGAGGTGAACTTTCTTCCAGTGAATTGTCTGCTTCTCAGCTTATATCTTCCCTCTTTGCCTGCTACCATTTTTGTAACACTTTTTCTTTAGCCCATGATCTGAGTGGACAGTGGAATTTGCTGCCAAGGAGTGTGGTGGAGTCTCCTTCTTTGGAGGTCTTTAAGCGGAGGCTTGACAGCCATCTGTCAGGAATGCTTTGATGGTGTTTCCTGCTTGGCAGGGGGTTGGACTGGATGGCCCTTGTGGTCTCTTCCAACTCTAGGATTCTATGATTCTATGAGTGTTGTGACCCAACAGGGATCTCTCTGCAACATTACACCTCTTGAATTGCAGGGCGATTCTTTGACTCCTTTAAAACCATCATCATTAGTACTATTACCATTACTATTTAATCATTTTTGCTGTGTCATTTACCTGCCCTTCACCCTAAAGTCTCCCGGCAGGTGACAGTGTTAAAACCCAAAATCAAACACCATGCAAACCAACTTGCAATCCTAAAAGTAGGGCCTGTCCTAAAAACCTGGCATCTCCGGTGTCCAAAGAGCTGCGTCTTCAGCATCCTGTGTAATAATAATAATAATAATAATAATAATAATAATAATAATAATAATAATTTTATTATTTATACCCTGCCCATCTGCTGGGTTTCCCCAGCCACTCTGGGTGGCTCCCAACAGAATTAAAAGCACAATAAAACATCAAACATTAAAAACTTCCCTAAACAGGGCTGCCTTCAGATGTCTTCTAAAAGTTGGATAGTTGTTTATTCCTTGACATCTGGTGGGAGGGCGTTCCACAGGGCAGGCGCCACTACTGAGAAGGCCCTCTGCCTGGTTCCCTGTAACTTGGCTTCTCGCAGGGAGGGAACCGCCAGAAGGCCCTCGGTGCTGGACATCAGTGTCTGGGCTGAACGATGGGGGTGGAGACGCTCCTTCCGGTATAGTGGTGCCAGGTGCACCTCTGTGGGGTGGGAGACCCATAGCTTAGGGGCTGCCCCAGAGAAGACCCTCTCCCCCTGGACCACCATCACCCCGAGCCTCTGAGGGTGGAGGAACTGCCAAGAGTCCGCCCCCCTCTGCCGATCTCAGCACCTGAGAGGGTCTGTGAGGAAAGAGGTGACCTTTTCGAGCTTTAAACACACATCTTGAATTGGGCCTGGAAATGAGGTGGAAGTCAGCACAGCTGTTTTAAAACGATGGAAATCGATTAATGGCGTTAAGAGCGCTGCCGATGCATCAGGTTAAAGGTATCTCCAATTCTGCCTCCTTGGCTAGCCAGACTTTTCCAGGAAGCTCGCAATCCAGGCAGGAAGGCAAGAGCCCTGTTTGCATCCAGCCTCTGGTAGCCAAAGGTAGACTGCCTCTGAACCTGGAGGCTCCACTGGGCTATCAGGGGAGTTAATGACCATGGAGGGAAGCATTTCATGAACTGGTTTAAATCCCCTTCAAAGCTGTGTTATAGAAACATTTAGGGTGGCCTTTTGCTGCCCAACTCTCATCTCTCCCCTGAACCCCTTGAATGAGAGTTGGGCAGCAAAAGCCCATAAGTTCGATATTGCTCAGAGGAAAATGAATGGAGGCAGAAAGCAGTAGGAGGAAAGCAAGGGAGAACTTTATTTTCCTGTTGCAACAGACTCCACACACACACACACACACACACACACACCCGCCACTTGCAAGGAGGTGAGGACCCCGAACAAAGTATGTAACAACTTTTAAGGACTTTTGAAATTGCCCAACCCCTTAGCCAAAGACCGCAGAAACGTACAAAATAAAAATACAGAATGCATATTATAATGGTTCAGGCAGTCCCTGACATTCTCTGGACTTTGTGAATTAATACAAGAACCTTGAACCCAGTGCCGCTGTTTTAGCAATGGTGTCACACGTTCTCGGCCAGCAATCTGGCCGCAGCATTCTGCAGCAGCTGGAGCTTCCAAACGGAGCCCAGGGCAGCCCCACACCACAGGGGGGGACAGAAAGGAAGTCCTTTTAAACCAAGAACCAAACCTGGGTTACTTTCCATCGGCCTGGTCTGTGGAAATGTCTTCCTGAGGGAAAAAAACCCCGACACTGATATGGGCTGCCATTTCTGAAAATTCTGCCCGGGTGCAATTTCCGGTGGGCGAATCCCAGCTGTGTCCGGGAAATTCCAGACTTATGGCAGCCCTGGAAGAAGATCTCTTTGCCATCTTGTGTGCCAGCTGCCTTGGCAGCTTCCACCCTGGGATTCCGCATCTCGAACACAGGCCTGGCACCAGTTGCTGGTGCCCTTCCCATTCAGAGAGAGGACAAGGGATGGGGAAGGGGAAGAAGGGAAGGGAAGGGAGGGACCGGCAAGGGGGCTTCCTGGTCCCCCTCCCTCCTTCCCTCCCTCCCTCCTGCCTGGCCTTCCCAGCCCTTCCTTTTCTGCCAAGAGGCGCCAGGCTCTGACCTTTGCTGCCTGCTTCCCTGTCGCCTCAGATCAGAAGAGCAGCAATTGAATGTGACTCCCTGGCGCAGGGAGGCCGGCGTGGGCTGGCGGTGCCCCAGATGCTGCGGCGAACCCCCCCCCCACTGCCCAGGGGGGCATCCGCTCAACGGGCAAAATCCCCAAACGTTTAGTCAGGATGTCAAGGAAGCTAATGAACTGGCAGGGAAGCGCTTGTGGGTTGGGGGGTTGGGGAAGGGAAAAGAGAGGGGAGAGACATCACAGGTCTGCAGGTGCTTCCAGATGGTCCTCTTTTTTGGGGTGGGATTCGAGCACAGAGTCAGGTTGCAGAATTAAAATTGGATGAGGGGGGAATATGTCACCTGGTGTCAGTGGCACATCAGATGATTGACAGGTGGGCGGCTGTGATGTGTTGGTTATGTGTCTCCTCTTTTTTATTTTCTGTTTGGTCCACTTTTCAGGCTTCCTCCTCTTAAATCGCTTGCTATCCTTTCCCCAAGGGACGCGGGTGGCGCTGTGGGTTCAACCACAGAGTCTAGGGCTTGCCGATCAGAAGGTCGGCGGTTCGAATCCCTGTGACGGGGTGAGCTCCCGTTGCTCGGTCCCTGCTCCTGCCAACCTAGCAGTTTGAAAGCACGTCAAAGTGCAAGTAGATAAATAGGTACCGCTCTGGCGGGAAGGTAAACGGCGTTTCCGTGCGCTGCTCTGGTTCACCAGAAGCGGCTTAGTCATGCTGGCCACATGACCCGGAAGCTGTACGCTGGCTCCCTCGGCCAGTAAAGCGAGATGAGCGCCGCAACCCCAGAGTCAGACACGACTGGACCTAACGGCCAGGGGTCCCCTTACCCTTTACCTATCCTTTCCCCAGAGTGGCTGGGGGTACAAATCCAGATGGGCGGGGATACAAATAATAACTTCTTCTTCTTCTTCTTCTTCTTCTTCTTCTTCTTCTTCTTCTTCTTCTTCTTCTCTTCCTCCTCCTCCTCCTCCTCCTTTCTTCCACTCTCCTAACGCTGCTCTCTGGAGATCTCAGGCAGAGAGGTCTTGCCCTCCCCACCTCCGTCTCCATCCATCCCAGAAGACTCTGCACCTTCTTCTCCTTTGCTCTTTGCAGAGCTCAGACCTTGGCAGACCCATCGTCTTCTCCTTGGCCTGGAATGCCCTCCCTCCTCCTCCTTGCACCTGGAGTCTCTTTTACTCCCCTTGGCCAACCTGGTGCCCTCCGGATCAAGGGGCTGCAGTGGCTCCCCCAGGAAGACAGGCTGCAGCATTTGGGACTTTTAAGTTTAGAGAAAGGGAGAGGAGGCGACAGGATAGAGATTTCCAAGACTGTGCACAGCATGGAGAAAAGTTTTCCTCCCTCTCCTGACACGCAAACTTGTGGGCATCCAAAGCTGAAGGTTGGAAGATTTAGGGCAGATAAAAGAAAAGACTTCTTCATGCAGCGCAGACTGTGGAACTCGCTGCCACAGGAGGCAGGGATGGGCACCAAGCTGGGTGGCTTTTAAAAAAGATTTTTAAAAAGATTCACAGAGGGGCAATGGTTGCTAGCCAGACATGGCTCTGCACAGTCAGAGGCAGCAATGCTTCTGAATACCAATGGCAGGAAACCTCAGCAAGGGAGAGGGCTCCTGTGTTCGAATCCTGCTTGCTGGCTTCCCACAGGCATAGGGTTGGCCGCTTTGAAAACAGGATGCTGGACTAGGTGGGCCATTGGCCTGACCCAGCAGCCAGCTCTTCTTATGTTCTTATGACGGTTTGGACTACAACTTCCATCAGTTCCAGCGGTGCTGATGGGCACTGTAGTCCAAAACATTTGGATGGGCACCCGGTTGGCAGAGGCTGCATTGGACTTTCGGCCTGCGTGCAAAACAGCTGTTTCCGTCGTCTTGGGGGCCATGGGCATGCAGGCCGTTGTGGCGCATGGACTTTGCATCTGATAGCTGAAGCCGACTACTTGCCAACTCTGTTTCACCCGGGGACGTGCTTTCTAAAAGACCTGGCATCTCTGCAGCTCGCTCACCGTGGGAGCTTGGTTTTGAGATGCTGAGCATTTTAGTCTTCAGAGAGGGTGAGATACCCTGCTGCTGCTGCTGCTGCTCCTTTAAGAACGGATAGATTTCTTTCGCTGATACCTACATCCCAGTGCATGGAGAGAGAGGGGACTATGCATGGCTTCTAGCCAAGATGGCTTTGCTCTGCCTCTACATACGGAGGAGGCAGCAAGGCGACCAAATTGCTAAAAACCACCGGAGGGGAGAATTGCTCTCGTGCTCAGATCCTGCGCTTGCAGGTCGTGAGGACAGGATGCTGGGCAAGATGGGCTGTTGGCCTGATCCAGCAGAACCGATGTGCAATGGGGGTTGCAGGAAATGCATGCAGGAAAGCCAGTTTCAAGGATTCCTTGGAACAGAATTCCCTTTTAAAGTGTGGCTCTTTTGGGGATGGGTGTTCTTGGGTTGTTGTTTTTATTTTGAGTATATGTATTGTGGGTTTATATGTTGATCTTGTTCTGTGACCCACCCTGAGACCTCTGGGTAGGGGGCAGCATAATAATAATAAATAATAATAATAATAATAATGGTTTGAGCCTGTATACCTGAAGGAGCGTCTCCACCCCCATCATTCAGCCCAGGACACTGAGATCCAGCGCCGAAGGGCCTTCTGGCGGTTCCCTCACTGCGAGAAGCAAAGCTACAGGGAACCAGGCAGAGGGCCTTCTCGGTAGTGGCGCCCGCCCTGTGGAACACCCTCCCATCAGAGGTCAAAGAGATAAACAACTACCTGACATTCAGAAAATACCTGAAGGCAGCCCTGTTTAGGGAAGTTTTTAATCTGTGATATTTTAATGTATTTTAATATTTGTTGGAAGCTGCCCAGAGTGGCCGGGGAGACCCAGCCAGATGGGCGGGGTACAAATAGAATCATAGAATCCCCAAGGGCCATCCAGTCCAACCCCCTGCCAAGCAGGAAACACCATCAAAGCATTCCTGACAGATGGCTGTCAAGCCTCCGCTTCAAGACCTCCAAAGAAGGAGACTCCACCACACTCCTTGGCAGCAAATTCCACTGTCCAACAGCTCTTACTGTCAGGAAGTTCTTCCTAATGTTTAGGTGGAATCTTCTTTCTTGTAGTTTGAATCCATTGCCCCGTGTCCGCTTCTCTGGAGCAGCAGAAAACAACCTTTCTCCCTCCTCTATATGACATCCTTTGATATATTTGAACATGGCTATCATATCACCCCTTAACCTTCTCTTCTCCAGGCTAAACATACCCAGCTCCCTAAGCCGTTCCTCATAAGGCATCGTTTCCAGGCCTTGGACCATTTTGGTTGCCCTCCTCTGGACACGTTCCAGCTTGTCAGTATCCTTCTTGAACTGTGGTGCCCAGAACTGGACACAGTATTCCAGGTGAGGTCTGACCAGAGCGGAATACAGTGGTACTATTACTTCCCTTGATCTAGATGCTATACTCCTATTGATGCAGCCCAGAATTGCATTGGCTTTTTTAGCTGCTGCATCACACTGTTGATAAATTTATTATTATTATTATTATTATTATTATTATTATCATCATCATCATCATTGCTGTTCCATTACCAGCTCAGCTCGTCGTCTGCTTAGGGTTGAAGAAATAAATAAAAGCCTTTTTTTTTTTCTCCGTGGAAATGTTAGCGGCAGGGGGAGCCTGCTCGTAGACCAGCGGCTCTGCTATTGAGTCAGCTTGCAAATGCAAGGCAATTAACTAATTGGAGCTGGCAGGGAGGCCTATCATCTTTGCCGCGGCAAAGGAAACAAGTCATTAAAAATGATCCATGCTCCCATAATTGAGATTATTTCAGGGCGGCCTGGCGTGGGGGGGGGGAAGAGTCTGTTTGGGGGACCCTGGGAAAACAACCCCTCCTTTTATGCAAAGCTAATGCGCAGATTGTGGCGCAGCTGTGCTTTTATTCATTATTAATAACACCATCCATTTGTTAATGACGGTTTCCTGAGGACTCCCTGCCCCACCCCCCAAAGTCTTTGCACATTGTAGTGGGGGGGGTCCCTTTTAAAATCAAATGATCCCCTTCCTCACTCCAGAGCCAGAACGAAGTTGGAGACTGGTGCAGTTTTGCCTCATCCTGCAGGCTGGTTTGGCTAGCTTTAGAAATATGCAAACTAAGGCCCGGGGGCCGGATCTGGCCCAATCGCCTTCTCAATCCGGCCCGCAGACGGTCCAGGAATCAGCGTGTTTTTACATGAGTAGAATGTGTCCTTTTATTTAAAATGCATCTCTGGGTTATTTGTGGGGCATAGGAATTCATTCATTCCCCCCCCCCAAAAAAATATAGTCTGGCCCCCGACAAGGTCTGAGGGACAGTGGACCGGCCCCCTGCTGAAAAAGTTTGCTGGCGCCTGCCTAAGAAGGATCGGAGACGCTGGTGGCAGCGAGGGCGAGGCAAAAGGGACCAAGTGTGTCACAGGTTTTGAAAAAGTGGCCTTGGGGGGGGGGAAGGCCATGGGGCTGATGGGAGCCGTAGTCGAAAACATCTGGAAGGGACCCACTTGGCAAAAGCTGTCAACTGACACACACACACACACACACACACACACACTTTTTAAAGCTCTTGCAGCAATTACAGCCTCCTGCAGAGTGGAAAACCCAGCTCTGTTTATTTTGAACATTTGCCAGCCAGCCCCAGGCAGGGAGGGAAAGTGAGTTAATAAACTCGCAGGGAAATTTCCCCACCTACAGGCTACGGAAGAGCCCAGGGTTTGCTCTGGAAGCCGACATCCTGCTTCCGATGTAGGACAGTCCCCTCGTGCTCCCGTCCCACCGCAGAAGGCTTCTCATGTCTGGATGTAACCGCATGCCGGAGAAATCTTCCCGCTTTTGGAAAGCTAGCATGCTTTTACCCAGAGGTTTCCAGAGCAGAAGTCTCGTGGGAAGTCGTGAAATCGTAGAACGGTGGAGTCGGGAGGGACCCCCAAAGGTCATCTGACTCTAAGCCTCCTTGGCCACTGGTCCTGCTGGCTAGGGAAGATGGGAGTTGTAGTCTAGCATCGTCTGGTGCTCCAAGGTGGAGAAAGGCTGCTTTAAATTGTGCAGGGTTTTTGTTTGTTTGTTTGTTTCTGTTTCCACAATTATTATTTTTAATTGGGATTTCGGTGCCGTTGTAAATGGGAAGACAACTTAAAATGCAAAAAGTATAACGGGAAGCAAATTCAAAATCAACAAAATGCAGGACGGGCATGAAACCCACTTCAGATTTGAATCGGGTGCATGATAACACACTGCTCTCCTTTTATTGCAGTTATTTTGTTATTAATTATTTCTTGGCTCTCTTTATTACAGGAATCAGATGGTAGTGGGAGAAGAAGAAGAAGAAGAAGAAGAAGAAGAAGAAGAAGAAGAAGAAGAAGAAGAAGAAGAAGAAGAAGAATTTCTACAAGCCAGACCCTACTATCTGCTGAAGGCGTATGCCTTCCATATATTTTTAAGTGCTTTACGATCACTGGGAGGAGGAGAGGAAGACCTGCGACAAGTGACTGACAGGCATCTCCCCTTTCTTTTGTGGGGCTGGAAAATGCAGGAGAACTCTTGGTGTTTTTTCTTCATGTGTAAGATCCTGCTAAGGTGCCGTCCAGACTGTCTGCCAGCATCCGCTTTCGCAGGCCTCCGTGTTCCTGACCTTCTCCCTCCCTCCTCTTCCGAAGGAATGGTTTTTTTTAAATTTTTATTTTTGCTAGAGTGCTTTTGCAGCATCCAGGGTGTGATGCATTATTAATACCCTGAATGATCCTAAGAACTGCATCTGGGAATCCATTTAGGTCATGCAGCTATGTGCCGGCGGCTCTCTAGAGATGCTGGAAAGAATATCAGTCTTGTTGTTTTACGCTGGGGGGGCGGGCAGCCAGCTCTCTTTGCAGGGGAACGACTCCCCCCCCCCGCACCCCTGTTTGACTCTCCACCCCCTATTATTTTATCACATAGAATCATAGATTGTGGCGTCGGAAAGGACCCCCCCCCCGGGGGTCACCCAGGAATATGCAGGTCTCCTTGAATGCCAGAGATGGTGTGAGCGCAGCTGTGCCTGGGCTCAAGTTAACCCTTCAACCCGCTTGTATGTCGCCTTCAATTAATATAAGAGCATCGGGAGAGTCTACTTGGTCAGGCCAAAGGCCCCTCCATCCCAGCATCCTCTTCTCGGGGGCTGCAGGCTGGCTATGGGTGCAAAGTGCTTTACGGAAACAATTGAAGGCATTTCGGTTTTGACAGATTTCTTCCAGCTGGGCAGAAAGGCCTTCGGTGTCTATTCTGCTTCGTTTTTTTAGAGCTATTTCTAGCTGTCAGGGTTTCGCGTACGACTTTTAAAGCTATTTTTGGCCACCGTTACGCAAATCGCCTCGGGGCTCGGCTCACGTGGGTAGGGATTCGTAAATCAATAAAATAAAAAATAAGGGACCTGCCCCGAAAGGTTGGTAGGGAGACCCCCTTTCTTCTCCCTCCCCTTCTTTTTCCGAAGCTCCTTTCTCTCTCCCCCCCCCCAGCTCTTATCAGAGGCTGGAACTAATGCTTGATTTTTTGTGTGTGTCTTTTAATATTTTGTTTATTGTTGTTGTTGTTGTTCTTGTTATTGCAGAGAGATCTTGCAGGTTGCCCACCTGTGCTTCACAACTTGACCCGGCCTGCAAAAGGTTTAGTCAGAGGCGTAGGAAGGTCAGGTGGTACCCGGTGCGGAAAATTTCTTGTCACCCCCCCCATTGATTCCCCCCCCTGCAAAAATGGTTTTACATTATTTCATATTTTCTTACAAAGGAATAATAACAAGTAATAATTGTTAAGTTGTGGGTGGTCACAGCAGACGACACAGTGATTCGCACGCAGCTCTTGTTTATTCTCAGGCTGGAACAGAAGTGAGCTGAAGGGCTCAGCAGCCTGCTTATATAGAACTCAGCTACAAAGCAACAGTAACAACTTTCTGTAGTTACCCAATCCCTGAACGTCACTTTTCAATCCCTCATTTGCATGTGCGGACCTGAGTGAAAACTGCAGCAGAATGAACTATATACACACACCCCTAGTGGCCTAGGGTGAGAACTTCAATACATAACAATAATAATAAAACTTTTATTTATATCCCCCCGGCCGAAGTCGGGCTCAGGGTGGCTAACATCAGATACATAACATTGGTATAAAATCAAACAATAATTAAATTACCTCCTAAAAACATCTCAAAATCAAATTAAAGTCTAATTAGATGGCTTTCCACAGGGTTAGGGTTGGGAACAGTAGTAAGTGCTCCACTGAACTGAAATTTCAGCCTTCACGACATAGGAAAACAGCCAAGTGAACAGCTATTTTGGTGGAGGAGGGTCAAGATATTAACCGATATGCATGAAATTTCATATATAGCTATATAATCCCTAGTATAGTAAGATAAGACCTTTGGAGCAGGCATTAAAAAAAGTTTTTTATGAACCGCCCTAGTAGGGCAGTAATTGTTCCTTGATAATTTGTCACCCCCTCCATTATGGAACATGGGGCGGGCTGCCCCCTACGCCCCCCCTTGCTACACCCCTGGGTTCAGTCCTTCACTCCCAAAAACTCATAATAGCTGAGGTGTGCTATTTCTTTTGGGAGCGGTTCCTGCAAAGTTGCAGCTGTTGTCCATTTTAGAGTCTTGCTCGGATCATGTCATCCCTCCAGATGTGGAGTCACCTGCTGACGACTCGAAAGAGGCCAGCCTGGAGCCTTAGAGGAGCTGTTTCTTACGGGCTGGGCACTCAGTTCCCTCCTGGGTTCTCCCCAGAAGCAAACCCCTCTTGCTGAAGGCTGCACCCCCCCTTCCAGGCTTAACTCTGGGCTCGTCCACCCTTTCTCTTGACCCGTATTTTGAATGTGTCACGTCCCGATTAATTTCCCTGGGTGCGAGAGCTTTTCTTATCGTTCTGCAGCTGTGCCTCGAGAAAACCCGATCTTCCTTGATGAATCAAAGCTCGGATAAGCAAAACCTCTCCTCTGATTTTCCTCGCGTCCGATATGGTCCGATCCTGTGGCTGAGAGCGGATATTCGACAGGCACAGCCATGGAACAAAGTCGGGGGCTTTAGATGTTTGGTGCGGATTCAAATTACAAGAAAGGAGATTCCAACTAAGCGTTAGGAAGAACTTTCTGGCAGCAACAGCTACAGTAATGGATGACTCCTGAAGGTGGTAGATGTCTTTCCTGGGAGGTTCTTAAGCAGAGGTTGGATGGCAACCATCAGGGATTCTCTAGCTGTCATTCCTGCAGGGGGTTGGACTGGATGACCCTTGGGTGTCCCTTGCAACATTCTGATGTGTATATTCAGCCTTGACAAATGCTGAACTTTCTGGTTTCGTTTGTATTGTGATAATTATCATGGATAATATGGACTGATATAAAAGTTAGAGCTTGGAACAAGATGCAGTTTCAAATGTTTAAAATGGGACTCCAAGGGGGGGGGGAGAGTCCTGAGATATGGAGAAATCTCTGTATATGAATATATATTAGGTTTTTTTATAATGTTGTATTGGAAAAATCAAATGAAAATGATTTCCAAAAAAAAGAAAAAGAAAAAGAAATGCTGAACTAACTTTCTTTCTTTCTTTCTTTTTTCTTTCTTTCTTTCTTTCTTTCTTTCTTTCTTTCTTTCTTTCTTCTCACATCTATCCCAGAACATGCCAAGTGCTCCAGGAAATTCTGCCGCGTTTGCAGCCTCCCGGCTGTGGGGTCTGAGCTGCCGCCTATATAGGGAATAGAAAATGTCGCAGAGCATTCTGGAGGGTCCCGTTCACATTTCAGCACCTCGGGCGTCAAGATCTCAACCGACAAGTGCCGGGCGACGTGCCTGTTTGCCCTCCCTCCCTGCCGAACTCCTCGCAAGGCCTCGGAAGGGGCTTCTGAGGAAAAGTGACCCGGTGGCAGCCGCCGGCTCTCTCCTGAGCCACACTTTGGGTTCCCAGAAGCTCACATGCTGTGCACAGACTTCCTAATGGTGCTGGGATTCAGGGAGTCTCATCCATCCGGAGGTGAGAGGATGGGGGAAGAGACCGAGGGGAGACGGCCTACATGTTGCATTAGTGGCTCCCGGAGGTCCAGGCAGGGACGGAGCCCGTGGCTCTGCGGTGCAAAGTTGCAATCCAGAGAGCCAAGTTGTCTGGAACTTTTTCAGTTGAGAGAACAAGAGGAAACAAGACAAAAGTTAGGCATGGCATGCAGAGAGCAGCTAGAGGGAATTTGTGCTCATCCAGTGCTGAATGAATGTTGAGTGTGTGGGAGTGTTCAGGGAGGCAGGAGAGGATATATTTTTTATTAATATCCTTCCTAATTTGCACTAGCAAGTTCTGTAACTTAGCATTGTTTTACATTCCCCTTTTAAAGGCACAGCGGGTAGCTGGTTGCAGGCTTGTTTAAGCCTCTCAGTATTAGATTTCTGGTAAGTTCCCTTATATCCCTCTTAAAAGAATAAACACGCCACAATCTTGTGTAAAGTATATAAAATAAGTTTACTCACACATTCAGTTCACAGATGGATCCCTGAAGGCAGACTTAGTTACAAAGTATATACATGTGGATCTCATCCCAGTGACTGCAGACTGGCAAAGTCACTGCCGTTCACACGACGAAAGGAAGATGGAAAAGAGGGAGGAGGGCTGCGTGCCTTGTGGTTTTGTTACCTGCACAGGGTAAGGTCACGCCCACCTCTAGTCACATACAAGAGGAAGTATGTTCCAGTCAGGAGGAAACAGGAAGTTTTCGATTGACTGGACCAAACATTCCCTCGCATGTCCACTCTAGGAAAACTGGGAATGTTGTACTTGACTGCTACTTGTGTATCACATCCCACAGAGTGAAGCTGGATGCAGCGGGATTCAGGACGGAGAAAAGAAAGTCCTTCTTCCCATAGCACAGAGTTAAACTGTGGAACTCCCCGCCACAGGAGGCAGCGATGGCTACCAACTTGGGTGGCTTTTAAAGAGGACAAATTTGTGGAGGAGGAGAAGGCTAGCAATGGCGACCAGCTGGCGTGGCTCTGCTGTGGCCATCACAGTTGGAGGCAGCAACGCTTCTGAGTCCCAGGTGCTGGAAACCACAGGAGAGGATAGTTGCCCTATAGAAAGCATCCTTCTTGTGCCTGGGTCCTGCTTGCAGGTTTCCCATAATGGGCACCTGGATGGCCACTGCGGGAAGCGGGCTCTCCCGTTGCCCTGGTGTTGCAGGGTGTATGGCAGACCACTGCCCAAGACAGAGTACGGGTCTGGAAGGCCCTTCACTCCCATCCAGGGCCAGCACTCTGCGCATGGAGCGTGCACCCTTTGCTAGTTTCTCCCGCACAGTCCCCAGACTTCTCCTTGGTTGTGTTGGAGAGCATGGGTTTACTGCCTGCTCCTATTGCCACCACAAACCCCGGTGCCTCGCGCTCAGCTCCCTCATCCGTTGACATATCTGGCTTGCAGGTTGGCCGCTGTTGGGTGCTAGACTAGATAGGGCCCAGCAAACTCCGTATTTTCGGAGCCAACGAGAGCGACTGCAGGGGGTCTGGAGGAAAGGGAACGGTTGCATGGATTTCTGGAACCCCAGTGAGATGTGTGCCCACACCCCTGCTCTCTTCTGTGGAGCGA
Source organism: Lacerta viridis (assembly GCA_900245905.1). Lineage (NCBI taxonomy): Eukaryota > Metazoa > Chordata > Lepidosauria > Squamata > Lacertidae > Lacerta > Lacerta viridis. The sequence continues at coordinate 373,687 of OFHU01003423.1, read as the reverse complement.
CAGCTTGGCTGCTGTGCAGGATTTGAGACAGGAGCCCTTGAGTGTTGATTTAGATACTTGGTGCCTGGAGAGGAGAGAGAAAGAGAGAGGATTCACATGCCCCTGGCAGGCAGGTTACCTTGGAAGGAGGAGAAAGGCAGCCTTTAGGGCTGAGCTGGGATAGATCTGGGGGATGCTGGAGTGAAGGAATCATAGAGTACCGGTGCCACTTTCTGGATCTGGATTGGTCACACGCTGGCAAACATAATAGCATCTTCGAATTGTAGAGTTGGAGGGGAACCCGAGGGTCATTCAGCCCAACCTCCTGCAATACAGGAATCTCAGCCACCCAACCTCTGCTTAAAAACCTCCAAGGAAGGAGAGTCCACCACCTCCGCTGCCAAACAGCTCTTACCGCCAGGAAGCTCTTCTTGAATAGTTGGAGTCTCCTTTCTTAGAATTTCATTGGTTCAAGTCCTCCCCTCTGAAGCAGAAGGAAACAAGCCTGTTCCCCCTGCAAGGAGGCAGGTATCTACCCCGCCACTGCAAATCTCCTTTACCTACCTGCTCCGAAGGACGTCTAATTATGTCTGATGGGACTTACTCCTAAGAGCATCCGATTGTAGCTCCTTAACTCTGATAAACCTCCTTGTGACGCTGTCTTCGCCATCTCTCAAACTATTCCAGGCCTGAGAGAATTGGAAGCAATGCCCTGCCCTAAGACCCTTCTCCCTGCAGCTGTTTTGGACTAGAACTCGCTTCAGCCCCAGCCCAAACACACACAGAGAGTGCTGCCACATTGTACAGCCATCCTGGCCGCAACCGATGGCAGGTGTAGACCAACCTGTTTGGAGGAGAGCAGTCTGAAGCAGGTTACGCTCTCACAACCAGCCCCAGAGGCTGAGTCACCTGGCCTAATGGCAGTTTATGGAATGGGAAGACGTGCCACTTGCACGGAGCCATTTCCCCTTGTGGAGAAAACGAATATTTCCAGCTCAGGGCCAGGAGAATCCTGACTCTCGGATTCTGGGTGCAATTTCCATCATGCAGGAAGGGAGAGTTGCTCTCGTGCTCGGATCCTGCTTGCTAGTTTCTTCTTCCCCACCGTCCCCAGACTTCTCCTCAATGGTGGTGCTGGCCGTGGGTTTAGTGCCCACTCCTATGGCCGCCCCCGTGCCCCCTGCTTGGCTCGCTCCTGGTTTTCCTCTCCTCTGCCCCCGCCAGTCCTGCTTGTTCCCATCTGCGGCGAGCTCACGTGTCCCGATCCCCAGTCGCGGTGCATTCACGGTTCATCAAGCCCGTCGAGGCTGAGCCGAGCTGACAGCGAAACCTTTAGTGGAACAAATGGGAATATAGTATCAGGCAAGGCTGACCGAGCCATGAACTGCACGCAAACACGGAGCAAATTATCGTCAACGAAAATAGCAGGCAGTTCAGATCACTTATGTGCGAGGTACCAAATGCAGCTTCCATGTCAGGCCGCATCAGGGCACGCATGCATAAAGAATGGCGACCCGGCCTTGGCCCTGCACATTTCCTGGGAGGGGCATGGCAAACTTTGCCCACCGGCCGGATGGAGCTCGTCCCATAGACAAGGGCACAGGTGATCTCCCACACCTGTCCTTGGAGAGGACAGGTGGTCCGCAGGCTCTCTGTGTGTCCCCTGGCATCTTTGCTTGTGCCAGGGAGCATCTTCAGGGTGCAAGCCAGCCCAAACTGCTCCTGTACCTCTCCTGTGGAAACGGAGACATCTGAGCTGGATAAAGGTCTCCCCCGATCAACGTTCTCAAACGACATCACTATGTCTCCCCTTCATAAACCATAAAAGAGCGAGACTAGCCCTGCTGGAGCATCGCCTCCAGCCTCCTGTCCTCACAGGGGCCAACCAGATGCCCATTGTGGGAAACCCACGAGCAGGATCCGAGCACAAGAGCAGCTCTCCCCTCCTGTGGTCTCCAGCAACTGGCATTCAGAAACATTGCTGCTTCCGACTGGGAAGGGCTGAGCACAGGCATTGTGGCTACTAGCCATCGACAGCCCTTTCTTCCTCTGTGAATTTCATAGAGTTGTCAGGGACCCCAGGGGTCCTCTAGTCCAGCCCCCTGCAATGCAGGAATCTCAGCTCAAGCATCCATGACAGATGGCCATCCAACCTCTGCTTAGAAACCTCCAAGGAAGGAGAGCCCACCACCTCCCGAGGGAGATTGTTCCATGGCCAAACAGCTCTGGTCTAATCCCCTTTTAAAGCCATCTGGGTTGGTGGCCATCACTGCCTCCTGTGGGAAGGAGTTCCACAGGTTAACTATGTGCCGCGTAAATCAGTACATTTTCTTGGCTTTGCTGCGACAGACTGGTGGGGTTGGGGTGTGTGTGTTTTCATTGCACTCCAGGGTGTTTCCAGCCCAGAGGTGTGTGTGTGTGTGTGTGTGTGTGTGCGTGTCCTGCATCCCTCTCTCAGAAGAAAGATGCTCACCATCCAGTGTAGGCCGTTCCCACTTCTCCTTTGCTGCCCATCACTTCCTTTCCCTTCCATATATTTGGCATGTGGGAATGTTCAGGGATGCAGGAGAGGATACATTGTTTATTATATCCTATTCCAACTTGTGTTAATGAGTTCAACAATATCAGCAGAGTTTACATTCACCTTTTAAACACACACAGCGGATGCGTTGCTCAGGTTCGCTAAAACCTCTATAATAATATTGTCCTGGTATTTTCCCCTTAATCCCTCCTAAAATAGGACACGACACAGTGTTCTTATAAAAGTATAAAAAGAGTTTACTTACAGACATCTGTTCACAGAAGGATCCCAGAAGGCAGACTTAGCTTAGTAAAAGTTACATGCTTGCTGGAGACTATTCCATAGGGGAGATAGCTCCTTTTGTCCTCTCTTGGCTGGAGGCCAAGAGAGCATCTTTAGCTAAGCAGATGTTGCTTGCTTGAAGAATGAAGTCAAAACACTTCATTTCTTTATTCAAAGAAAACCAAACAGCACAGGGCAAATGATCCCAGCAGCTCTTCCTCCTTGCCCCAAGGAGGCATCTCCAGAGAAGCGGACACAGAGCAATAGATTCAAACTACAGTACAAGAAAGAAGATTCCACCGAAACATTAGGAAGAACTTCCTGACAGTGAGAGCTGTTCGGCAGTGGAATTTGCTGCCAAGGAGTGTGGTGGAGTCTCCTTCTTTGGAGGTCTTTAAGCAGAGGCTTGACAGCCATCTGTCAGGAATGCTTTGATGGTGTTTCCTGCTTGGCAGGGGGTTGGACTGGATGGCCCTTGGGGTCTCTTCCAACTCTAGGATTCTATGAGAGAGATGGCGTCTGGCCCTTTTTGCTTTTGTTACCTGAACACAGGTGAGGCCACACCCACCTTCAGTCACATGTAGAGGAAGTCTGCCCCAGCCCAGGAGAAACAGGAAGTTCTGACTGGCTGGACCAGACATCCCTTTCTGTGTCCACCCTGGGGACGTTGTACTTAACTGCTCTTGTGTTTCACATCCCACATGGCAAACGGGCCCTGTCCCCTCCTGCGGTTCCCAGGAGTTGCCTTCTGGGGGCTTTGCTGCCTCTTGACTAGTAGTATCTTGTGTAGTATCTTGACTATGGAGGCAGAGCAGAGAACCACCATGCCTGGCCACTGTGCCGTTTCGGAGTCCAGGGGAGGCAGGAGACAGGTCTGCAGATGGAAAGGTGCTACTTCCCTGGCAAAGGAGTTCACCCTCGCCTTCGATTTCACCCTTTCCTGACTGGCACGTGGGGGCAAAGTGCCTCCCAGCGCTGCTCTCAGCTCTGCGGCTGTCAGGGGATCCCAAGGACTGACAGTTGTTTTTCCTCCTGAGCGGAGTCTTGTTTTTCTGTCTGTTTTCTTCTCTTCTGCCATCTAGAAGTCCAGGAGGGATTTGATTCGCCGGAGAGATTGCAAATATCTGCGCTGGTTTGTGGCACCCTTTCTGGCAGAAGCCTCTCTGGGGGGGCCTTGCTCCACGCACCCCCCCTCCATCCAAACTGGACTGCCAGAAGGGTAGCCCAGAGGTCACCTGCAGCCCGACTTTTACGTATCTGGAAAGAGCTCCGTCTGAAATGGAAGGAAGTAGCCCTTGGCAGTGGCATAGTGTGTGTGGGGGGGGGGGCAGTAGGGGTCGGAACCCCTGGCACATTTTGGGGAGGGGGCACATCTCGGGGACCCTGCAGCCTTACAGGGTCAGGGTCCATGGGGCTTGTTCCTTCATGCTGTGGTGACGTTGTTTGCCATGGCCAATGGAGCACGTTTCTCCCTCGGTGTGCCAAGCCCACAGGGCTCCTTCACCCTCTGCCCCCCCCAACTCCCAGCATGTGCCCTCCCCAGGTGCTGTGACCTCACACAACGCCCCTCCCCCTAGGAGAGCAAGCTCACGGGAGCCATCCTATGCATGTTTACTCAGAGGTAAGCCCTGCTGAGGTCAAAAGGGAGCCATTCCAATATAAGTCTCATAGAGATGCTAAAACGGCCCATTGAATTTGGTTAGATACCTGATGTGAGCCTCTGTCCTCCCCTCCTTAGGTTAGAGGGCAGAACCTATAGCTGTGGTGGTGTTTGTCCTCACCTGTCAGGAGTAGGTCAGCGACAAAACTGCCGGTGTGAGTGAAGTTAACTCTTTATTCAAAGAAAACCAAACAGCACAGGGCAAATGATCCCAGCAGCTCTTCCTCCTTGCCCCAACTGAAGGTGGCTGCCTTTCCCCTTGTCTCACCTGTTCCTCCCCAAGCAACCTGAGACTCCTTCTCCTTGTCTCTCTTTGCTCCGCACTCTTCATCCCTCTCCATGTTCTGGGAGACCAGGCGGGAGGGTAGCTGGTTGTATGTAGCAGGAGGGGGAGACTCGCTGGACTCTTCAGTAGCTGACCTCACCTCTATCTCCTGCCCCCCCCTTCCTGCCTCTGATTCTGGACTGCTCTTTGTCACAGACCCTTCCTGCTCCCTTGGTCCTGTTGTCTCTTCCATTTCGGACACCTCCTTCCCCAGTCTTCTCACTGCTCTCACTCATTGCCATCCCACCACCGATCCCCAGGCTCTGAACCTTCTTCCCCTGGGGGTTCCCTTGGGGGTTCCCCAGCTCCCGCCACTCCTCTCCATCCAGCCAGTCCGTGACATCAACCCCCCTTCGTGGGGCATTAAGTGTATTACTCTGCAAGGCGAGTTGACACCTTACGTTCTTTGGGTTCAATGGCCTTATCCTTTCGCTTTAGAGATGGCTCCCAAGTTCTGCCACAAAGTTAAGAGCTTTCTGGGTGATCTCGTGAATTTCCTTGGACAAAATTGGTTCGTTCCAAGTCCTGGGCCAAACCCGCCTCTCCAAGGGGAACAGACATCCAGCAGGAGACCCCTCTCGCTGGGTCTGCTCTGGGCAACCTGTAAGTCCAAATTGACTTAGTAGGGCGCCCCATCAGTTTGCATCTTTGGCAGCCTGAGCCTCTCATGCATGCACAGCGAGGGCAAAGGAAGACAGGAAGCATAGAGAGTCGGACCATAGGGAGACAGCGGTGGTGTAGTGGTTAGAGTCCTGGAATGGACCTGGGAGAGACAAGGGTTCAAATCCTCCCACTTGGCCATGAAGCTAACTGGGTGTCCTTGGGGACCAGTCATCGCCTACCTCACAGGGTTGTTGTGGGGATTAAGAGGGGGAGAAGAATCATGGGAAAGTGGAATAATGATGGAAGGAACAAAGAGGGGCTCATCTAGCTCAGCACTGTCTACTCTGGCCAGCGGTGCCTCTCCAGGGTGTCCAACGGTGAGCGTTCCCAGCCCTACCTGGAGATGCCCCAGGATTGAACCCGGGACTCTTTTTTTGGTCGGGAGAGACTCCACTGCCTCAGCAACCTTCCCGAGATGCAAACTGCTGCCCTCGGGGAGATCCAGGGCAGCTCACAGTTTGCGTGACCCTCCAAAATGAGGACACAGATGCGGTCATCATGTTTTATGCAGCAGCCCAAATTGAAGACAGGGGGAAAGAGGGAGAGAGGGAAGGAGCGCTCAGATGTGTGCGCGCGCAAAGGAAAATCAGGAACAACGTTACAATCAAATGGCCAGACAGGAGATTCTGACTAAACGTTAGGAAGACCTTACTGGCAGGAAGAGCCATTTGGAATGGCCTGTCTGGACTCTCCTCCGCCAGAGGTTCCCAGACGTAGATGGGATGCCCATCCGCCAGAGATTCATTAGCTGGACTAGATAGCGCTTGGGGTCCCTTCCAGCTACGCGATTCTATGAAAATAAAGAGGGCATCAAGAAACCACTCTGCCTACATAGCCTGAGACAGCACTGCTTCCGAATACCAGTTGCCGGAAGCCACAGGATGGAGAGAGGTGCTCTTGCGTTTGAATTCTGTTTGTGGGCTTCTCTTTGAGGCATATGTTTGGCCGCTGTGAGAGAGGGGTGCTGGGACTCGATGCCCCTTCGGCCTGATCCCAGCAGAGTCTTTTTGTCTGTTTGGCTGAGCACAGGCGTTTCCTGGAGAGGCACCCCATGTGCGAAGGAGGGTGTTTTGCGACAAGTGCTGTCTGATGCCAGGGAGGGAGTGAGGAAGGCTGACAGGGCCCGAGTGAGGTGTGCCACCTTTCCCGATGGCCTGGAGCTGCCTGGAGGGCGCCGGGGTGGGGGGAGAGGGGGCTGAGCTACCCTGGGGCTGCCGCGCAGGGGCATTGCCATTCAGAGCACGGTCAGCGAGCAACGGCACCGCCAGGTCAGCGCGCGGCCGGGATGACTGCGTCAGGGACACAAGTGCCACCCGGCGTTATCTCCTCCGCGTCTCTGCATCTCTCACACGTCGCGGCCTCTGCCATCCGCCCTGGAGAAACATGAGGGCGCCGGCCCCCTCTGCCCCCACCTCAGAAGGAACGTAACAGGAGTCTGCTGGATCAGGCCACTGGCCCTTCTAGCCCAGCATCCCGTTCTCACAGGGGCAAGCCAGATGCCCATTTGGGGAAATGCACAAGCAGGATTCAAGCACAAGAGCAGCCCTCTCCCCTCCTGTGGTTTCCAGCAACGGGGATTCAGAAGCGTTAGGGGGCTCCAGCTGTGGAGGCAGAGCAATAGCCCACTCCTCTAGATATTGTTGTTGTCGAGGAGTCGTTTAGTCGTGTCCGCCTCTTCGTGACCCCATGGACCAGAGCCCACCAGGCACTCCTGTCTTCCACTGCCTCCCGCAGTTTGGTCAGACTCATGTTGGTAGCTTCGAGAACACTGTCCAACCATCTCATCCTCTGTCATCCCCTTCTCCTTGTGCCCTCCATCTTTCCCAACATCAGGGTCTTTTCTAGGGAGTCTTCTCTTCTCATGAGGTGGCCAAAGTACTGGAGCCTCAACTTCAGGATCTGTCCTTCCAGTGAGCACTCAGGGCTGATTTCTTTAAGGATGGATAAGTTTGATCTTTTTGCAGTCCATGGGACTCTCAAGAGTCTCCTCCAGCACCATAATTCAAAAGCATCAATTCTTCGGCGATCAGCCTCCAGGGGCGTCGTAGGGTGGGGGCGGGCCGCCCCTCGTGCCGCCCCTAGGCGGGTGTGTGCGGTGCTGCTGCTCCCGGGGTGACGGAGGGAGCGGCGGCGCGTCCCACCACTCCCATGCGCCGCCGCTCCCTCCGTCACCCCGGGAGCAGCAGCGCTGCACGGACGAGGCTCCCGAAGTGGCGGCCCGGCATACCCCAGGGGCGGGGGCGTCGCTGCGCGCGCGTGCGTCATGACGCACACGCAGCGATGCCCCGCCCCCGGGGATGCCGGGCCGCCGCTTTCCGGAGCCTCGGTGGGCTGGAAAGAGCCCCGAAGCCGCAGCCTGGCAGCCCTTTGCGCTATGGCTGCGGCTTCGGGGCTCTTTGTAGCCCGCCGATGCCCCCAAGCCCCCGCCCGGCATACCCCAGGGGCGGGGGCGTCGCTGTGCGCACGCGCGTCATGACGCTCACGCAGCGATGCCCCGCCCCCAGGGATGCCGGGCCGTCGCCGCGCATGCGTCATGACGTCATGACGCAGGCACGCGCCGCGATGCCCCGCCCCCCAGGGGTGCCCCTTGGCTTCCCGCCCCGGGCAGCCAAGGGGCTAGGAACGCCCCTGAGCCTTCTTTATGGTCCAGCTCTCACTTCCATACATTACTACTGGGAAAACCATAGCTTTAACTATACGGACCTTTGTCGGCAAGGTGATGTCTCTGCTTTTTAAGATGCTGTCTAGGTTTGTCATTGCTTTCCTCCCAAGAAGCAGGCGTCTTTTAATTTCGTGACTGCTGTCACCATCTGCAGTGATCAGTTTTTTTGATGTTGAGCTTCAGACCATATTTTGCGCTCTCCTCTTTCACCCTCATTAAAAGGTTCTTTAATTCCTCCTCACTTTCTGCCATCAAAGGTTGTGTCATCTAGCATATCTGAGGTTGTTGATATTTCTTCTGGCAATCTTAATTCCAGCTTGGGATTCATCCAGTCCAGCCTTTTGCATGATGAATTCTGCATATAAGTTAAATAAGCAGGGAGACAATATACAGCCTTGTCGTACTCCTTTCCCAATTTTATTTATTTAGAGTTGCCATATTTCAAAAAGTAAAAACCAGGACATCCCAAAAGTTGTTTAGAAAACCACTGAAATTGTTTAGCTTCTTTCTCTCTCTCTTTTATATATACATCTTTATTAGTTTTACATAAAAGTTGTACACCATAAACATAACATTTTCAATCCTTAAAAAAAGGCCAGTTCGAAACTTGAGACCTCCTTCCCTCGCTCCCTGAGTTCCAATTCTTTAATATATATTTTCCTGCATCTTTTACTGTAATCTGCCTTTTATATAATCATAGTTTCTGAAATCCATGTTACTTTACAAGTGTCATTGTATTCCTGCCAATAATTTCAACTGTTGAGCTTTTTTCTCGATTTACTTGCTGAAGGTCCAGGACAAATCACTGCCTCTTGGAAATTTCCCCCGGACATTACTTCCACCTTAGACGTATGGCAGCCCTGCCATATATTGGCCTAATCTTCTTTCCAAGCCATCCAGGTTGGTGGCCATCATTACCTCCTGGAGTTTAAATATACCTGCTCCTCCCTTGCACCTGTGTTATCCTCAATGGGAGCCCCTCTCCTTGTCTCTTCCCGCCATGGGCCCAGCCCCATATGGAGCCTCGTGGGCCATGCAGAGCAGCAGATCCATTCCTTGCAGCTTCCGGCCTCAGCCCAGACCTGGCAAAGGAAGGGTATTTCTCCCCTAAGGACTCGGCTCTTCCTCTCTGCTTCCGGCTCCTTTCCCAGAATTCCCGCATCCGCTTTTCCCAACAGGACGCTCTGCAGACGTCTTGGCCTCCGAATCCCATTAGCTTCAGCCAGGGGTGTTCCTAGCCCCTTGGCTGCCCGGGGCGGGAAGCCAAGAGGCACCCCTGGGGGCGGGGCATCGCGGCGCGTGCGTGCGTCATGACGTCATGACGCACGAACACGCCGTGACGCCCCGCCCCCGGGGGATGCCGGGCGGAGGCTTCAGGAGCCTCTGCAGCTCGTAGAGACTCCCGAAGCTGCCACCCGGGCCCCCTCGGGGAGTGCAAGTGGGGCAGGGAGAGGGGCGGGTCAGCGAAGAGGGGTGTCACCCCTCTTCGCTGGCCTGCCCCTCTCCTTGCCCCGGCTCCGCAAGCCAGCCAGCGGCGCGAAAAGCCGCTGGAGGGCGGGGGCTATTTTCGGCGCTGCCGGGGCAGAGCCGCAGGGGCGGCCAGCGAGGGGGGTGACACCCCGACTCGCTGGCGGCCCCTGCGGCTCCACCCCGGCAGTGCCGAAAATAGCCTTAAAAGAGTTTTTTTAAAAATGTTTTTTAAAAAGCCCAGTGGGCGGGGCCGCCCCCGATGTGTCACCCCCAGCAGGGGCACTGCCCGCCCCCCCCCTGCGACGCCCCTGGCTTCAGCCAGCACATCTATTTTGTGTTATTTATTTCATAAAATCCATGCTCAGAAACCTCAGAGCAGTTTGCAAAAGAAGAGGTAAACTTATCAAGTCGAGACTTTTGAAAAGTTAAAACAACAGACTGAAACTCGCATCGGATTTCTGAACATTCAGGTAGACTTGCCGAAACAAACATGTTTTTAGCAGGCGTGGAAAGATTTGCAGTGAAGGCTGTCAACCTTCCCTTTTTTTGCAGTGGGAAACGGCGCTGGAATAAGGGAATTTCCCGCAAAAAAAAGGAAATGTTGACAGCTATGCGCCTGGTGCAAAGAGGCAGGGAATTCCAAAGTGTAACAAAAGAATTGTGGGTGCTCGGGCCCCCTATATTTGGCGCCCTTGCCAAGCGTTATCTAATCTCCACCACCTTCCCCCTGAAAGGGAGTATTTGTGACGGGTCAATCCGCACAATCAAAGACCCTCCTGCACTTCCTCTCGACCCACCTTGTCTGAAAAGCTTTTGGCTGAACTCCCCACCCCACCATCAAACAAAACCCCAGTTTGTGCGCACGCCTTTGTCCTTCCTCCCCTTTCTGCACCGATTCTCCTTCCCCCCCTCAAAAAACCCCCAGACCACCCAGTTTCTTCCAACTGTAGGTTCCTCAGGGGCAGGGACACCCCCTGTCTGGGCAGCCAAGTGCACAGAGAAATAGACAAAACAAAATAAAAAATAAAAAAATCCTTCCAGTCGCACCTTAGAGACCAACTGAGTTCTTGGTATGAGCTTTCGTGTACATGCGCACTTCTCCGGATATTTCTTCAGAGAAATAGACGGCAGGGTGCTGGGTAGGCAGAAGGAGGGGGCTGTGTCCCTTTAAGTCCTGGGGGATGGGGGGAGTTCATTAGGTCGCTGTGCCTTTGGATTGATCCCAGAAGGTTCCTGTTTGGAGGCTCTGGCGCCATCTGCCACGCACGGCTGCTCTGCTCCGCGGGCCTCCTCCACACGAGGCTGGCTGGTGCGCTCCCTCCCTGGCGCACTCTGCCTTCGCCGAGCATCAGTGGAGCCACAGAAGGCAGAGAGCAAGCGACACTAATGGAGAGAGTGCGTGGCACCGTCTTCCCTTGGGCAGGGTGTCTCTCTCTCTCTCTCTCTGTGTGTGTGTTTCAGGGAACGCAAAGTCCCGCCAACAGCCGGCGCATCCCAAAGACCTGACGCATCCAGAAGGACCCCCTTCCTTTGCCACAGGCTAGCGGCACAAGCCCAACGGCCGGTGAACAATGGCGTTAGTGCCATGCGGTTAGCTAAGTAAGCAGGCGGGCCTGGCGTCCAGGGCTGCGTCGCCTCTTCCCCCGCGGCCCCACAGCCTTCTTCCGCCACAGCGCATGGCGCCACTTCTCCGTTGGTCATGTTATAAGAAAAATACTGCTCCTTTTCCCCTTATGGGGTATCCAAGAGCCCATGTAGAGTCCTTGTGTAGGTTCTCTATCGCTAGGAGAAGATAACAGAGGCCAGCCAGAGAATATTGAGAAGCAAAGCAGCTAGGAAGCCTGATCTTTATTAAACTCTTGCAACAGGGTCCCCCGCTCACCCCCTGTCGCAGGGAGGGAGCAGAGGCACCCAGAACATTGGTGTGCAAGCTCTTATATACTTTTGAAATTGCCTCTCCTGTAGCTCAAGACCACCCCCCAAAACGTCACAGAAAGAGGTGGTCCCCAGCAGCAATTTGAGTGTGTTGCTTCTCTCCTGTCTGCCAGGATACCTGATAAGCCCTTATCTGATTGCCTTTTTCTGGGTAGTCTGGCCATTCCTTGGAGACCGTAAATAGTTCCTGAATCTCTTATGCATATTGAGAGTGTGCTCAGCTGAACAGATACTTGCCAGGCTGAAATATACTCGGAGTCGTGTGAATTTCATGCTCTTTATTCAGCTGATAGTAGCAAGGAAACGTCTGCTGTATATACATAATTTACACAATTGGCCCCACGTGATTGGCTAATTGTGGGCTACTCCTGTATGATACTACCTTGATGGCAGAAAGTGAGGAAGAATTAATTAAAGAACCTTTTAATGAGGGTGAAAGAAGAGAGCGCAAAATATGGTCTGAAGCTCAACATCAAAAAAACTAAGATCATGGCCACTGGTCCCATCACCTCCTGGCAAATAGAAGGGGAAGAAATGGAGGCAGTGAGAGATTTCACTTTCTTGGGTTCCATGATCACTGCAGATGGTGACAGCAGTCACGAAATTAGAAGACGCCTGCTTCTTGGGAGAAAAGCAATGACAAACCTAGACAGCATCTTAAAAAGCAAAGACATCACCTTGCCGACAAAGGTCCGTATAGTTAAAGCTATGGTTTTCCCAGTAGTAATGTACGGAAGTGAGAGCTGGACCATAAAGAAGGCTGATCGCCGAAGAATTGATGCTTTTGAATTATGGTGCTGGAGGAGACTCTTGAGAGTCCCATGGACTGCAAGAAGATCAAACCTATCCATTCTCAAAGAAATCAGCCCTGAGTGCTCACTAGAAGGACAGATCCTGAAGTTGAGGCTCCAGTACTTTGGCCACCTCATGAGAAGAGAAGACTCCCTAGAAAAGACCCTGATGTTGGGAAAGATGGAGGGCACAAGGAGAAGGGGACGACAGAGGATGAGATGGTTGGACAGTGTTCTTGAAGCTACTAACATGAGTTTGGCCAAACTGCGAGAGGCAGTGAAGGATAGGCGTGCCTGGCGTGCTCTGGTCCATGGGGTCACGAAGGGTCGGACACGACTGAACGACTGAACAACAACAACCTCTTGTAGGCCAATCAGGTTGCGGATTCACTTCCTCCAGGAGCCTGGATTGGGTGGCTCCTGCGGACCAATCAGACTGCTGCATTCTGGATCCTATTGTTCTAGGACCAATCAGACTGCTGCATTCTGGATCCTATTGTTCTAGGATTCAGCTCCGTACATAACACAGGCTGTATTTGCAAAGGGAGGTGTAAGCCCCTACAGCCCAAAGACAATTGGAAAGCTTTCCTTATTTCCTTCCTCCTTGCAGTGAAATATTTGAGGTCAATTTGGGAAAGTCAAAATGGCTTCAGGATTGCTCTCCTGTACTACAGTATTTCAGACACGTGGTTTCTATACTTATATATGTGTTTGCCTTGTACGTTTATGAACATTTATTTTGTATATATAAGACCTCGACAGGCTGGGGTCGACAGGCTCAGGGGTGGGCAGGGGGTTCAGGGAGGCTTCTCCGCAGATGCCCAGCCAAGGAGCCAAGCTTGGAATAGATTCCATTCCTAGGGCTGCCATATGTCCGGAATTTCCCAAGCAATACGGGGATCTGGCCGCCAAAAGTTGCATCTGGGTGGAATTTTCCTCCTCGGCTGGTTTAAATGTCTGGGAGAACCTGGACGTATGGCAATCCATTGTGGAAGCAGGTTTTCTTTTTGCTGAAATAAAAAAAAAATTGCTCCAAAACTATTTTTTTTGGGGGGGGGGGACTTTCTGAAATACGGCAACCCCGCAACTATTTCTATCATCATGACAGACAGGGCCGGTCCTTATGTGAGGCAGGGTGAGGTAGCTGCCACAGGCAGAAGACCAGGAGTAGGGGCTGAACGAGTCTGCCCATTTTGGTCCTTCTCCGTTTCTCTCCCCACCCACAGTAGTAGTAGTAGTAGTAATAATAATAATAATAATAATAATAATAATAATAATAATAATATCCCCCCTGATCTGGGTTGCCCCAGCCACTCTGGGCGGCTTCCAACAAATTATAAAACCACAGTAAACCATAAATTATGTTGGCTAATCATATGCTCTCAGTAAGTCAAACCTGTCTTTTCCAACTTCCATCTTTGAAATAATAAATAAACAAATTAGTGTACCTAACGTTCACATCTTGCGAGCGATCTCCTCTAATAGAATGCATTTTTGTACTGTCGTTTTCACAAATGCACACTCGTTTTATTGGTTTGTGCATCCTCCTCCCCCCAATACAGTGGTACCTCTGGTTACGTTCTTGACCTGAAACTGTTCTTAACTTGAAGCACCACTTTAGCTAATGGGACCTCCTGCTGCTGCTGCGCCGCCAGAGCACAATTTCTGTTCTTATCCTGAAGCAAAGTTCTTAACCTGAAGCGTTATTTCTGGGTTAGCGGAGTCTGTAACCTGAAGCGTACGTAACCCGAGGTACCACTGTACATGCATTTTTGGTTGGAGAGCTGCATTGCAACATTTGGAGCAGCAGAAGACCATAGGAAAAGCCAGCTGGATTGAGCCAATGGCCCATCAAGGTCAGCATCCTGTTCTCACAGTTTCCACCCAGATGCCCTAAAAAGTTGCAGCAGTTTTAATCTGTTTTAGTATTTTAACTTTTGCGTGTTTTAAAGTAGGGCTGTAAATCTCTCTTGATTTTATTGCTTTATCTTTTTGCAACTGCAAAAAACCAGAGTCAAGCAGTGAGTAAATCTTACGAAGTAAATAAATAAAAGCATGCACAATCCAGACACCACGGTCCCTGCTGACTTTCATTCTGAGGAAACCAAACCCCGGGGATGTAGCTGGAACCCCTGTGAGAGATTGCGGATGGGCGCATCTTCCATGCCAAGGCAGTTCAGGCTCTGCATACACATAGAGATGGATTATGCAATGTGTATAAAGCAAATGCATTTATGCACATAATGCATTTATGCACATCTCATATGCTGCATTCAGAATGCAGTCTTCTGCTTCTGCTGATCATGGGATGGGGCAAGGATAAGTTCTGCAGTGCATGAAAGGTCTGCTATAGTGAGGCAGACCACCCAGCTCAGTACTGCATACCCTGAATGACAGCAGCCCTCCAAAATTGCAGAGCGGTTTGTGGCTCAACTCGCAGAGATAATGGGAGTTGAGCCATGGACCTTCTGCATGCAACACAGTTGTCCCACCTCTGTGCTGTAGGCCTTCCTCTAAAGTATGATTCTGTGGAATGTTAAGGATAGTAGGAAAGGATATATTGAATAAGTATTATCCTTCCTTCATTCACGCTAGTAAGTGATGTAGCAGAGCAGATTCCCCTCAATATAGCTGGAAGCTAGTTTGCAGATTCGTTTGAATCTCTTAGTTAAGATTATTTCCTGGTGTCCCCTTTAATCCCTCTTAAGAGAAGAGAGACACAAGAGTCTTTCTGAGGAAAGTAACAAAAAGTTTACTCACATTTCAGTTCACGATAGGATCCCTGAAAGGCAGGCTTTACTTGGTTGTTTCACAAACAGTGGCGGAGGAAGGCTCCGCGCTACCCGGGGTGGCAAAAGGCTCCCCGCCGATCGCGCACGGTAGCCCCACAAGCCGCCTTTTCACTCTGCGGCTCAAAAGGAGGCCGCGGAAGCAGCGGTCCAACGCCGGATTGCGCCTGCACGAAATGTCGCGCAGGCGCACTCCATCATCGGGCCGTGCGCTGTCGCTCCCAGGGTGACGGAGGGAGCGGCGGCGCGTGGGAGTGGCGGGAGGGGCCACTGCTTGTCACCCCCACCCTCCCGTCACCCGGGGGTACGTACCGCCCCCACCGCCCCAGCGACGCCCTGTTCACAAAGAAACTGTGAGTTCATCTCATATGGAGACTGAACTCATGTGCTGCTGGCTGAGAGCCAGCAGACAGCAACATTACGTTAAGATAACAAAAGGGCTGCAGGAGAGCAGCAGGCAGCAAAAGATAGAACAAGAGAGCAAGCAAGAATAGATGGAACTGGACTGAGAAAATGGCTGCATGACTTGGCTCTTTTATGGAGTCAGCCAGAGCCATGCCCATCTCCCAGGTCACATGCAGGGGGAGGATGCTCCAGACCAGTGGAACAGGAAGTTACACTGACTGGATGTCCCCCTGCCTGTGCCCATGCTAGGGAAATAAGGAATGTTGCATTTGACTGCACCAATGCATTACATCCCACAGATTCTAGTCCTCATGGTTGCTAAGACTGTTTTGCCCAATGACGTCATGGCAGGATATACATGGTAACCAGCCTGGTGCGTCATGAGGGACTCTGGCTGTATCCCTCCAGGGCGACTCACCTTCACCTGACACCTCAGCTCCATCTCTCCCCTTTCATCGTTGATGGTAATCCGTGGCACATTCCCCCACCTCCCGTGTGCCAGCTTTGCCTGGCACAAATCCTCCTCGGTGCCCTTGATCTTTCTGCCACGCGAGGCCTCTCTGTCCACAAGCATTGAGGCGAGACATGTGCCAAAGAGACAGACCCATTTTCAAGCCGGGTCAGGGAAGATCAGAGGCATGTGCAAACGTCCCTCTGCGTTAGCCTCTCCGGTGGGGTCAGACGGAGTGCCACTCGCAAGCGCGGTGCTCGTCGCCACTGCTGCCCCCCATCTCCTTTTCCCCCAAGGGTGGAGTCGGTGCATAGAAGCAAGTCTGGGTGCGAGCGCCTGGAAATGGCATCAGCGGCAAGGCCGGGGTGCGGAAGGGAAGGTGCTCTGGGTGCAAGGGAAAGGAAGGCAAGCACAGGGCAGGATTGTGCCCGGGCAAGCTGACGTAGGGTTGCCTTATTTCAAACAGTAAAAATCTGGACAGAAAAGCTGGCACAATTGCAAAATGTTTTTATAATAATAATAATAATAATAATAATAATAATAATAATAATAATAATAATAATTTATTTGTACCCTGCCCATCTGGCTAGTTTTATGGAAAATCGACACTGCCGACATGCCCCATGTCTGGATTTCCCTGGACATTTTACCAGTTTCCGCCCAGACCCTCCTGCCGACTGCAGTATTCCGGATATGTCCGGGAAATTCTGGACGTATGGCAACCCTAGCTGAAGGCAGGAAGTCAGGGCATTTGTTTATTTATTGCATTTGTATGAGGTGTTAGGGGAGGGGTGGTATTTCTGGTGGGGGACATGTCCTGTTCCTTCTGGAATAGTTTGCGCACCTTCGGTCTCCACTCTGCTCTCTTACAAGAATTCGAAGGTCTCAAATATAGAATAAATGTTCGTAAATGTACAAGGCAAACACATATGTTAAGTATATAAGCCAGGTGTCTGAAATAGTTCTCTCCCAAATTGACCTCAGATATTTGAGGCAAGGATCTGTTCAGCTGAGCAAACTGTGTAAGAGATTCAGGAACTGAAGTATTTGCCATCTCAAAGGAATGGCCAGGCTACCCAGAAAATGCAGTCAAGTAAGGCATTATCCTTACTCACTGACTTACTGCAAAATATACTGCAGTATTCCGGATATGTCTGGGAAATTCTGGACGTATGGCGACCCTAGCTGAAGGCAGGAAGTCCGTTCCTTCCCTTGGATAAGCCGTTCTTTCAACTGAAGGTTCTACCCTTCCTTTCAAGATGAGGCGATTGATTGGCGTTCCATCCGGCTCTGGCTTCAGCAACCTTACCCCACATACGACCACTTGACCTCTTTGATCTGCAGAATGGGGGCCCCATAAAACCCATTTGACATTTCATAGAACTGTAGAGTTGGAAGGGACCCCGAGGGTCATCTAGTCCAACCCCCTGCAATGCAGGAATCTCAGCTCAAGCATCCGTGAGAGATGGCCACCCAGCCTCTGCTTCTAAACAACCTCCAAGGAAGGAGAGTCCACCACCTTGCATCCCACTGTTGAACAGCTCAGAAAGTTTTTTCCTGATGTTTGGTCGGAATCTCCTTTCTTGTAACTTGAAGCCATGAGTTCGAGTCCTGCCCTCTAGAGCAGGAGAAAACAAGCACGCTCCATCTTCAGCGTGACAGCCCTTGAGATATCTGAAGGTGGCTCTTGTATCGCCTCTCAGTCTCCTAACTCAGTCTTCTAGTGTGGCAGCACCTGAACTTTGGAACTCCCTGCCTATTGACACCAGGCAGCGGTGCCTTCAATGTACTCTTTTTGGCGCCTGCTAAAAATATTTTTGTCCAGACAGGCCGTGACAGATGTTTAGAAAACTGCTGCGCGTTTTAATCTGTTTCTAAATGATTGGTGGTTTAACTTTTCCAAAGTCTTAAATTATTGTGGTTCATTTTTCTACTGGATAATTTTCTTGTTCCACCTTTTTGGGAAACCGCTTCGAGGTTGGTTGGTTTTTGCAATCAAGAAGCGCATACGTTTTACGAAAATAAATAAAAGGGCCTGGAAGGCGGCCTTCCCCGAACTTGGACCACCTGCAGATGTTTTCGCCTACATCTCCAAGCAGCCCAGCCAGCCTGCGCAACCAGCTGTGCAAATAGCTGCTGTCGGGCTTCAGGATGAGGCCAACGTGGAGCTGAGTTTGCTGCTGCTGTTGCTGCTGCTCCTCTCCAGCCTTCCTGATCCCAGTCTCAAACCTCGGAGATGCAGATCCGCCTTGACAGTGCGATTGCCAAATGTCTCTAATTACGTGCATTTTATGTTCCTTTACCTTTTCTAAAGGACTTTTCCTGGCTTGTGCCTCCAATGTTCTCTGGCTCTTCTTTCCCGAAGGGGAAATGCTGTGATTGTCGCAGGTTGGAGCAGGGAGGGAAGGAGAAGGAACGCGTGCCTTCCAGCTTCTCACCCAGAGCAGAGGCTGCCTCCGTGACATTTAAGGGGCTCTGGTCGGATGCAGAAGGTCATCTGCTGGGCTCCCACGTCTGCTGGAGACCCAGAAAGGAGCCGATTGGGGTGACGGCTTGGGGCTGGACCAAGAAGTATGCTAAGGATCAGCTGCTCCACATGCCAGGCGGCTGGAGACGGGCACCCCAAGCTGCTTCCTGGGTTCAGCTGAAAATATCACATTAACTGGGCTTTATCCTGCTGAGGGTCAAAAATATGGGGGGCCTGGTTGGCCCAAAGACCCTCTGGATGTTCTTATATTTCCCTACCCATGATACAAATGGAGGGACACAAAAAGGACAGAGACCCCCGTGGTGTTAAGTCAGTGGCAGCTCTTTCACACATGCAGGTCATCACTTGATCTTGCTTTTCTGGGCTGGTCAACGTGGACTTGGGGAGAAAACCCCAGGAATTTTCTCCCCTCCTCCTTTTAAACGTCTGCTGAAGACTCTTCTGCGGCTTTTTGGACAATATTGCAACTAATTTTGATCCAGTTTAGAAATTGCAATATTTATACGACAGCTGCCTTGATCCCCTGCACTTTTCCCTTTCCTTTTTTAAAAAGATGCAGTAGAATTCTGTGTGTGTTTGCCGAATGAGGCAAGTAATTAACAGGGCAATGCAATTGTATCAGCACACTTTCTTCAACAGGCAACTTCTGCTTCTGCATCTACTCATTCCTGAAAATGAAAGAAAGAAAGAAAGAACATTTAATTAAACAATCTGTGGCCTTTTAAACTGTTTTTAAAATATTTTTGTTTGCTATCATGGCATGTATTTTTGTGTTTTTATATTGTGATTCTGGGATGAAGGGTGGTATAGAAATTTAATTAACAACAACAACAATTAATTGTTAGCGACACAAGGTCAACATTACTGGTGAACCTGGTGCTTGCTATAATTGCAGAAGAATTGTGGCAGTGCAGTTGGGAGGGGGCCCCAGGGGTCATCAAGTCCAACCCCCTGGCAACGCAGAAATCGTATAATTTGCTGCTGGAGTGGCACATGAAAGATGAGCAAGTGAAGTCAGTAATGATTGATTGGGCAAAAGATGTGAGTCACAATATTATGATGAAGGACTGGGAAAATGGTATGAAATTTACTGCGTGTAATGTTTTGAAAGAGAACATGCTAAAAATGATGGTATTTAACACCTGTGAATTGGCAAAAATGTATTATGCAGCTGATAATGTGTTGGAAATGTAAAGAAAAAGAAGGCACCTTTTTCCACATGTGGTGGACATGCCCCAAGATAAAAGACTTCTGGGGAAAAAATTATAATGAACTGAAAAAGGTGTTTAAAAACTCTTTTACTAAAAAGCCAGAAGCCTTTTTGCTTGGAATTGTAGGAGATGAGATCCCAAGGAAAGACGGTACATTATTTTTGTATGCCACAACAGCAGCCAGATTATTAATAGCCAAGTACTGGAAAACGCAAGATATTCCTACGATAAATGAATGGCAAATGAAAATGCTTGAATATATGGAACTCGCAGAGATGACTGGAAGGATCCGCGACCAGAAAGAGGAGAAAGTAGAAGAAGATTGGAAGAAATTTAAAGAGTATTTGAAGAAATGTTGCAACATATAGAATACCCTTATGGAAGTACAGTTAGGTTATCAGTAACTTATATAGTTTGATGTTTTGCAAAGTATTGATTTTATTATTATTTACAATTTAAATGTCTAGAAAAAGAACCTGCTACAGGAAAGAAATGCACAATGAAGCTCAGAGGAGGGGTTTGGGGGAAGTCACCAAACAATGGAAAATTTCAATGTAATGATTTGTGAAATGTACTGTGTTTTGTTTGTATGTCTTGTTTTTCTTTTGGATGTTCTGTTGTTCTCTTATAAAAAAAAAATATGTAATGAAAATTATTTAAAAAGAAAAAAAACAGGCATAGCTCGCTTTTGCTTTGCTGGCTGTGGGGAATGGGGGGTGGGGGTGGGAGCTCCCCCTGCAGTGCGTCCTCCAAACCGCCAGAGGCCCCCGCAGCGCTCTCTCTCGGTCGACGCTCCTCTTCGCCGCGCCTCCCTCCTCCCTCCGTGTCCGACCACTTCCTCCTCGGCCGGAAGTGGCGGGGCGGAGCCTCCGCTGCCGATCCGCCGGGTGAGGCGAGTCGACGACGGCGACGGCGACGATGTGGTTCATGTACGCGCTGAGCTGGCTCGCGCTGCTCATCCAGGCCGCCTTCGTCACGCTCGGCATCGGTGAGGAGGCCCCTCGGGGCGAGGCGAGGCGAGGCGGGGCCCGACACCCCTCCCTCCCCCCCGCATGCCCACAAGTGGTCTCTCCCCCCTCCTCCTCCGCGGCCCGTCCGACCTCTCCCCTCCTCCCCCCCCCTTTCGAGAACGGCGATGGTACGGCCCGACTCTGGCTGGCCAATAGGCGGTCGCGGCCTCCTTTCCCTCGCGCCCGAGGAAGGCGCGGGGAGGGGGCGTGGCCGGGGAGCTGCGCCTGCGTGGAGCCTCCCCGTGCAGGGGCAGTCTACCCCTGAGAAGCAGCTGAGCTTCGTCAGGCCAGTGGCCTATCCAGGCCAGCCTCCTGCTCTCACTTTTGTTGTTGTTGTTTAGTGGTGTCCGACTCTTCGTGACCCCATGGACCAGAGCACGCCAGGCACCCCTATCCTCCACTGCCTCCCGCAGTTTGGCCAAACTCATGCCAGTCGCTTCGAGAACACTGTCCAACCATCTCATCCTCTGTCGTCCCCTTCTCCTTGTGCCCTCCATCTTTCCCAACATCAGGGTCTTTTCCAGGGAGTCTTCTCTTCTCATGAGGTGGCCAAAGTATTGGAGCCTCAACTTCAGGATCTGTCCTTCTAGTGAGCTCTCAGGGCTGATTTCCTCCAGAATGGAGAGGTGTGATCTTCTTGCAGTCCATGGGACTCACAAGAGTCTCCTCCAGCACTACCAAGTGCCTGTTATGGGAAACCCGCAAGAGCCCCATCTCTCCTCCTGCGGTTTCCAACAGCCGCTTTGCAGAAGCATTTCTGCCCCCTGCCGTGTAGGAGAAACCCAGCCTGATGGGCGGGGTGTAAATAAATTATTATTATTATTATTATTATTAGCCCCGCCTTCCCTCCTAATCCTCTTTGTTTCTTGGGATCTCCCGCTAAGACCTGCTCCTCCCTCCCTTCCTCCCAGATTTATTCCTGAACTTGTCATGGTCCATTGCTGTAAATAGGCGGCCAAGGGACTGGCCAACTGGGTTTAGATGTCTTCGAAAGCAGATTAGAGCAATTAATGGAGGATCAATCCCTGGTCTTCGGCAAGGGAGGAGCTGGTCTCTCTCTGATTATCGATTGCTGGGGGCAACGCAGGGGAAGGCCTTCATGCCTTGCTTGCCGGATTTCGGGAAGAAGCCCCTTAGTTTGCACCCCTGCAGGAGGGGCATGAATTTAGGATGAAGTGAGGATGTCGCTTTCGGTCAGTGGCTGAAGTTGCTCCACCTCCGTACTTTCACTCATTCTGTCCTGTTGTCTCCAGAGACTTTGTCCAAAGCTGGCACTGAACAAACCCTCTGAGGATGGAAAGAACATGGCAAAGCAAATTTAAGCACCATAAGGAAAGCTCGCAGAATAAAGCATTGTTTTGCTTGCTGTGTAACTGTTGGAAGTAATGGAATCCTTGATAGCTAAGACGAGGGATCTTGAGGGAAGACATTGAGTTCTTTTTTAAAAAAGTAACAATCGCATATTTGTTGTGCTGCAAGCTGGTTTTCTGGAAAAGCTCAGAGATTTGAAATCTGAGGTGTCGATGATTGCAAACTGAGTACAGTCATACCTCTGGTTGCATCCGCTGCGGTTGTGTTTGGCACGGGTTACGAATGCCCCGAACCTGGAAGTACCGGAACAGGTTACTTCTGGGTTCGACACTTTGCACATGCGCAGATGCAGCGCTTTAGGTTGCGCTCTGTTCAGGTTGCGAATAGGGTTCCGGAACAGCTCCCGTTCACAATCAGAGGTACCACTGTATTTGGCCTCAGCGCTTGATGTGAGCTGGGCATGTGAAACCCCAAGCTCCACTTCCCATGGATCCACCAAAGGCACAAGACCCGGAGTTTCTTACTGTCTTTGGAGTTCATAAATCAGAGGCTATGTGGCCAGAAGTTGTAGGAATTGTTGGTCTCAGTGCACACACACACACACACACCCCGGCTGTGTTTGTGTCCCAACCAGCTCCTTTTCTTCTCTCTTCCAGCGGCTGGCTTGTACTACTTGGCTGAGTTGATAGAAGAGTACACAGTGGCAACCAGCAGGATCATTAAGTACATGATCTGGGTAAGTTCCCTGCGCTAATCTTATTGATGCCACCCAGCGGTGCAAGCCTGGCTGGCACAATGAAACCAGGAAGGCCAAAATAAGTGCCGGGGGGAGGAGTTCCTCAGACGGCTTATTGGGGACAGAGAGAGAGAGTTGCTTGGCAAGCAGCTTGTTCCAAACAAAAGCTGAACTTGAAAAATAGTTGTTGCGAGAAGCCTAACAGCTTCTACGATCTTGCTGTCTTTCCTGCTGGCTTCTCACAGCTGCTTTGTTCCTTTCACATTATTACTGCAGTATTTATATTTATTCAATGCATTCAGCTGCAATCCTAACCCCACTTACCTGGGAGCAGGCCCCACTGAATTCCGTAGGACTTTTGTTGTAGGCGTGGTTCAGATTGTGCTCATGGTGACTTTTCCCAAGAAGTCTCAAAGCAACTTACAGAAATAAATGACTGGTTCACTTTTGCTTGGGAGAAATGTCTTGGTGCTGGAAAGAAGTCTGTGTCCTTGGGGAGAGCATTCCATCAGCCACTTCTGAAAAGGCCCTTTCTCTCTTTGGTACCCTCTTAGGCCAGTGGTTCTCAAAGTGGGATTACCTTGGGGCTAAGAAGCAAGGGCAGGCAGAGGGCGATGGAGGTGTAAATGATTCTCAGGCTTTGAAAAACTGTATCACTGGATTAAATTTATCCATTTTCTTGAATTAATGAAACCAAATTGTTTTAATTGGATTTTGAGGGATTGTGAAATTAATTGTTGCTATTTTGAATTTTATTGCGTGATTACATTCCTTCATGGGTTGTGCAAACTGCTATTGTGAATACTGTAATGCTTTTTATGGGTTGGGGTGGGTGGCACTGGGGATGAGTTTATGGAAGCAAGGTTTGGGAATGTCTGCTCTAAACTAAGCTTGTATATATTTGTGTAAGCTCGCCAGAGGGGATTAGTTTTCCATGTACATCTAAACGGATGTACAGCTGGCAGGGTGGCACAGACCACAGAGAAACCAGACAGGTCGTTGGGTGAGATGGGATCTTCCTTTCCTCTGCAGCCTGCTGACGTTTTCCCCGTGGCAACGGCTTTCACTGACAATGGTGTCTCTTAGTTCTCCACAGCTGTGCTGGTTGGGCTGTACCTCTTTGAGCACTTCCCGGGCCTCATGGTGGGAGTGGGCCTCTTCACCAACCTGGTCTATTTTGGATTGCTGCAGACCTTCCCTTTCATCATGCTCACCTCTCCAAACTTCATCCTGTCCTGCGGTGAGTGCCTTTCAGGTGCTGGGCACCAGATACAACAACCTCTAGTATCAAAACAGCCTGCCTCTGCTGAATCTCGTCAGAATCTGGAGGGTCTCAGCTCTTTCTGGAATCGGATCTCGTGGCCATGGAGCAGATTGCTCTGCGCTTGTCACTGTGTCCTTGCTCTCCCAGTTGGAAGATGGCGCCTGTTTTTTTCCCCAGTGGAGGAAGTGGGAGTCTTTGAGCAGGAGGCTTGTTCCTTCAGGGGGAATCCCTACATGGAAGTTGGTGCAGTGGATTGATCTGGGAAATTGTGCTGGCATGTAGACAGGCAAGGCTCCATGGGCTGAGACTGGCTGCTTGAATGCTGCCTGGAAGGCTGGACAGCCCAAATAGATGCCACGGTATAGTGCATTAACTGGCCACTTCCTTGGCGTTGGATCTGTTCTGGAGGTTTAGGCAGCTGCAGAAGGAGACTGGAGGAGGCTGTTGGCCTCATAGAATGAGGGAATGAAGCTGGGATTGCTTCATTTATCTCCTCTGGCTGGACTGCTCTTCTGTGCTAAGGACAATGTTCGGTCCTTTGAGCTCCACCCTTCACCGAAGCAAAGGTTAAATGTGCATATTCTTCCTGTTACCATCCCCACCCATCAGCATTTACAATGCAAACTTGCCTTCTTGCTTATTACTCTGTAAAACACCTTGAACTCTGAAATAATAATTCAGCTTCGTCAACGAAACTAGGGTGTTTTTCTCCCCTCCTTTTTTGCATAGTGACTCCGTTCAGTTGCTTCTGCTTGAACCCCAAGACTCAGAGGTTTCACAGATTCCTGGGGTTGGAGTTTCGATCGCAGGAACTAGCAATGGAATTGGTGGCGATGGGCAGGAGGGAGGCATGGCTGAATCGGTATGCTGCTGGAGGTGCCGCTTCTCATCTTGTAATTTGCTTTTTCTTTGATTGGCAGTGTTGGTTGTGCTGAACCACTATTTAGCGTTCCAGTATTTTGCGGAAGAGTATTACCCGTTCTCAGAGGTAAGAGATGCCACTGGCTGTCTTGTGGAGCTTGGGCATTGGGGAGGAGGGCAGAGGTGAGCTGCCATGGTAAATAATAATTTTAATAATAATATTTTTATTATTTATCCGCCGCCCATCTGGCTGGGTTTCCCCTGTTGGGTCTGCACCACATTTTCTAGTTTCTTTGGACCTAGCCAAAAGACAGCTGAAAGGCTTGAGAGTCTCATGGCAAAGTGTTTTTATGCTGGCTCTGGGTTGTTGCTGGTTTTGATGTTGATCTTAAAGCACCCTTACTGCAATCTGAAGGGTGTTGCCGTCTCAGCAGGCAGCCGGCTCCGTTCTATCACTTTGGGCAATGCCAAAATGCTCCCATTTCGTGTTGCGTGTGCAGCTTCCCTGCTAAAAAGAGTAAGGGATCAATCTCTCCCATCTGATCTCACACTTGGCGCTGCTAGCTGTTGAAACTGCCTCTAATTCATGGAGGAGAGGGCTTTTGATGGCTACTAGCCAGGATGGCTCTGCCCTGCCTTGGAGGCAGCAATGCATCTGGGTACAAGGTGCTGGAAACCAAAGGAGGGGAGAGGGCTCTTGAGTTTGAATCCCACAGGCATCTGGCTGGCCCCTGTGAGGACACTCCTGGGGACTAGGACTCTTATCAAAGGCACTTGGATCTCTCATGTGGCTTTCTGGGACCCTGTGGATTTTACTTCTTTATTTGCAGAGGAGGGTTGGTTGCGGCTCTTCTTGATGCGCTCTCCATGTTTCGCCCCCAGGTGCTTGCCTACTTCACCTTCTGCCTGTGGCTAATCCCCTTTGCCTTCTTTGTTTCCTTGTCAGCTGGGGAGAATGTGCTGCCTTCCACGGTGCAACCAGGAGGTGAGTTCCCCAGGCACGGCCTTTACAACCTCTTGCCTTCCCCCGGCCTGGTGTCCTGCAGGTGTTTGGGAATTTCTGGGGAGGGGACGTTTTCAGCTCAGGCGCAGAAGTACAGTCTTTCTGTGCTGAAGGTCCTAGGTTCAGCTCCTGGTGCCTCCAGGTGAGGCTGTGGGTGCCCCCTGCCTGAAATCCCAGACAGATGCTGCAAGCCAGTGCTTCTGG
The DNA here is from genome assembly GCA_900245905.1 of Lacerta viridis. Classification (NCBI taxonomy): domain Eukaryota; kingdom Metazoa; phylum Chordata; class Lepidosauria; order Squamata; family Lacertidae; genus Lacerta; species Lacerta viridis. The sequence continues at coordinate 347,666 of OFHU01003423.1, read as the reverse complement.
ACCAAATGGTATGCCTTGGTGGACAGCAGCCGCTGGCATGATGGGAGTTGTAGTCCAAAACGTATTTCAGGCACTAGGTTGGGAGGCCTGATAACCAGAATGGTGGGAACTCTGTAGCAGGTTCTGCGGCTGAAATAAATGAGCTGTATTTATTATTTTGCATTCCCTAGGTCAGGGGTGGTCAACTTCCAAGAGACTGCAATCTACTCAGAGTTAAAAACTGGCAGTGATCTACCCCATTTGGGGAGTTCAGGTCAAAGTTGTTGAGCTTTTTTTTTAGGAAGGAAAGCCCTGTTTTGGGGGGTTCACGTAAAAGTTGTTGAGCTTCTTTAGGGAAGAGGAAAGCAACATTGAGCTTTTTTAGGAAGGAAAGCCCTGTTTTTGGTGGTTCAGGTCATTTTGGGGGTGCAGGGCAAAGATGTTGAGCTTTTTTAGGGGAGCCAAAGTTTTTTAGCTTCTTTGGGGGAGCCACTCATCTACCGGTGATCTACCACAGACGTCCAGTGATCTACTGGTAGATCACGATCCACCTGTTGAACATGCCTGCCCTAGATGTATAGCAGAACTTGCTGGAAGGAACGGGGGGAGGTGGCGGCAGCTGTGCAAGTCAGGGCTGGTGGTGACTGAAATGGTTGGGGTTGGACTGGTGGCTTTAGATCAGGGGTCAGCAACCTTTTTCAGCAGGGGGCCGGTCCACTGTCCCTCAGACCTTGTGGGGGGCCGGACTATATTTTGAAAAAAAATATGAACGAATTCCTATGCCCCACAAATAACCCAGAGATGCATTTTAAATAAAAGCACACATTCTACTCATGTAAAAACACGCTGATTCCCGGACCGTCCGTGGGCCGCATTTAGAAGGCGATTGGGCCGCATCCGGCCCCCGGGCCTTAGTTTGGGGACCCCTGCTTTAGATTTTAGGAAATTTTAAGCTTACCAATGCCACTTTAAGGACCAGAAAGTTGACTTTCTGGATATGTGGATGCACAGAATGCCAAGAGAATGCCCTGTCCTACCTTCAGCCCAGCCAACTGATCAAATCTCCTAGGCAAAGGGGTACACTCCCAATCTGGACCGTTGAGCGATGCCTCTTAGGAACTACAAGTCTCATAGTGCAGTGCTTGAAGGCAACGGCTACAGCAGAACTTTCTCTCTCTCCCCCCCCCCAATTGATGATGTGATGACTCCCTGGGTTTTTCTTTCCTTAGACGATGTGGTATCGAACTACTTCACGAAAGGGAAGAGAGGGAAGCGGTCTGGCATCCTGGTCATCTTCTCGTTCATTAAGGAAGCCATCTTGCCCAGCCGCCAGAAGATGTATTGAGCCCTCCTCCCAGCCGCCCCTCAGCGTCTTCTGTTCACGAGGGATCACACTCACCCCAAGTGAAGCGAGAGGTCCCTGGGCCTCGGCCCTCCCCTCACCCTTTCGCCTGTCCAAGGGACGCGTTTGGGACGGAACAGACCGTAAATTGCTGGCCCCACTCTCTAGGGTGGTTGTGCTTTCTTGACAGCCTGCTTGTGTGGTCAAGGAAGCAGCAGCCCTGTCCAAACATGGATCCTGCGTCTCTTAAACTAGATGGAGCCCCGCAATGGGCTGTTGCCGTCTTCTTCACATTTAAAAGCCAAAAACATTTTGCAAAAGGTGCTTTTGTCCATGGACTCGTCTCTTCCTTGGTGTGAAGGTGTTCCAAGGTTTGTCCGGGGTTTGAATGGACTTAATGAGCGACACACCCAAGCCCTCCCCACTGCCAAGATTCTTCCAAAGAGTTTTATTTGTTGAAATCCATGGAGAAGCAAAGGAGAGATTGGCGTTTCATAGACACTTCTTGTTCAGAACATATCGTGACTTTGTAGGGGAGGTGTGGGCAAGAGCCCAGACTTCTACGTGTCTCTTTCTCCTTTTTTGGAGGCAAATCTGTGATCAGCATTTGTGCAAATGGATCCTCGCCTCAGTGACTAGGAAGCGGGAACCCCCTTTTGCCCCATTTTGATTGGGGAGTCCTTTCTTTCAAGGATGCTTCGGGGGGGGGGCGTGCGGTGTGTCTGGAGGCTGTAGACATAACTTCATTTGGCAATCTAGGGATGATCATTTGCACAGATTTCCTAGAGCTGCACTGTTCTTGCAGCACTTGAGTTAATAAATTGAAAGCCCCGTTTTTTTAGAAAAGATTGCTGGCATATCTCCTCCCCCCAATTCAGCGGTTTTAATAACCTGGAAGAACGCCTCCTTGAGTGAAAATCAAGCTTCACAAATACCTGAGAACATCGGGAGAAGAGGACAATGAAAGGGCAAATAAGAAACCTGGAGTGCAAAGGGCCTTTTGTTTCTGTCCAGGTGTGGAATCTGGTTCCTCTGGTTTCCATTTGGTTTCTTAAGCTGTGGGCAGGCACCTCCTCAAGTATTCTGGGATGGTTTCTGAAGATGGTTTCTGAAGAAAAGAGGGCTGTGCTGCCGCTGCCCGCTGTGTTGTGGATGCTGACGACAATACCACATTGTTCTCTCTTAAATTAATGGACGTTTTGGTTTCTGTCTGAGCACACAGTCTGTGTTAATAAAGGTGTTAGGTGAAATTTGCCTTAAAAGCGAAGAAGGGCGAGCCGCTCTCTCCTTTCACGGGTGCCTGGCGGAAGTCATCTGGGTTGGCGGGGTGTTACTCTCTGGGCTGTTGCTTCGGCCCAAGGACTTGGAGGCAAGGCAAGCATTTTCCGGACCTCTTGGAAGGGGCTACCTGGGATCTGGGCGGGAGCCAAAGCTTCTGGTGTGGGCTGAAGCATCTCCACTGTGGACCCAACGCTTGCCACTTTCAGGTGTGTTGTGGGCCAACCCAGAGGTGGTGTGTTTGCTTTCCCCCTCCTTGCCTTGGAACCCTGGGAGCTGGTTTTTTTTTTTTTTTTTAAATATATATATCTTCCTCTATCAGGCACTTCCTTCTGCATAGGCAGCAGAGGGGAAGTTAAAGCCTTTGCCAGCATGTCAGCCTCTTGGCTGTAGGGGGAGGACAAGTCTAGATTATCTGGACTCCCCTGTCTGGCAGTGTGACATACATACAGGGGTTACATTCACTCCTGGGGCTGGTTTGTGCGTATGTAAAGTCCCAGATGAGGGCCCTAGTGTTCACCTAAAGAGCTTGGGAGCCCCTTTCAGCCAGAGCAGTCCATTCTGGGGTGAGTTAGACCCTTTGGCCTGACTTGGCAGAAGGCGTGGGCAGGGACACCCACACAGATGCACCTGTGTCCGTCTGCATGCACATATATGACCCCCCCAGCCATGCTTTCTGTCTCACGGAATCCAGCACTCTCAACCTTAATCAGGTGGTGGGGGAGAACTTATTGCAGTATTTCTCCCCCCCCCCAAAAGCCTATTTGCAATGCAGGGATGCTGCAGCACAGAAGTCAGGGAGGTTAACCTTCCCCATGTGTTGCAAGTATGGTCCTATGCCAAAGACAGCCGCCCGTGCCGCATTTAGGCTCGACAAACAGCGCTGCTGGAGCTGAGGCTGTTTTCTAATTAGGGCAAGGGGTGGTGGTTCTGGCACTGCACACAGTTACTTAACGGCACATTCAGGCTTGACAAAACTGCTGCTGCAGTGCTAGGAGGGAGTAGGGGGCTGGCTGAAGAGGTCCCTCAGCCCCAGGGGCAAACTTGGAATATGCTGCCGTACCCCTCACCCCAACCCATCCTCCCTGCTGCACCACCCCAGCCCTTCTGCTGCCGCTGGAACGTCCCTCTCGGCAAGAGCGGAGCGTTCTGGCGGTGGCAGAAGCAGTGAGGCAGGGGTGCCGTCTCCTCCGGCGCCTGCTTCGTGAGTGGGCCGGCACTGTTCAGCCTCCACCCCTTCTGTTGATGCTGAGATGGGCCCAGCTGCCTGACTTAACACAAGACACATTCCTACATTCCTAGGGCGAGGCTTTGCAGACATCCGTGTGCAGCTGCTGAACGCCTGGCAAGCCTAGAAGTTTGTGTCTTCTTGCCTGCACCCGAATCTTTTGCAGGCTCTGGTCTTGCTAAGTGGCCGAGAGTTAAATCTCTTGCCAGAACCTTCCAAGCCTTACGCGGGAGTTTCCATTCGCTGATGGGAGGACACTTGGGCGATTCAAGCTAGGTGGTGCTATGCCCCGTGTGGACAGCCCACTCCCAGCCTTAGTGTTGGCTGTTGTGCCATGCAAGAGGGTGGGTGGACTTCATCCAGGCTGCAGACTCTGCTGTGGCAGTGGCTCTCCCCCTTGGCTGCGGGGAATTTCATGGGCATGGGACAAGGGCACACTGGGCTCCTTACAAGCCTTCCTACATTGCTTGTATGTTCCTCCAAAGACAAATCTAAGTGAGGTGGTGGAGGAAACGGTGGAACTCCCTTCCGCAGGAGGCAGTGATGGCCCCCAACGTAGGTGGCTTTGGAAGAGGATTAGACAAATTAATGGGGGAGAGGGCTATCGAAGGCTGCTAGCCATGACAGCTATATGCTCTTGCTTCCACAATTGGAGGCAGCCATGCTTCCGAATCCCAGTTGCTGGAAACGGCAGGAAGGGAGAGGGCTCTTGTGTTCGAATCCTACGTGCGGTTTTCCCATAATGGGCATCTGTCTGGCCATTGCGAGAACTGGACTAAATGGACAGCTGGCCTGATCCAGCGGGCTCTTCTTGTGTTCTTAAGAATCCTCAGTTTCCCCAAAGGTGGGGCAGCGAGACTTTGCAGACATCCGTGTGCACAAGTAAGAGGCCTGCGCCCCGTAAGAGGCCAGTACTCTTGAGCGGACCATGCTCTGTAGGCTTTAATCCCTATGCCATACAACCCTGACTACAGAATGTCTTAGAACTGAAAAGAACCACCCCCCCCCACAACTCTTCCCTAGTGGAGTTTGATGCTCATTGTGTCTGACCCTTGCGGTACTGAATAATTCGCTTTGCAGCTGCAAAACGTTTTGAAAGCAAGCTTCCTCGAGGCTTTTGTGTTCCGCACACTCCTGGCCTCTAGAGGGTGCAAGCAACACAGTACAAAAAAGTACTACTACCGGTACTGTACATACTTCCTCTGCCTGTTGAAACCCTCCCAAGGCTTTCTTTGCGGGGAGACATTCCCTACAAGACGACTGTAAGCGTCTGATGTTTGTATGTCATCTGCCCAGGTGCAAAGTTTGGAAGGCATCCCTTTGTCCTAGAAACGGGACATGCGAAGGCCTGTTTAAGGGGAGCTTTCTTCTTGATGCATGAGAGAGCACCCAAATGCCTGCACAGAGGTGGAGAAGCCATGCCAAATGGGGAGGGTGCAGCTCAGGGGCCTGGTACTAGCTTGGCCCATGAGAAGTACCCATGCCTCTCTAGCAGCAGGGTTAGGAAAGGCCTGAGCTGCTGGAGAGCTGCAGCCAAAAGCCCCAGGGTAAGGCAACTTCAAGCCTCTGTGCAGATCCTGTGTGTTCGTGCGTGTGTGTGTGTGCTTAAGAACATACATAAGAACAGAGGAGACTGCCAGGGGTTAGGCCAGTGGTCCATCAAGTCCAGTATCCTGTTCTCAGGGCGGCCAACCAAGAAGAAGAAGAAGAAGAAGAAGAGTTTGGATTTGATATCCCGCTTTTCACTACCCAAAGGAGTCTCAAAGCGGCTAACATTCTCCTTTCCCTTCCTCCCCCACAACAAACACTCTGTGAGGTGAGTGGGGCTGAGAGACTTCAGAGAAGTGTGACTAGCCCAAGGTCAGCCAGCAGCTGCATGTGGAGGAGCGGGGAATCAAACGCAGTTCACCGGATTACAAGTCTACTGCTCTTAACTACTACACTACACTGGCTCTCAAGAAGAGGCATCAAGAAGATGCCTCTTCTGGGAAACCCACAAGCAAGATCCGAGCCCAAGAGCAATGCTCTCCCCTCCTGTGGCTCCCAGCAACTGGGATTCACATACATCGCTGCCTCCAACTGGAACTAAAGCACAGACATCGTGGCTAGTAGCCATAAGGGCTGGGCGATATAGCAATATATCGCCCAAAACCGGATCAAAGTCCATATCGGTTGCATAATTTTTGGCCTGGCAATATATCACAAATTATGATCTGTGTGCTATGCAAAAATCACAATATGGGAAAAACCGTGAAGTCAGCCAGTGCCTCTACATCGCTCCATCCTTAATTCAGACGTCGTGATGTATCGGCATACTGTGATGTTTAGCTGGTGATATTTCACGATGTTGAACACCAGATATCGGCCGGTCCTAGCAGCCGTCAGTCCTCTCCTACAGGAATTCATATAGTCCTCTTAAAGGCATCTAGGTTGCTGGCCCTCCCTGCCCCTGTGCAACTATGTTTAGGGCTCACAGGCCTTTTTAGAGGGTTGTGTGGCTGGGAGCGCAGTGCTTACTTGCCAAGAAATCCCCGCTTAAATTGCTGGTGTCGCCCTGGGCAGCCTTTCATTTCCTTTTGCGCTGGCACCACATTCCTGCACGTTTGCTGCCATGCTGGGCTTCCTCCTCTCACGCTGCCTTGTGCTTACAGCAAAGTGGAGCCAGGATGGCCTAGCTGTTCAATTCCCTCTCTCACCAGCTGCCATTTCTTAACTGTGCCTGCCTTGAAGGGTTGTTATGAAGATACAGTGGGCAGATTCCAGTGGAAGAAGGGTGGGGTACAAGCATGAATGATACGACTCACGAGCTTTTCTTACTTGGGCACATGGAAAGGAGCCAGATATGTGATTCTGCTTACCCAGTCACTTTTCAGATCACGACACAGGTGGGATTGTAACTAGCCGTTCCCCAAAGATTCTTTTCCGTGAGCTCAGAGTCAGTCCCATGACCTTCTGAATATATTGGAACTCGAGGCCAGCTTAAGCGAGCGATGTCCAGGAGAACCAATTGCCCCAATGATTCTCACAAGGACTTAGAAACGGCAATATCAAATTAGATGCAAGATCCGGCCTCACGCAGGGATGACACTGACCAAACACATGAACCCTTCAACCACCAGGCCTTCACCCAGGATAGAGGAAACAAAAACAAGCATTAAATAAGCTGGTTTAATGCCCCGCCCCACCCTCCCCGGTGCAAATGTTCTCATATCAAACTGTTTCAATGCAGATTATTCCCAGCCCTGCTGGGCTCTGCTGCAGAACTGGGGCTGGCACATATTTTTGTGCTGGGCGAGCGAACTACCCCACGAGTGAATCTGGGTGGCTGCTGCCTTTGCTCTGGGTAGAGGAGGAAGAGGAGATGTCTTTGCCACTGGCGCTGCCCGACTCCAGCCTTGGAAAGAGCACTTGGGGGTCGCTGTAGGTGGCGAGGTGGGCCTTCAGCGTGCCCAGAAGGGCGGGGTCCACCGTCTGCCTCAAGCTCAGCGCCATCTGATCGGTCCAGCGATGCTCTGGGCCGGGGCGGCGCCTGTGCTGCAATCCGAAGATGTGAAGGGCCCTGAGGTCCCCCGGGACATCCAAACGGGTCGCCCGGGTGTCGGGATAGAGGCTCTTCTGGAGGACCTCAAAGGGCAGGTCGGGCATGTCCAGGACCTTGCCGATGCCGTCGACCTGGATCTCAGGCTTGCCATAGCCGTTCTTGTAGAGGAAGAGGAAGGAGGTGAAGTCATCCTCCGCAGGCGGGTCCGGGTGGATGCCCAGCCGCACCATCTCCGGCCGGCTGATGCAGGTGGCTGGCAGGGATGCTAAGTTGGTGCTGACGTTCCACGGCCGGCACCGCCGGTCCTTCTGCACCAGGTAAGTCTCGTCCACTCTCGGCGGGACTATTTCTTCGAAGGAGAGGATCGGGCTGGTCTTCCTGGTTCCTCTGCGAGGGAGCACAGACTTTCGCTTCGTGTCCAGGCAGCGCACGATCCTGGCCGGAGGGGGTGGCAAATGCTTTTTGGCCAGCCACTGGTCGAAGGCCAGTTTGTTGCTGAGATTTATCTCCATCTGTAATGAAAGGACAAAGAAGGCAGTGGACGAAGGGGCACCGTCCGTCCTCTTCAAATCTGCTAAGCCCTTGACCTTGGTTTACAATCATTGCCTGCATTGTGGCTACTAATGTTCATGATAAAATGTATTTCATTAACACAATCTGCATATTATTATTGATATCAGTGGAGAGGGGAAACGCCTTGGTGTATCTGCAGCAGCAAAACTGGACACCTTCATTTGCCCCAGCTGCAACAAAACATGTCTCTCCCCTATTGGTCTCTACAGCCAGAGACGGTGCTGTAACTCCCCAATGGTTTGACCTCTTTTAAACAGCCCAGCCAAAGTATGTGGGGTAAGGAGCACCGGTAACCGAAACGACCACCAAGGGGGCTTTGCCTGTGCCCATCCGTGCTGCTTCCTACCTGCTCTCTTTTAAGGAATTCGATTTTCTGCACCTCGCACTCTTCCTTGATCTTGTTCAGTTTGGCAACCTCCTGGACAAAGTGGGCTTTGTCTGCTTTCCACATGGCGCTGGCAAGACACCTGCGGAGGTAGAGCACCACCCTGGATGTGTGCAGGAGGAGGAGGAGGATCTGTCTCGGATGACCTGCAAGACCTGCATCATCGCCCCACATCGCAAAGCTCCCCTGCTGGTATCCGTACCGTTTGCTGCACAGATGTTTCTAGAGGCACTGAGAGCCTTAGAAGGACTTGGGACGCAGAAGGTCACTTGGCTAAGCAAAGGAGGGACCCCAGTTACTGGAAAGCACAGGAAGGGGGAGGGAGCGTCTGTTGGGCTCAGGCCCTGCTTCTGGGCTTCCCCTTAGGGCATCTGCTTGAACAGGAGCCTGGCCCAGATGGACCACTGGCCTGATCCTGCATTCAGACTCTTCTTATTCTCCTATGATGCTCTGACCATCATACGTAAGAGCTCCAGCTTCCCAGGGGCTTCTTGCTTGTGCCAGGAATGAAGTGGAAAATAGACGCAGGGACATAGCAGGTGCTTTATTCTGAATCGGATCATTGATCCATCTTATTCAGCATTGTCTGAACTGAGTGGCAGCAGTGGCCCCAGTGGCAGAGGAAGAGGAGTGCAAGGGGAGCGCACTGCCCCCGTCAGCGTGATCCCGGTAGGGTGCCATCGTGGCTGCCCCCCCCGCCTGCTCTGGGCACCACGCCCTCGCGCCACGCCCCCGGGACGCACACCAGTCCCGCCTCTGCCTGCTCCCCCCCCCAGTGCTGGAGCATGAAGGTCCGCCACCGAGTGGCCCTCCAGGATTTGAAGTAGGGAGACTTTCCCAGCCCTACTTGCAGGTGCCGGGGATGGAACCTGGGGGTCAAATGTGCTCCCCAGCCAAGGAATGCACACGGCAGAGAGTCAACCCTTTATTGTCCAAGGTAACAGCCGCTTCTACAGCTCTGGAGAAGCATGCACACCAGCGTTGCGTCTAGGCAGCTGTTCCCGAGTCTATGCTCTATTGAGCAGTTGCAGCATCTGGGGACCACTTCCTCTCCACCGGTTTATGTACCCCCCCCCGATGGGCTGCATGCATGTAGCTGGAGACAGGGGCGTAGCAAGGGGGGCAGGGGGGCGGGCTGCCCGGGTTCCATAATGGAGGGGGTGACAAATTATCAAGGAACAATTTTTTTTGAATTTTTTTTTGAATTTTTTTGAAAATGCCTGCTCCGAAGGTCTTATCTTACTATACTAGGGATTATATAGCTATATATGAAATTTCATGCATATCGGTTAATATCTTGACCCTCCTCCACCAAAATAGCTGTTTACTTGGCTGTTTTCCTATGTCGTGAAGGCTGAAATTTCAGTTCAGTGGAGCACTTACTGTTCCCAACCCTAACCCTGTGGAAAGCCATCTAATTAGACTTTAATTTGATTTTGAGATGTTTTTAGGAGGTAATTTAATTATTGTTTGATTTTATACCAATGTTATGTATCTGATGTTAGCCACCCTGAGCCCGACTTCGGCCGGGGAGGGCGGGATATAAATAAAAGTTTATTATTATTATTACTTGTTATTATTCCTTTGTAAGAAAATATGAAATAACGTAAAACCATTTTTGCAGGGGGGGGATCAATGGGGGGGGTTGACAAGAAATTTTCCGCACCGGGTACCACCTGACCTTCCTACACCTCTGGGGGGGGGGTTGACAAAAAAATTTTTGCCCCCGGGTACCAATTTACCTTGCTACGCCCCTGGCCGGAGACTGAGCCTGGGTGGAAGCTGCCTGTGCTCTTCTCCTTTCAATCCCCTGCTGGTTCTGGGAGACAGTGGTGCAGGAGAAGGTGGGGAAGCACCCGGCCCTTCACTTGCCTGGCCTGCCTCTGATCCTTACTTCCTGAACCAGGCTCCCTCCCTGAGTGCACATTCACCAGCATTCTGCCGGTCCCAGGCCAAGTGGATGCTCTGCTCCTTCCCCAAAGCAGAACTGGGATTCCTTCTCGCAACCCGCAAGCAACATTTTTAAAAAATCATTTCTATCCACGGTACAAATACTCACTTGGCACAGGACCTGTGGCCCCACATCCGGCACAGGTCAATGGGCTTCTGGCCCTCATAGTCCTTGATATGCACATCAGCCCCGGCCTTGATCAGGGCGTGGATGCAGTTCTCACGCCCCTCGCTGGCCGCCTTGTGAAGCGGAGACACCCCGCTTTGGTTCTGCCTGGAAAACAAGAACCCGGGGTTTCATCGCCCTTTGCGGAGTCAGCTGCAGAACGTTTCCGGAAGTCCGCCCGGTGCTCCACCGAAACACTTTCCCCGAGATGAATTGCAAAGCAGTTATGAAGGGCGGAAAGGCCATTGTCCCAGAGAACGAAGGGCTCTCTGCTCCTCCAGTTTTAAAGGCCTTAAACCTGTGAGCGCTCATCATTATATAAAGCGAATGAAACGAAACCAAAGCTTTAGACAAGTTCATGAAGGAGGAGAGGGCTATCGATGGCTACTAGCCAGGTCGATTCTGCTGTGCCTCCACAATTGGAGGCAGCAATGCTTCTGAAGCGGACACGGGGCAATGGATTCAAACTACAAGAAAGAAGATTCCACCTAAACATTAGGAAGAACTTCCTGACAGTAAGAGCTGTTGGACAGTGGAATTTGCTGCCAAGGAGTGTGGTGGAGTCTCCTTCTTTGGAGGTCTTTAAGCAGGCTTGACAGCCATCTGTCAGGAATGCTTTGATGGTGTTTCCTGCTTGGCAGGGGGTTGGACTGGATGGCCCTGGGGTCTCTTCCAACTCTAGGATTCTATGATTCTATGATTCTGTGGTCCCAGTTGCTGGAAACCACATAGGGGGATATTTGCCCTTGCGCTCAGATCCTGCTTGCGGGTTTCCCAGAGGCAACTGTTATATTATTATTTGTAAATTTGTATACTGTCCTATGCTCGTAGAGCTCAGGGCGGTTCACAGCATCAATGAGTGGCAACCCCAGTCAGATGGGTGGGGTACAAATAAATTATTATTATTATTATTAATTATTATTATTATTATTATTATTACAATATAAAAAGCACAAAATACATAATAAAAACAACAAAGTCAAACCAATAATCCCCCCTCCAACTACACATTTAAAACAGCATGGGATGTCAATCAGCCCAAGGCCTGGCTGAAGAAGCATGGTTTCACCTGGCACCTGAAGGTGTACAATGAAGGTGCCAGGCAAGCCTCCCTGGGAAGAGCATCCCACAAATGGGGAGCCACTGCGGAGAAGGCCCCGTTTTCGTGCTGCCACCCTCTGGACCTCTCAAGGAGGAGGCACACAAAGAAGGGCCTCGGAGGATGATCTCAGAGTCTGGGCAGGTTCCTATGGCGAGAGGCAGTCCTTGAGGTAGTGTGGTCCTGAATCATTTAAGGATCTATAGGTCAAAACCAGCACTTTGAATTGGGGACAGAAACTAATTGGCAGGCAACGCAGCCACTTTTCAGCCCCTGCGAGAACAGGGTGCTGGACTAGATCGGCCACTGGCCTGATCCAAGCACAGATCCTGTTCTAAGCATAGACGGAAATGCTCCCCATCGTCAGTAGGGCTGTCCGTGAACGACGGAGATTGGGGCTTGTTCACCACTTAGCCCAGGCTTCCTCAACCTTGGCCCTCCAGATGTAGTTTTGAGACTACAATTCCCATCATCCCTGACCACTGGTCCTGCTAGCTAGGGATCATGGGAGTTGTAGTCCAAAAACATCTGGAGGGCTGAGGTTGAGGAAGCCTGCCGTAGCCCTTTTTCCGCTGTGCCTGCCCCCTTGCCCCGTGACTGAATGACTGCTGCTCCCCCTTCCAGGGAAATCCCACTACTCGGTTCCACGGAACTGAGCGAAGGAACGAGGCTCCTCTTGGCCTGCACTTGCCCCTCCTGCGCATAGCCGCGTGCGCACAGGAGGCAAGGGCCGCGCAGCTCACACGTTGACGTCGGCCTGTTTCTTGATGAGGTACTGCAGGCACTCCAGCGCCGCATCCCGGCTCTCCTTGCTCAGCACCAGGTGGATGGGCCTCCAGCCCGTCAGGCTGGCCAGGTTCACGTCGACCTTGAATTTCTCCACCAGCATCTGAATGCAGTCCAGTCGCCCGTACAAAGCTGCCGTGTGAAGCGCAGAGAAGCCCTGGCAGGAAGACAAGACAAATGGGAGGACTGGGCCGGTGGCCGGTGGCGGATTCTGTGACTTCCACTCAGGCACCAACTCCCAGCCTCTGTCCACCGATGGGCTTCTCTGAGCCCCAGTGGCATCTCAGGAACCTCTGCGGGGACTTCTGTACAGCACAAAACATCCGTGCAGGAACAGCAGCCTGGTGAATGGAGTTCAAAACTCAATTCAGCCATGAAGCACGTGGATAAGGCTAATCACTGCCTTATCCTACTTTATTCTTATTTATTTCATTGCATTGCTATGTCGTTTTCTTTCACCAAGGAGCTCAAGGTGGCGCATATGGTTCCTTGACTTGAAATGGGGGCTCTTAGCCCTTAAAAATCCTGCCTGTACCTAAGGTGATAGAGGGAAAGGGAAAGGGACCCCTGACCATTAGGTCCTGTCGCAGATGACTCTGGGGTTGCAGGCCCTCATCTCGCTTTATTGGCCGAGGGAGCCAGCCTTTGTCCACAGACAGTTTTTCTGGGTCATGTGGCCAGCATGACTAAGCTGCTTCTGGCGAAACCAGAGCAGCGCACGGAAACGCCGTTTACCTTCCCGCCGGAGCGGTACCTATTTATCTACTTGCACTTTGACGTGCTTTCGAACTGCTAGGTGGGCAGGAGCTGGGACTGAGCAACGGGAGCTCACCCCGTCACGGGGATTTGAACCGCCAACCTTCTGATCGACAAGCCCCAGGCTCTGTGGTTTAACCCACAGCGCCACCCACGTCCCATCCTCTGAGTATAACCCTCAGTTTTCCACTCTGCTTTCCAGAGAGGATTTCTTCTATCCATGGGGGACCCCCTGGGATGGGACAGAGAGCAAGTCTGTGCAGTAGTCACACGATGGAGCGCAGTGAAGTCCTTGTTTGTAGGGGCGTTTCACAAATCTCCCCCCTGCCCAGCTGTTCACAACAGATTTAAAACCCAACGCTGGACACACGGTGAGTGTTAACCTAGCCTTACTCTCTGGCAACACCGCCAGAAAAGTCTGGGTTCGCATCTGCCCCATTATCTATTCTTGCCTGGCCCCCATGCCATCCTTTGCCAAGTTGCTGAATGCTGATCCACTCCCTCCCACTGGAATTGCAACCAGAACGGCTTATAATGCAACCTCGAATTTGCACACTTAACACCCGTATATGCGCTGAGGACCTTGAGGAGGCAATTTATTTAGTTTCCATAAATTTTATACGCTGCATGATTGCTGGGGGGGCGGAACAAACCTCAAAGGGGTTTACAAAAGGACATACCAATGAAATCAAGGAAGATTTAGAACAATAGTATAAAGCACTTTTTTAAAAGTTAAAACACTAAAACAGGTTAAAATGCACACCGCTTTCTGAGCATCTGGCTAGTCTTGCCTAAGGAGGACTGTTTTTAGCAGGCGCCGAAAATAATACAGCGAAGGAACCTCCTGGATCTCAATAGGCAGGAAATTCCAAAGTGTGGATCAGACTGCATGTGCCCCCAATCGCACCCCAAATCTGTGCAAACGAGGTGATATTTACATTAATGTCGGCCTGAGTCGGGCTTTCGGCTTTTTGGATACAAATCTTGAGCCAGTGAACTTGTCCGCTGCTGGCTGCGTACTGCGAGTCTTTTGACAGGATCCTTGAAGCCTGCTTAGAGACCTTTCTAGGGACAAAACTGAAGAAGATGACAAAGGCATGGCCAAGTCAATCACCCCCTTTGGACACATTTGCAAAATCCAAGGACCTGGGAGACAGAGCTCGCTCCATCATTGGCTCTGCTGCACCGGGGATCCTCTCCCCTCCGCTGCCCTCTGCAGGAATAGGGCTGACACAGGGGCCTCTGAATACTCGATTTACTTTCCCTTGGTGTAACAGGGCCCATGTTTTGTAGGCTTGTTGTACTTAACCATTATGTCTGGGCCATAAAATAGTTCAAGTCGCTACCTCCCAACAATTCACTTCCTTGCAGTTTACCTGGTATTTGGGTTTCATTTCATGTCTGTATATGGACCATGTATATTGCCATCAGGTCCTGTTTGATGACACTACATTTTGCAGAATCTTGCACAGTGGTACCTTGGTTCTCAAACGGCTTGGTCCTCAAACAACTTGGAACCCAAACACTGCAAACCCAGAAGTACCGGTTTAGGAACTTTTTTCAGAAGCCAAACATGCTTTGCTTTGAGTGCCACGCTTCCGTTTTGAGTGTTAGGCTGAAGTCTGTCTGTTTCTGCTATTTATTTTGCATTGTTGTTTTTGTGGCTTTTTTGCTTTGCTTCTGTGGCTGAGTCGAACCCAGTTCAGCTACTGATTGATCGATTGTGTGACTGCAGTACATTGTTAAATAGTAAAATTAATGTTAAATTGCTGTTTTAGGGGTTGTTTTTAAAAGTCTGGAATGGATGAATCTATTTTGCATTACTTTCTATGGGAATCCCAAAGGACAGCCTCTGTGGGAGGGAGATGGGCACCACCTGCCCCTAAAATGGGCCAGCTGGCCAGTATAGGATCCAAGGTTTAGAGATTGGCGCTGGAGCTTTGATCTTCCTCTTCCCTCCCTGTCCCTTTGCCCTCGTGTGCCGTGTCTTTCCTTAAGGTTAGAATCTCAGAGGTTGACTGTAGGCAAGCCTTTAAGGCTGGAGAGCAGGATGCAAACAAACAAACAAACAAACAAACAAAGGCAGGTGTGGCCAAAACGATGACTGGCAGAACCCCCCTCCCTTGATGCAGCCCAAACAGCCCCCTCCATGCAAGAAGGAGGCATTTTAGGAGGAAGGAGGGTGTTTCTTTGGAGGGGGCGTGGAGGTCCCATATGTTTGCCCCAAAGGATCTACTTTGGGGGTGGGAGATAAGGCAAGGACCCCCAGCCCAATTTCCCAGCTAGGACTGAACATGCTCAGTGACTGCGGCCCCCCCTTGCGGCGCGAAATGGTACAGCCCCTCTCCGCCTGCACCCGCTCAGGACCGCACCACCTGCCCGGGCCGAGAGGGGTGGCTGGAGAGAGAGAGGGAGACGC
Source organism: Lacerta viridis (assembly GCA_900245905.1). NCBI lineage: Eukaryota > Metazoa > Chordata > Lepidosauria > Squamata > Lacertidae > Lacerta > Lacerta viridis. The sequence continues at coordinate 332,164 of OFHU01003423.1, read as the reverse complement.
GCGTCGGGGAAAGCCGAGAGGTGTGTCCCGCCAGAGCTGCGTCCGCCCCGCCCCCTCCCGCCTCGGCCCCGCCCCTCCCTCCCTCCTGCCCCGCCCCGCCCCGCCCCCACTGGCCTTGGGGTTCGCGCCGAGGCGGCCGGGCGTTTGCGAGCCGCGCTTGGGCCTCGCCATCCCGCCGGCGGCGCCGTTGCCAGGGCAACCCGCGCAGGCCGGAAGAGGCGCGACGACGTCGGCAGGGAGGGGCGGGGACAGTTGGGAAGCGCCGCCCCCTGGCTCCCCCGGGAGACGCGGGTTCGAGGCCCCGCCGCGGAGGGAGAGAGACCGCGCTCGCCTGCCTCCCGAGGAGGAGGACCAGGCGGCCCTTCGGACGGAGAATCCCCTTTGTTGTAAAAATACCCCCAAACTCCTTTTCTTTTTCTTTTATGTTTTTTGAGATTTTGCAAAACACTTTGCCTCCCCCCCATTAGTTAATTAATTAAAATTAGTTAATAATTAATTAATTATGGCAACCCAGAATGATAAGAACGTATGTCACTGCTGGCCTCCTGAGAATCATTGTGATGAAAGAATGTAATTTGCTACCCTGGTTTGCTGTTCTTCATTAAGCAACTTTTACATTTCTTTCTGTTCTCTCTCTGTGTGTGTGTCTACATGTTATTGTATAAATACATCTATTGTATTATTATTATTATTATTATTATTATTATTATTATTATTATTAATTTATATACCACCATATACCTGAAGGTCTCAGGGTGGTTCACAGGATAAAATGAAATTGTTGTTGTTGTCGTTCAGTCGTGTCCGACTCTTCGTGACCCCATGGACCAGAGCACGCCAGGCACCCCTATCCTTCCACTGCCTCCCGCAGTTTGGCCAAACTCATGCCAGTCGCTTCGAGAACACTGTCCAACCATCTCATCCTCTGTCGTCCCCTTCTCCTTGTGCCCTCCATCTTTCCCAACATCAGGGTCTTTTCTAGGGAGTCTTCTCTTCTCATGAGGTGGCCAAAGTACTGGAGCCTCAACTTCAGGATCTGTCCTTCCAGTGAGCACTCAGGGCTGATTTCCTTCAGAATGGATAGGTTTGATCTTCTTGCAGTCCATGGGACTCTCAAGAGTCTCCTCCAGCACCATAATTCAAAAGTATCAATTCTTTACAGCAGGCATGTCCAACAGGTAGATTGTGATCTACCGGTAGATCACTGGACATCTGTGGTAGATCACTAGTAGATCATTGGCTCCCCTAAACAACTGTGGCTCCCCTACAAAAAGCACAACATTTTACCTCCTCCCTGAAAAAACTCAACAACTTTGACCTGAACTCCAAAAAAGGGAGTTTTTTCAATCTCCCAGGACATTCCATAAAAGATCTCAAAGTAGCTGTCTTAATACAAAGAAATTTCAGAAATAGACTGGAAAGAGAAGTGGCTGAATTGCAACTAATCACCAAACTTAAAACCATGGAGAAACCTGGTCTGAACAAAGACATTGGATTCTTATCTCATTATACATAACAAAGCTATCTTTAGCCATCTCACCCCTTGCCTTTCCCTGCAAGACTAATTGCAGCCGTTAAGAGTCGTCAACAGGTTTTCCACACCTATCAGCTGATCACCCATTCCCACCACCCTTCTGAGTAATACCCCTCCCCACTCCCTCACTATATTTAAGGATCTGGTGACTTCTGTTTCAGTGTATCTGAAGAAGTGTGCATGCACACGAAAGCTCATACCAAGAACAAACTCAGTTGGTCTCTAAGGTGCTACTGGAAAGAATTTTTTATTTTGTTTTGACTATGGCAGACCAACACGGCTACCCACCTGTATCCAAAAAAGGGGGTAGATCACTGCCAGTTTTTAACTCTGTGAGTAGATCGCAGTGTCTTGGGAGTTGGCCACCCCTGCTTTACAGAATCAAAATAAAAACCACCACCACCCAGTAGCACAGCCCCCTTTCCCACATGTATATATACACACACACACATATGAATTTATTTGGTTATTTTGCATGCATGGCCTGAGCACCGGCTTGTGGGTCCAGAGGGGACATCTCTTTATCTGCAGGACCCGAGAGTTGGAAGGGAGCTCTGTGGGTTGAGCGGTCAAAAGGTTCCTGCCTTGCAAGAGGATTGGACTTGAAGATACTTTAAAAAACACTTGATAAAAGAATTGTGCAAATATGATGCACACCCAGAGAAACATAAAAGCATTTAGCGACGGAGACATTTTGCACCACAAACAAGGCTAACAAATATCAAAGGTTTTTATAAAAAAACGAATCAGAATGAGCAGACTAACTACATACACACAATTCCTAACTGATAGTAACCTTAAAGAAAGGCATTCACAACTGATGAGTAATCTCAGACTATCCTCTGCTCCCAGGATCATTCATAGTCTGTGCCAACTACCGGACAAAAGGAGGGTTAAAACCACAAGTTATACCAAGAGAAAAGCTAAAAGGCTAGTTTTATAGATTGGTTGTCCTCGACATGAGCAGCTATCTATCCCATTGTGACCTTTGAAACAATCTATGTACATTTTTTTTTTAATTGAAGCTTTTTAAAAATTCAGGATTTGCTGATGCTGCAAATACTTAAGAAATAATTCCATCCCTTAGCTACTCGAAAGTCAATCGTTACTGAGAGTCAGTCATTGGACATCAACTGCATGACGCTGTTCAAATACTCTTCCAAATACGCTTTCAGGGATTTAATGCAGTTAAAAATAACAGCCTACTTACTAGTCCAAAAGGAGATCTAGGATGATGTGTCATTGACACGGTTACTTTAGTGGCACTGACCTAGTGCTTCAATCCCAGGATCATAGTAAGTCTTGTACAACAGCCTTTGAGAAAATATTGTCTCTGTGTGGGTTTTTTCCCCTTCCTGGCTGGATGCTCAAATTTGCCCCGGCCTTGCAATCCTGAAGACAAGCAAGGTTGAAATAAATAAAAAATAAATAAAAATTGTCCAGTAGCACCTTAGAGACCAACTAAGTTTGTTCTGGGTATAAGCTTTTGTGTGCATGCACACTTCTTCAGATACCAGAATGACTAAGTTTGTTCTGGGTATAAGCTTAATGCATGCACACAAAAGCTTATACCCACAACAAACTTACCATAGTAGGTCTCTAAGGTGCTACTGGTCAAATTTTTGATTTATTTAATTTATTTATTTCAACTGCGTCAGACCAACACGGCTACCCACCTGAATCTACAAGCAAGGTTACCAGCTCCCTTTCCTGAGAAGGACTGACCTTTGCACCATGTGAGGCTGCTATGAGATGAAAGCTCCACCTGTTGAACTTCTCACAGACCCGTGTCGCAGCTCAGAGCAGCTCCATATGATGCAAAGAGTTGCGTCTGTCAGGAAAGTAGCGCCCCTTCAGATGAGCAGAAGGATCGCGCTCGCATCAGTGAGTCGGGATCCCCCCTGAAGCAGCCTGAAACTATATTATGAGGCTGCCTGTATTGCTTTGATTCGGGACTGGATTAAATTAGAAAATATAGATTTGCTAAACCTTGAAAGGCATGATAATAGATTTGGATGGCATGCGTACTTGTGGTATGAACAAAGGGAAAGTGCACAAAGGATTCTATAACCATATAATTAGGACATTTGGACATGCATGCTTTAGGACATCTTTGTGTATGAATAGGGTGAGCCTGTGATCTGGGTCAGGAATTAACGCATTTACCATCACAAAAGAATGGCCAGGCTGCCCAAGTAAGCAATCACTAACCATTGTCAGGTATCCCTGGCAGACAGGATTTCTGTTGTAGACCACCTCCTTCTGTGATGCATGTATGATGTTTTTGGGGGTGGCCAAGCTACAGGTTGGGCAATTTCAAAAATCTACATAAGTGCTTGCGCACCATTGTTCTGGGTTCTCCTCCCTCCTGTGTGGGGTAAGTGAGGACCCTGTTGCAACATCTACTTGAAAACCTCCAAGGAAGGAGAGTCCACCACCTTCCCAGGGAGACTGTTGCAACGCTGAACACCTCTTGCCATCATCAAATTCTTCTGAATGCTTAGCTGGAATCTCCTTTCTCGTCATTCGAATCCCCTGGTTTGGGTCCTGCCCCCTGGAGCAGCAGAAAACAGGCTTGCTCCATCTCCCATATTGGAAGATGGCTCTCCTATCTCCTCTTGGTCTTCTCTCCTCCAGGTTAAACACCCCCATCTCCCAGTGCTGGATTGAACCCCGTGGAGGCCCCATGGCAGTCGTAATCTCCTTGCAAATTGTCTCCTAATACGTTTCTGCAATTTTCTTGCAAGATCAAATCAACATTATTTTGATCCGTTGCCGCAGTGCCTATAGACCGATACATATTTGGTAATCTGGCAGTGCCAAGTCCCTCTGGTGACTCACAGCATCTTGACACCTTTCGCCAACAACTGGCAAAAGTAATGAGGAGCCGGGGACAGCTATTTTGCCGGGGACGGGCTCCCTGTTCCTTCCTGGCTGATGAGGGCAGCTGGGACTCAGCTCTACAGCTGCAAATAATTTTTAAAAAATGTGTTGTAAAGTGCATTACACAAATGCAACACTAGATGACGATGGTGAGCCATGGGAAATTTGATATATTTTTCAAAACAGTTTTTTAAAAAGCATTTTCATGTTTTTTTTTATAAATACGTGTCTAGATTCCACCCTGGTTTCAGCAAGAAGCTTGCCCACCTGTTGGACTTTTGCCAAGATCCCCAGAGCTCTTTGTGGGAGGATGTGGGTCTGTAGCAGAGTGGGTACCCGCCGTGGCCTCCCGAACCCCAATGGACGTGACGTGTTTTGTGGTCACGACAGGTTGCAGTTGTGGGACTTGGCCGTGCGCTGGGCAGTCAACCATCCGGCGACGTCTCTGCAGGATGGACTCCAGCTGGTTGTCTGTGAGCTTCCTCTGGCTGCCTTGACGCCGGCTTGATCTCCGCACTGGCCTGTTGCCGCTCTGGGCCTGAGAAGGTCGGAATTAATTAAGAGAACTGGCGCAGGATCAAGGAATAACATCAACTCCTGATAGCTGGAACACGGGAAGTCTTTAAAAAATGTTTAATTTGGAACTGTTTAATTGGCTCTTTTGACTGTATTGTGATTTGGCATTGTGTTAGTGTGGTCTCCATTGGGTTGTTATTAATGAAAAATTAATTTACAAAATAAGAGAGAAGGTCGGAATTAAATGCACCAGGGTGCTGTTTAGAACCACAGAATTGTAGAGTTAGAAGGGATTGCCAAGGGTCATGTAGTCCAACCCCCTGTAGTGCAGGAATCTCAGCTCAAGCATCCACGACAGATGGCCACCCAACCGCTGCTTAGAAACCTCCAAGGAAGGAGAGGCCACCATTTTCCACTGTCAAATGACCCTTACGAAAAGTCTCCAAAGCGCAGAGCTCAAATGACCACTTTTCTTCACCTGTGGCCTGATTTCATTTCTTATTCTACAAATACTGAGGCACATGGTCACTCGATGCCACTGGCATATGCAAACGTCTGGCTCACTTAAGACCATATATAGCCCTTATTCTCAACAGCAATGGAACTCACAGGTAGCAAATACATCTGTTTTTATATATATCCTTATGGTTAGGGAATCCTTGTGTTAGTCAGTACTTGATGAACTGCCTTCTCAGTAGATTGCGCTGGTCCTGTGGAACGCCTTCCCGTCAGATGTCAAAGATATTAAGCGCTATCTGACTTTCTGCAGACATCTGAAGGCAGCCCTGAATGGGGAAGATTTTAATGTGTGATGTTTTACTGTGGTTTTGTCATTTGTTGGAAGCTGCCCAGGGTGGGTGGGGCAACCCAGACAGATGGGTGGGTGGGGGTACAATTATTTTTATTTTATTATTATTATTATTATTATTATTATTATTATTATATTATTATATTTCTTTGTCCTTCCAGCCTTTGGTGCTTTATGGTTTGAATTTTTGATTCTTCATACCAAGCTCAACAAACTTAGTTGCTCTCTAAGGTGCTACTGGAAGGAAATTTTTTTAATTTTGTTTTCCCTTTTTTATGTTTGCTCTTTGTTGTTGTTAATAAAGAGCAAAGCAACGACCAAATGTATTTGGTTAATTAATAAATGACCCAAGCCCCCCCCCCCACACGCCAGCATTGCTGCTGTAGGGAGACCCAGCCAGATGGGCAGGTAACAAATAATAACTTATTATTATTATTATTATTATTATTACCCACACACGCAGGTGATTCTTACCAGGAGACCCTGCAGCTCCATCGTGGTGCTTCTGCGCTTGCTCACAGCGGCTGCCTGCAGGTGGAGAAGACACAGGTGGGAAGCCCATTAGGAATGAACTTGCTCCCATCTCCTCCTCCAAGGAGAAAGGCAGTGTGGAGTAGCAGTTAGAGCATCCCTTGAGGACAGGGGAGACCAGGGTTCAGATCCTCACTCAGCCAGGAAGCTGATGGGGTGGACCTGGGCCAGTCGCTGTCTCCTCTCAGCCTAGCCTACCTGGCAGGGCCGTTGTGAGGCGAAAGAGGAGATGTGATCCATGAGAGGCAGTCAAGTACAACATTCCTTATAATGCTAGAGAAGATATGTGTGGGATTGTTTGGTCCAGCCAGTCAAAACTTCCTGTTCCTCCTGGCTGGAGCATCCTTCCTTTGCTTGTGACTAGAGGTGGGCGTGGCCTTACCTGTCCAGGTAACAAAAGGACAAGTCACGCAGCACACCTCTCTCTTTTTGACTTCCTTCTTCGTTTGACCAGCTTCTAGCTAGGACTGCTCTGCTAGCTCTCAGCTAGCAGAAGCACTGGGATTATTCCCCCATATGGGGTAGATCCACATGTACATATTTGTAACTAAGTCTGCCTTCAGGGATCCAACTGTGAACTGATGTGAGTAAACTTCTTTTACTGACTTTGAATAAGATTGTGGCGTCTTTATTCTTTTAAGAGGGATTCAAGGGAATTTACCAGGAACGTACAATTCAATCTGAGACAGATTGAATTGTATAATAGTGAGAGGCTCACACGAGCCTGCAACCAGCTATCTGCTGTGCATATAAAAAGGGGGGAATCTCTCTCTGCTACATAAAGGAACTTGCTAGTGCAAGTTAGGAAGGATATTAATAAACAATATATCCTCTCCTGCCACCCTGAACATTCCCACACGGGCATCCCCTTGCAGCGAGATTTACAGGAAAGAAGCAAGCGGTTTTGAGGAGGGATGTTGCCACCGCTAGAGAAAGGAGAAAGACATTGCTGGTTCAGGGAATCCCTTTGCTGAGCGCAGAGTTGCAGCTTAGAGGTGGAACACCTGCTCTGAAGGCAGAAGGCACCATCCCTGATGGTATCTCTTGTGGATTATGCTGTTTTAAATGTGCATTTTAAATGTGACTTCACTTTATGAATATGTTTGTTTTGTTTTAAAAAAATGTTTGATTTTTTTTGGTTAACTTTGTGTTAAATATGTATTCTGTAGATGACCTCCTTTGTAATGTATTATTTCAAAATCTTTCAGATAACAGTTTTCTGTTAACTATGTTGCTTTGACTGTGTATATTTGACTTCAGATTGTTGTATTGATGTTTTATTGACGTTCTGATGTGCTGTGAACCGCTTTGAGATTTTTCTTAAACAATATAAAGGGGTATAGGAATGAAATAAATAAAATGATCATAATCTCCAGGCAGGGCTACGAGAGGCTCCTGCCTGAAACCATGCTGCCGGTCAGAGTGGACAATACCAAGCAAGATGGACCAGTGGGTCTGGCTCCTTATATGGCAGCTTCCCATGATCCTCAGTGGCAGGGCACCTGCCCTGCTTGCAGAAGGACCCAGGTTCAGTCCCTGGCATCTCCAGATGGGGAATGTCCCCTGCCCAAAACCTGGGATTGCTGCTGCCAGTCTGGGTAGACAGCATTGAGCTAGATGCGCCAATGACTCTGGATAGGGCAGATTTTTATGTTCTGCGCTTCCGGTCTGCTGCTTTACCTTGGACAAGCCCCCAGCGTCCTTTCTGACTGGCCTCAGGACCACCCCGTTTTTTATCCTGGCCATCATTTCTTCCACTGCTTTCGATTTCACATCATCCGTGCAGGAGTTTGCTGCTGCCCAGAGGGAAAAGGGATATTTGTAGGGATAATTATTTTTCACGGGGTGAAGGATAAAAACCCAGCCATGATGTCTTTTCACCTTCCCAGGGGGCCTGGATGCATCCGAAAGGGGCTCCTTCGAAGGGCCTCCTCCCCCACCACCGGGAGAGGTTGGCTTAGAATCTGGGATTGTAGAGTCGGAAGGGACCCCCAAAGGTCATCTAGTCCAACCCCCTGCAATGGGGGAATCACAGCCCTGACAGTTGGCCGTCCGCTCTCTCTTTGGAAACCTCCAGTGAAGGAGAGCTTGACCCACGCCAACAACTTCATCTAGCCGGATGTAAACTTCTTGGAATCTCCAGGGTTTTCACCGTATTTCATGACATTTTGGCTGGTCCAATAGGAGGCACAAATTTAGAATCTTTTCAAGAAGACAGGAAACCCTCTATTTAAAAAGTTATTTCCCCTTTGCGAAGCTCACAGTGGGGTGTGAGAGATAATTAAAAAGCAGAATATATTAAGAAACAGGTTAAGGAGCAATGTCCCTGTGATTCTGGATAAACAGAAAGAATAGAAAAAAATCCTTCCAGTAGCACCTTAGAGACCAACTAAGTTTGTTCTTGGTATGAGCTTTCGTGTGCATGCACACTTCTTCAGATACACGAAAGCTCATACCAAGAACAAACTTAGTTGGTCTCTAAGGTGCTACTGGAAGGATTTTTTCTTTTTTTATTTTGTTTTGACTATGGCAGACCAACACGGCTACCTATCTTTAATTTAGAAAGAATAGAGCATGTGCTTCTCCAGTGCCTATATTACAGAGACATTTGTATTAGCCTCCTCTCCCCACTACTCCATAAGTACCCAGGCACACAGGGCAATTCTATTCCTCGCTGCTGCTTTCAGATCCCAACGCTGCTTCAACATGCAATGTTGCCAGGTTCTGCAAAGCAGCGCTCAGAATTCGTTGGCTGATGACCTGCGCCACAAACTAGTTTTAATGAACATCCATATCAGAGTGCTCTGTAAACTGATAGCGATAGCCTTTTATGCTCTTCCACATCCGTTTAATGTTCCTAATCCTTATGTTAGATTCTTATAGTCTTTTGTATACTGTATATTCTGGCGCATAAGACTACTTTTTAATCCAGGAAAATCTGCTCAAAAGTCGGGGGTCGTCTTATTCGCCGGGTGGAGAACCTGCGGTTGAGTATATCTCAAAATCTATATTTTAACTGGGAAAGTTGGGGGTCGTCTTATACGCCCAGTCGTCTTATACGCCGGAAAATACGGTATACAGTCATAACTCAGGTTATGGCTGCTTCAAGTTGCGCATTTTCGGGTTGCGCACTGCACCGAACCTGAAAGTACCGGAACGGGTTACTTCTGGGTTTCAGCGCTCACGCATGCAGAGAGGCGCTAAATCTCGCTTTGCGCATGCGCAGAAGCGCCGAATCGCAACCCACAGATGCAGCGCTGCGGGTTATGGATGCTGCGGGTTGCGAATGCGCCTCCCGCACGGAACGCGTTCGCAACCCGAGTGTCCACTGTATACCTTCTGTTTTAACAATTTTAGCTTTCCAAAACGTTCTACAGATTTTGAATGATTGTACCCCACCCTACTTGTGCTGGTCTACGACCATAACAAAGATTGGATTGACATGTTAAGGAGGATGAAATTGGATAAGGCAGAGCCTTAAAATGCAATTGTGTGGAATTTGGGTTGTAAACATTGGTGTAGGGTGTGTGGGAAGTCACTCGGTTTGTGGAACTGAAATATAACTGTTGAGTAACAAATGTAACTTTCCAATATGGAGAAATAATAATAATAATAATAATAATAATAATAATAATAATAATAATTGTTTAGCTGTGATTCCTGCATTTCAGAAGGGTTGGACTAGATGGGGGGTTATTGGGTTGTTGTTTATATTTTGATTATATATTTTGTGGTTTTATATTTTGCTTTTGCTTTGTGAACCTCCAGGTATAGTGCGGTATATAAATTCAAGAAATAATAATGATCCTCGGAGGTCCCCTTCCAACTCCACAATCCTGAGACCATACAATCCTCAACACCATCTCCTATTAAACCCATTCAGGCAGCAGCGACTATCATGCTGCCCCTCAGATGCTGCAGGACTACAACTCCCATCATCCTTGACCATTGGCCATGCTGCCTGGCACTGATGGGAGTTGTAGTCCAAAACCTTGGCGGGCAGAGGAGGGGGTGGGTGCCCCATTGTCCGCCCCGATCTAAAGTACTGGCCACCCTCTCCGAGTCACCAGACTTCATACTTCCTCTAGTCTGCCCTGAATCGCCTGCCCTGAATCCGTTTCCTTGGTCGCATCCAGACGCCTTCTGGGTACGGGGTCACTGCCCTGCAGGCAAGTGCTTCAGGGGGACGCACCCCAAAACCTCCCTCCCTCCCTGATCCACTCACCGCATTTCGGTTGCTGCCTTCCCTTCCTCTGCCTGAGGGCCATCAGGGGGCTGCAGAGATGGAAGGAAGGAAGAAGAAAAGTCAAGACCGGTCCAGGTACATGGGAAGAGTCCTGCAGGATCAGGCCCATACTCCATGTCCATGTCGCCCGGCATCCTGGTCTCACCGTCACCAACCAGGTGCCCCGCTATGGGAAACCAGAACATGGACACGAGAGCAGGACTGTCCCGTCCCATAGTTTCCAGCAACTGGGATTCAGAAGCATCGCTGCTTCCAACTGTGGAATCATAGAATTGCATGATTGGAGAGTTGGAAGGGACACTCAGGGGCCATCTAGTCCAACCCCCTGCAACAGAGGTAGAACAATGATGCTGTTGGTCTCCCCGCTCCGCCATCTGCTGGCCACCTGTCATGGATGGGGTTGCCACATTCCCCAAAGTGAAAATCCGGACAAGAGTTGTTGAACTTTTCTTTTGGGGATTTTTATTTTTGGGGAACATTTCCCACCCCCACCCCCCAAAAAAATCATTTGGGGCTTTTCTTTGATTTTTAAAATAATTTTTAAAGACGTCCATGTTTTCCAGGATATTTTGCCAATTCAGCCAAAATCCGCCTGGACGCCATTTTTCTGAGCGATTCCCGGACATGTCTGGGAAAACCCAGACGTATGGCAGCCCTAGTCGTGAATGCTTAAGCTGAGATTCCTGCCTTGCAGGGGGGTTGCACTAGATGACCCTTGGGTGGCTTCATTGTTGAGATGAGCCTGTCCAGACATGCAGAATTTCGATCTGTGCTTTAATTGTTTTTAAGTGTTTAGAACAGTTGCTTTTATCTGTGTTTACTGATAAGCTTATTGTTTAGCTCTCCATTTCAACTGCTTTGATGGTTTTCATTATATTCAAGCAGCATATAAAGTTTAATAATAATAATAATAATAATAATAATAATAATAATAATAATAATAAATGGCAAATGATACTTACTCCACTGGGACATGATATGCTGGAGGGGGAGGGGGAGGAGGAGGAGGAGGAGGAGGAGGAGGAAGGGGAGCCTCAGGACATGTGTCGGGAGATGGGGTCCCAGTCGCCTTTGCCTCTTCTTCCAGGGATTTCACTGCAATAAGAAAGGCAGGGTCTCAGGCCCCCACAAAGTAGGCGGCCTTTGTTTTGTTATTTTGCAGGGTGGCAGCCCTCGATAAGGCTGTGCGTGGTTCTGCATAGCACTGATTGGCCACTCCTTGTGACGTCACCCACCCACCGCGATCCTTGTAACGGTACTGCACTTTTGCAGCAGTTTGAAGAACTGAAAAGGAAAAATAAGGTGTCATCTCCCTCCTGAAAGACACACCGAGAGAGGCTGGCTGCACGGCAGAATGACACAGTACAACGATACAGGGAAAGTGGCTTTGGAAGTTGTATAGGCAAAATTATTTTGTGACGTCTTAATCACTTTATTGGACATTGCATTGGTATTCTTCAGGAGTTGATGCTTTACAAATCCTCCTTTTAAAAAATGGATGTGACTGTACCTGTTATTTCCTGATACCGAGGTGAGAATAATGATTAATGTTAATTTTTCTTTATTATTGGAATGGCTTAAACCAGGCATCCCCAAACTTTGGCCCTCCAGAAGTTTTGGACTACAATTCCCATCATCCCTGACCACTGGTCCTGTTAGCTAGGGATCATGGGAGTTGTAGTCCCCAAACATCTGGAAGGCCGCAGTTTGGGGATGCCTGGCTTAAAAAGAAGAAGACGTTTTAAGTAATATGCTGATCCTTTTGGATCCTGAGGTTCTGAAGTCGTAGAATCACAGAATGACAGAAGAGTAAAGTTGGAGGGCACCTCCAAAGGTCATCCAGTCCAACCCCCCGCCATGCCATGATTGCAGCGAAAGAATCTCTGACAGGTGGCGTCCCAACCTGTCAGGTTGTATATATACCATAGCCTACCTTGCCGACAAAGGTCCGTATAGTTCAAGCTATGGTTTCCCCAGTAGTGATGTATGGAAGTGAGAGCTGGACCATAAAGAAGACTGATTGCCAAAGAATTGATGCTTTTGAATTATGGTGCTGGAGGAGACTCTTGAGAGTCCCATGGACTGCAAAAAGATCAAACTTATCCATCCTTAAAGAAATCAGCCCTGAGTGCTCACTGGAAGGGCAGATCCTGAAGCTGAGGCTCCAATACTTTGGCCACCTCATGAGAAGAGAAGACTCCCTGGAAAAGACCCTGATGTTGGGAAAGATGGAGGGCACAAGGAGAAGGGGACGACAGAGGATGAGATGGTTGGACAGTGTTCTCGAAGCTACTAACATGAGTTTGGCCAAACTGCGAGAGGCAGTGAAGGATAGGCGTGCCTGGCGTGATCTGGTCCATGGGGTCACGAAGAGTCGGACACGACTGAACGACTCAACAACAACAACAACCTTGCGTCTCTAATCCACGCAACCGAAAGTGCCATACCTCTCTCTTCCAGAGCCGCATTCCTCTCCTCCGCTTGGAGAAGCTTCTTCCCCAGACAGACCTTCTCTTCCTCCGCTGCCGCCAGGGCAGCCAGGAGCCTGTGGAGTTCTTCCACCTGCGGCCGTCCCAGCAGCTGGGCCTCCAGGTCCTTCACCTGGAGAGCAAGGAGCAACGTGAGCAGACTAGGAGCCCAAAGTCAAACCCCTTCCCCCAGGACACCAGAGGGACGTGGACCAGCGAAGAGGCTTCCCTCCCGGCAACACTTGAACTCAGGACTCGCCTCCCATTAGGCAAAGGGAGGCAAGCTGAGATTCAGAGAGGGGCAACAGGGATAGAGCCCCCCCCCCGGATGCTGCCCCATCATCACTTCTGAAAAAGCATTCCTTGCATTGCAGGGGGCTGGACTAGAAGACTCTTGGGGGTCCCTTCCAACTCTACAATTCTGTGGTTGTTGGGTTGGGTTTTGCCCAGGCAGCGAAATGTCTTGGGCCAGCTCTGGGTCACCAGGTACCTCTGTGGATGGGCAGGAGATTCGGGAAAGACAAGAGGCAGTCCTTCCTTCGCAAGCTGCAGAGTTGACCTCTGGAACTCCCTGCCACAGTTCCAGTCTAAACCAATCCGTCTGAGGAAGGGAGCCTGCCTCTCTCAATATTCACATTTAGGCTTAATTTATTTATTTATTTTTTAAAAAAAATCATTGGATTTTACAGTTTAATATTCAACACCTTTATCATATTAAAGAAGAAAAATAAAATAAGAAAATAGAACTCCCCCCCCCCATCCCACGACTTCCCTCAATTTCCCCTTCTGGTTCTTTAAATATGTGCTACTTCTGCTCAATTTTTTTATCTTATTTTTCACAATCTTTTTGCTAAATACTCTTAATTCTTTTCATTTTAATGCCAAATTTTCTTTCAAACTATATCTTCCACTTGATTAATTTGCATATTATTGTTTCTTAACCTTTGCACTTGTTTTTTTAGTTGCAAATGTTTACTCAAACCATGCTAGGCATAATTTAAAAAACTTTCCTGTTTGCCCAGGCATTTGGTGGCCAAAAGATTCACCCTTCATCTCAGGATCACAAGGTGGTTTGCAATAGAAAAACACAAAAATATATACCATGGTAACAAACGAAAACTATGCCTGCCCCCCAGTTTAAAATACCATAGATTGCTTAACTAGCCCAAAGCCTGGGAGGGGAGGAATGTTTTTCCCCCTGGAGCCTAAAGATATATAATGAAGATCCGTAAATGAGATCAATTGATTCATTAATATTTTTTTAATTGCATTGTTTTTGCAACTCTGGGGTTTGATGTCCTGAGAAAATAAATGTATGCTGGAAATGTAAGGAAAAAGAAGGCACCTTTTATCATATGTGGTGGAAATGTAAGGTAGTAAAAGAATTTTGGGAAATGATATATAATGAGCTGACAAAAATGTTTAAAACAACCTTTGTTGAAATGCCTGAAGCCTTCCTTTTAGGAATTCTAGGTGCTGAAATCCCAAAGGAACAGAAAAGTCTATTTATGTCTGCAACCACGGCTGCATGGATGTTACTGGCCCAGAGATGGAAAGAAGATGAAAGTCCCTGCCAGAGAAGAATGGCAGATTAAGTTGATGGACTATGCTGAAATGGCTAAAATGGCAGCAAGAGGCAGAAATCAGGAAGACCAAAATTTTATTAAGGAATGGGGAAAATTTATAACTGATCTTAAAGACCATTGCAGCTAAATTTAAAAATGATTTCCAAGGACTCTTTCAGATGGAGAATGGATGATGCATTGATGAGAGACACCAAGCTAGTAGAAAAAGCGACGAAAAAGATGAAAGAATACTTTCAAATCAATTGGAGTTCCGAAGTGGAGAAAAGGATTGCTTGGGATGCAAGTAAAGCGGTAATGAGAGGATTCCTCATAAGTGAAAAAGCAAAAAAGAAGAAACAACAAAATATAGAAATGGAGAGACTGTTGAAACTAATTAAAGAAAAGGAAAAAGAATTAAGAGGACATCCTAGATGTGTTAAAATTCAAAAAGAAATTAAATACTTGCAATCCCAATATGCAAATATCATGAATCAGGATATCGAATGGAAAGTGAAAATGATGAAACAAAGAACATTTGAATCTGCTAATAAATGCGGAAAACTACTAGCTTGGCAATTAAAGAAAAGACAAAAGGCAAATGTCATCACCAAATTTGGTAGTAAATGGAAAAAATGTAGAGAAACCAGAGGAAATCAGATGGTGTTTTCAGAGATTTTATAAGCAACTGTACAAGGAGGAGAAGATAGATGAAGCAGAGATAGACCGATTTCTGGAAAAGAATGGATTGCAAAAGGTCCCAGAGGAAAAATTAACAACCCTCAACCACCCAATATCGACACAAGAGATAGAAGATGCAATAAACAATATGCAATTGGGGAAGGCTCCAGGACCGGATGGATTAACAGCAAAATATTATAAGACATTGAAAGACTGGCTATTGCAGCCGTTAAGAGAAATTTGCAATAAGATACTAGAAGGAGATAGGGCACCAGAGACGTGGAAAGAAGCCTTTATCACACTGATTCCAAAACCAGATACAGATAAGACTTTAATGAAAAATTATCGTCCAATATCCCTTTTGAATGTGGATTACAAAATTTTTGCAAATGTTTTGGCTACAAGGTTGAAAAGAGTGTTGAAAGACTATATACATAGAGATCAAGCAGGTTTCTTGCCAGGAAGACAAATAAGTAACAATACGAGAATTATTGTGGACATTTTAGAAAAACTGGAGAGAGACATAAACACAGATGCGGCACTACTGTTTGTTGATGCAGAGAAAGCTTTTGATAAAGTATCTTGGACATTTATGAAAAAGAATTTGGAAAAGATGGGAGTTGGAGAAAAATTCTTAAATGGCATTAAGGCCATTTATACAGAACAAAGAGCAAAAGTAATAGTAAACAGTGTGATATCGGAGGAGATTGAAGTTGAGAAAGGAACAAGACAAGGGTGCCCTATCTCCCCTTTACTTTTTATTACGGTCCTGGAAGTCCTCCTAAATATGATTCGAAAAGACAAACAGATAAAAGGAATTAGAGTGGGAGTGAAAGAATACAAATTGCGCGCCTTTGCAGACGATTTGATGTTATCCCTGCAGGAACCGGAGAGCAGTGTCCCCAGAGCTTTGGAATTGATTGAACAATTTGGACTTGTAGCTGGCTTCAAACTAAATAAACAGAAAACCAAAGTTTTAGGTAAAAATTTGAGTGCAGAACAGATTCAAAGAATACAAGAAGCCACTGGCCTCAACTTTGTTAAAACTGTAAAATATCTAGGTATCAATCTCACAACCAAGAATTTGAACCTGTACAAGGACAACTATGAAAAACTGTGGATGGAGATAAAAAAAGATATGGAAATTTGGACAAGACTTAAACTGTCGTTAATGGGAAGAATAGCAGTGGTTAAAATGAATGTCCTACCAAGGATGCTGTTTTTATTCCAAGCCATACCGATTTTGGATAAACTGGACTGCTTTTAAGAAATGGCAAAAGGACTTATCGAAGTTTATATGGCAGGGCAAAAAGCCTAGAATTAAGTTTAAGATTCTAACAGACTCTAAAGAGAGAGGAGGCTTTGCCCTGCCGGACTTAAGACTCTACTTTGAAGCAGCGGCCTTTTGCTGGTTAAAGGATTGGTTTAAATTAGAGAATGTTGATGTGTTGGACTTGGAAGGACACGATAATATGTTTGGTTGGCATGCATACCTTTGGTATGACAAGGTTAAAATCCACAGAACTTTTAAGACTCATATAGTTAGAAAATCCTTGTATCAGGTTTGGACTAGATATAAAGATTTGTTGGAGAGAAAGACTCCTAGATGGATTTCTCCAGTGGAGGCCAAGGCCTATAAGAGACCGAACATGTCTGCAAATTGGCTAAGATACATGGACATATTGCAGCAGGAAGGGGACTCATTTAAGTTGAAAAGCTATGACCAAGTTAAAAGTCAGGTCCCCGATTGGCTGCAATATCATCAGGTGTATGAAACATTTAAAATGGACAAAAAAGTTGGTTTTCAAGTAGAAAAATCAAAACTGGAGACAGAACTGATAGAATCGAACTTTAAGAACCTTTCCAAAATGTATAATCTTTTGCTAGAGTGGCATACGAAAGATGAACTGGTTAAATCGTCAATGATAGATTGGGCGAAAGATGTAGGACATAATATTATGATGGATGACTGGGAGAGATTGTGGCAGAAAGGTATCAAATTTACTGCTTGTCATAGTTTAAGAGAAAATATAATGAAAATGGTGTATAGATGGTATTTGACACCAGTTAAGATAGCTAAGATGAATACCAAAATGTCAGATGTATGTTGGAAATGTAAACATGCGAAAGGTACCTTTTTTCATATGTGGTGGCTGTGCCCAGCGGTAAATGCTTTCTGGGATAAGATTTATAATGAGCTTAAGAAGGTAATGAAAGTTACCTTTTGTAAGAAACCAGAGGCATTTCTTCTGAGCATAACCAATGAAGAGATACCCAGTCAGGATAGAGTGTTTTTTATGTATGCCACAACAGCAGCTAGAATTTTATTGGCAAGAACATGGAAAGGAGAAGAGATACCAACGGTGGAAGAATGGCAGATGAAGATGATGGAATATATGGAACTTGCAGAACCTGACCGCCAGAATCCGGGACCAGAGGGAGGAGAGGGTGTCACAGGATTGGAAAAAATTTAAAGACTATTTAGTTAAATCAGTTAAACTGAATATTTGAATATTTGTGCAGAGTTATATAGATGTATTGGCTTTAGCAGGTAAATGTTAGAAATTTTGATTCAGTAGCAATTTTTGATATGTTATATTTTGGGATATAGAAGGGTATAAGATTTAATATATAAGATATGATTTGTAGATTAAGAAATTTTATATTTCTAGGTATTTGGTAAAAGTTAATAGAAAAAGAAATATAGCTACCCGAACAGTATATGAGATTTGAAAGGCAGTGGAGGGAACGGGGGAAGTCCCCGAGGTAGTTAAGGAATAAGAAGAAAACAGATAGATGATTATTAAGGTTTGTATTTCTTATGTTGTGTATTGTTTATTATGTATTTTGTTTTTTATGTATGTATTATGTTTTTAATGTTTTTATGTTGTTATAATGTTATGTTTTTCTTTTTTGTTCTGTTTATTGGAAAATAATAAAATCTTATAAAAAAAAAATTAAAGACCATTGCAAACAGTTAAATTCGTTAGTAGGATTGGAATAACTCTTGTAGTTCAAGGTTGAATTCTGGACATAATAGAAGAGGTGAAGGATTTGGAGTATCGTAAAAGATGTGGAAGGAAAGGATTACGGTAATAATTGGACCCACAAAGGGGAGGATGGAAATCCAGTAGATTCATTGGAATCTTGTTTTTTATGATTTATGTTATATCTTTGTAAAAATTTAAGTTGAAAAACCAAATAAATAAATTTGTAAAAAAAAGACAGTGGATGGATGGATGGATGGATGGATGGATGGATGGATGGATGGATGGAAAGGGCAGGAACCGGTCTCTGCTAAAGTCCTCGGGCAGGTGGAGTCCGAAACCCACCTTAGCCTGGTGTTCTTGCTGGGCTTCTTCCAGTTCCTGGGTCATCTTGGCCACTTCCTCCATGGCTTGGAGAAGCTGCGCTTCTGGCCCAATATTCTGCATCAGGATCATGCTCTGCCGGTTGGCCTCCTTCTGCTTCACCAGCATCTGTGACATGAGAAGGGGGGGGAGCTCAGTGGTTAGAGCAGCAACTGCAACTTATAGTCAGTCAGTTCCAGAGTTGAGCCCTTATCTCAAATAAGCCACGAGGAACATGAGTGATAGCCGGTCAGCTTCCTGAGGTCCAGAGTGCCAAATCGTAGAATAGGAGTGATGGAAGGGACCCCCCCAAGGGACATCTAGGCCAGCCCCCTGCAACGCAGGAATCTCAGCTAAAACACCCATGGCAGATGGCCACCCAACCCCTGCTTATGAACCTCCAAGGAAGGAGAGTCCACAACCTCCTGTGGGAGTCTGCTCCACTGTCGGACAGCTCTTACTGTCAGAAAGTTATTCTTGATGTTTAGTCGGAATCTCTTTCCTTGTAACTTGAAGCCATGGGTTCAAGTCCTACCCTCCAGAGCAGGAGAAAACAAACTTGCTCCCCCTTTCATGCGACAGCCCTTCAGATATTTGAAGATGGCTCTCATCTCCTCTCAGTTTCTTCTTTTCCAGGCTAGACATACCCAGCTCCTTCAACTGTTCCTCATAAGGCTTAGTTTCCAGACCCTTAATCATCTTGGTCGCCCTCCTCTGCACACCTTCCAGCTTGTCAACATCCTTCTTAAATTGTGGTGTCCAGAACTGGACACAGTATTCCAGGTGTGGTCTGACCAAGGCAGAAGAGAGTGGTACTATGACTTCCCTTGATCAGGACGCTAGACTTCTATTCATGCAGCCTGGAATAGCATCAGCTTTTTTGTTGCTGCATCACGTGGTTGGCTCATGGTTGCCAGAAGAAAACGAAGCATGGTATTGTAGAGAAAGGCTTGCCCCTTGAATTCCTACCTGGTGGGCAAAGGTCTCTGCTTGCTGCCTCAGTTCCTCTTCCAGATCCAGCTGTTGGGACACCTTGCCGTACTCCTCGCTGAGTAGCCGGGACACTGGGAGAGAGAGGGCAGAAGAAGAAGCATCAATCACCTGTGGGGAGGGGAAGGCGTGTGTGTCCCTGGAGCGAGCAGAGGCTGAGATTGTTAGGATTCTTGCTCTGTGTTTGCAGTCATGAGATTGTTGTCTATCACATGACGGTGTATGTTTTCATTCCACAGAGTGGGAAGTGACAGAGACAGGATGTTTTGTGTTACTGTGTTCTGTGATGTGGGACTATTGTCCTTTGCAGTCGCGTATGGAGCCGCTTTGCCGCCCGGAGCGGCAAACGCGGGGGCACCCCCTGGGGGCGCGGTGCCGCTCCGTAGTGCGCGTGCATGACGCATGCGTGCTATGGAGTGTAGTCCGTCTGGGTTGCCGGGCTCAAGCAGCTGCTGCACGGACGGGCTGAGGCTGCTCTCCCGGCAACTTGCAAGGCTGCCGGGCACGAGCAGCCACACGGACGGGCTGCCTCAGCCCATCCAAGCAGCGGTTGCTCGTGCCCGGCATCCGGGATGGACTGCGCAAGTGCGCACATGCACAGTCTGTGCGGGATTCTGCACTTGCGCAGTCCGTCCCAGATGCCGGGCACGAGTGGCACCCCATCCGTGCAGCGGCTGCTCGCACAGCAACTCATAAGGCTGCAGTGGGCTAGCAGAGAGTTGCTGCGCGAGTAGCCGCCGCACGGAAGTGGTGCCGTGCAGCGGCTTGGGAGACGTGGGGGGTGGGGTGGCGCCGAGTGTCACTCCCCTCCAGGCTGGAACAGTGGGCGTGCCTCTCTCAATGCCCCCACCTTCCTACGCCACTGGTCCTTTGTTCTTTCTCTCTTTGCTGTCTGATGAGAAAGAGGAAGGAGCTAAGTTAGAATGCTCTGAGTGTATTATATGTAAATAAAGTAGATTAGCCAAAATGCTGTGCTACTGAGTTCTGTTATGCAAACAGCAAATACTCTGCAGGATCCCTAAGTGTGCTAATGCCTTTTGGCATCAGTCGCTGCGATGTTCGGTATGAAGAAAGCTTTTGAAGCTCCCGACCGACCGACCAGGAGGGAGAGAACATGCCAGTCGGGCATGTGTCTCTACCAGGGTCCTACACGAGAGTAGGACGATCCTAACAAAGATGCCCTCCACGTTGACTCTGCGGCCCCTTCCTCGCTTCCACTTTAATTCGGCTTGAGTGACATCTGCTTGGATGCAACTTCCTCTAGCCTGCCCACAAACAAATGGGAATGAATGCAAGTTAAAAGAGCCAACGTCGTCTAATCTCCCCGCAAAGAGATCAGGATGGAAATGCATAGCTCATCTGGAAGCCGTGATGGCCCTCCTCTGCCTCCACAGTTGGGGGCAGCCATGCTTCTGAATGAAGACGGGAGTTGCTGGCGTGCTCTGGTCCATGGGGTCACGAAGAGTCGGACACTACTAAACAACAACAACAACAACAACAACAACATGCTTCTGAATACCAGGAAACCACAGGAGGGGAGAGTTGCTCTCGCACTCGGATCCTGCTTGCAGGTTTCCCATAATGGGCATCTGGCTGGCCGCTGTGAGAAGAGGATGCTGGACCAGATGGGGGGAAAGGAAGAAAATGCCAGCTCAAGCAGGGAGGGAGCTCTGGGTGCAGGAATAGCCTCTTCCGGTGACCTTTCCCCACAACTCACCTTGTTTGACCCTCTTCAAAGCCCTCTGACGCTCCGCCACCAGAGCCTGCAGGGATTGCTTCTCAAACTGCTCTTCTTCCACCTTTGCACAAAGGAGATTTTGCTTCTGTTTCATTTTCGTTTTTTGTTTTTTGTTTAATTTTCAGTTATATACATTTCAATACCTTTAGAGTCATTCTAACATTTCAAAACTGGACTTTGAGTCGACTGGGGTTCAAAAGAAAGCAACTTAAAACAGCTGCTGTTGAGGCATTTCGTTCCGGATCTGCCAGACAGAAGAAGCTGACAGGTGCTTGTCCTGTGCCTGCTAACATAAATCCTGGCTGTGCCCATGGAGTAACCCACAATACCTGTTCCTGGAGCTGCTGGACCTGATCCTGGAGCTCCGTCACTTGCAGGGCCAGTTCCTTCTTTTCATCCAGCAGCAGGGAAACCTTCGCTCGAAGGTCTGGGTAAAAAAAGGAGGAGGAAGGGAAAGGTGAACTTGAGGGAAGCTGTTGCCATCTTAGCAGCCAGACCACAGGACAGACTCTTGGAACTCAGCCATACAGCTGCAAATAGAACGTTTTAAGTGTGTTTTAAGTGCATTATGCAAATGTGACACTAGATGGCGATGGTGAGTTTATGGCAAATTCTTTTTTTTTTTTTTAATAATCTCTCTTTATTATTTAAAAATACACATAAAAATACAAATACACATAAAGACAAACACAAACACAACAAAGTAAACATAAACATAAACAAACTGCTATTCTTCTCTTTTCTTATTTACAAACAAATTCTTGTACCTCCAATTATCCTCATTGCATTTTTAAGCTATTATACCTATATCGCGTACAGTTATATATTTCATTTACAAATCATAATTTTCCATCCTTAAGTCTCTATTTGTTTACCTTAAAGGTTCAGTCTGCATCTGCCATTAGGATTCCACTTATACCATTATTCCTTAAGTAATCTTTGAATATCCTCCATTCTTTCCATACTTCCTGGGACATTTGATTCCTAACTTTACTTGTTGTTTTTGCTAAATACAGATATTCTAACATTAAATTTTGCCAGTCCGTTATAGTTGGTGCTACTGGATTCTTCCAGTTTCTGGCCACTAACATTCTTGCTGCTGTTATATATATCAATATATTTTTCAAAACGCTTTTAAAAAAAAGCATTTTCACAGCGTTTTCTTTATATGTGTATAGAGTCCACCTCGACTTCAACCCCTGAAAGTTGGAAAAGTCAGGACAGATAAAAGAAAGTTCTTCTTCACACATCGCATGGTTAAACAGGGGAACTCCCTGACACAGGAGGCAGAGAGGACCACCAACGTGGACAGCCTTGAAAGAGGAAGCAATGCTCCTCAGTACCAGTTGCTGGAAACCGCAGAAGGGGACAGTTGCTCCTGTACTCAATCCTGCTTGCAGGTTTCCCTTTGGGGCATCTGGTTGGCCCCTGTAACTTGTATGGATTATGGAATTGTAGAGTTGGAAGGGACCCCGAGGGTCATGTAGTCCAACCCCCTGCAATGCAGGAATAAACACACACACACACACACACACACACACACACACACACAGACAGTTGCATGGGCAGAACAGAAGGCAAGAGGCACTGAATTCTGGCCTCGCACTGCTGAAATTTGGAAGACCTGAGTTCTCCCCTGTAGGTCGCCTCCCATCTGCCAATGCTGGAGCATGTGGGAAGGGAGTGGCAGCAACTATCAGACCCCCAGACAACACTGCAGGGCTGTTGTGCTGCAGCTGGGCACCGAAGGGGGTGTGAGAGGCTTCTCTTGAATGCCGCCCCTCCATCCTTAAGGCAGCTTCCTTCCTTCCTCCAAGGCTGGTCTCCTCCAGTGCTGCAGGATCAGTGCAGGATTTTGCACAGTCCCCGCCCAGACCTCTCCCTGCCATTCTGCAGCAGCAGCAGCAGCAGCAGGTCCTCCTTGGTGGGCTTTGAGCCGGAGGGGAAGCGAAAACCCGACTCACCTTTGATTTGCTGCAGGTATTGGCCCACTGGATCCAGGACTTCCTCGGTGGGGATCTCCTCCTCGTTGCCCGGGTCGATGAGGTCCGCCGGGAGGTGGGTGAGCATGGGCAGCAAAGCCACGCTGATGCGCTTGAGCTTCTTGTTCTCTCTGCTCACCTGCGGGAGTCGAGATGCAACGGCAAAGGTAAGCCCAGGATGATCATCGGAGCCGGGGTGGAAGGGTGGCTCAGAGACTGGGCTGCAAATCAAGGTGTCTTGCGGGACAGTTAAAAGAAAGGGTTAAACCGTGGAACTTATTCCTGCAGGAGACACAGGGCCCGGTTTAGGTTTGATGAGGCTCTCAGCTCCAGAAGGTAATGGGGCCCTTTATATGTCCAGCTGTCCTTTGTCAACGACAAATGGTCGCTGTTTCTTGTGTTGAATATATGCTATATGGTAATTTATTGACCTGAGAGGTATCTAAAGCCATTTGCACATAACAAAATTGTATTTTATACAATTAATAAGAAGTACATTAATAGTGGCGCTGTGGGTTAAAGCACAGAGCCTAGGGCTTGCCGATCAGAAGGTCGGCGGTTCGAATCCCCGCGACGGGGTGAGCTCCCGTTGCTCGGTCCCTGCTCCTGCCCACCTAGCAGTTCGAAAGCACGTCAAAGTGCAAGTAGATAAATAGGTACCACTCTGGCAGGAAGGTAAACGGCGTTTCTGTGTGCTGCTCTGGTTCGCCAGAAGCGGCTTAGTCATGCTGGCCACATGACCCGGAAGCTGGCCAGTAAAGCGAGATGAGCGCCGCAACCCCAGAGTCGTCCGTGACTGGACTTAACGGTCAGGGGTCCCTTTACCTTTACCTTAATATGTTTTTGGGGGGGCCCAAGAGAGTGGGGCCCTAAGCTATAGCTTGTTTAGCTTATATGTAAATATGGCACTGAGGAGACAGCAACGGCTGCTATTCAACCAAAGAGGATTCATGGAGGAGAGGACTATCTGTGGCTCCTAGCTCTGCAATGCTTCCGAATCCCAGTTGCTGGAAACCCCAGGAGGGGAGAGTTGCTCTTGTGCTCGGATCCTGCTTCTGGGTTTCCCATAAGGGGCATCTGGTTGGCCACTGTGAGGACAGGATGCAGGACTAGATGGGCTAGTGGCCTGATCCCCCAGAAGGATCTTTCGATGCTCTTATGTCCTGCCTGAAACCCTGGAGAGTCACAGCTGCCCTTCATTCAGTGCCGGATTTACAGTAAGTATAAGCTAAACAAGCTATAGCTTACGGCCTCACTCTCTTGAGCCCCTCAAAAAAAAAAAAAAATTAAAGGGGGAAAAAACTGGATGTACATTTCCAAAATATAAGATAAAAATCAAATAAAATACAGCAAATGGCTTTAGATACCTATTAGGTCCATAAATTACCATATATTCAACAACAAAAAACAGCGACCATTTGTTGTTGACAAAGGACAGCTGGACATATAAAGGGCCCCATTACCTTCAGTAGCTCCTTAGGGCCTCATCCAACCTAAACCGGGCTCTGCGTTCAGTGCTGATGATTCTGAGCTACATGAATCAATGATCTGACTCTGTACAAACAGAGGGTCCAGCGGTCAAGAAGTCGGTTTCTGCCTGTGCTCGTCCACCTGGGGAGGTAGCCCATCTAGGAGAAGGAAGACTCTGACCCTGAACCTCCACTGCTTTGCAGGATATCTTCGGGAGGAGAAATGTCTCAGGAGTAAACCCTACACAAATCCAGAGCGGAGTCCCTAAGGCAGCTGGGTGGCGTCTTGTGAGCCTCCTTCCGGTAGCTAAGCTGGTGCCAGACATCTTGCTCTGCTTTCCTTTGGACCCCATCCATGAAGCTGAGAGGGAGGGGGTCTTGCTGTCTGGGCAGCCCAGGACCTCCGGACACACTGACCAGGCTTGTGCCCCGGAGAGGTCATTTTGGTGCTGCTAATGCAGCAAAAACAACGTGGGAGGCAGCCATTACGAATTACCGATCTCTGCAGCCACAGCAGACGCTGCGATTCTCCGTTGCTTCTCGGGACAGTGGGATGCCAGCAACTCCAATGATACTTGATGTGGGGGGCAAGGGGATGACAATGACTCATCACAGGAAAATGGGAAGCTGCCTTATACAGTGCCAGGGCAGAGGCCCCTCTGGCTCAGCATTGCCTACTCTGGCTGGCAGCAGCCATTCTCCAGGGTTTCAGACCAGGGACATTCCCAGCCCTCATTGGAGGTGCCAAGTGGGGTTGGAGGCGCAGGGATTCTTTGCATGCAAAGCAAGGGCTAGACTCCTGAGTTATAGCTTGGAGGAGCCCCTCCTGGTTAGACGCCTTGCCATGCCCACCAGCTCTCCTGGCTCACCTGGGCTGCGTAGGCTTCTGCCTGCTCTCGGCACGACTTCTCGATTTCATACTCTGCTTCCAGGGTGGACAGCTCAGCGAGCAAAGCCTGCGAAGCTGGGAATGGAAGGTGGGGGGAAGCTGAAGATCATCCCTAGAGCAGTTTCCCCTGACTTTCCCCACCTGGTGACATAAGTTCATCCTCAGTGCCCACGACCCTACCCTGAAAAAAGCATCCTTCAGAATGGCGGTTTGCACGACCCACTAAGGAATATAACTGAAGTGTAGGCGAGGCAAGACACAGCGACAACAGCAAGAACCTTTATTGAACTACATAACCAGGAAAAGCAACTGCCTTTATACATTTCTGAAAGCCTGGGCCACTCCCACCTCCCAACGTGATTGGCTGTCTAAACTTCCAAGCTGCGAATCACGACTCAGAGTTCAAGGGCCAATGGCAGAGGCCCAAATCCTGAAACGTTCTGTGATTGGACATCCTGTATTGAACCAGAACACAGGAGCTCAGAATCCTTAGCCCAGACTCAAGCTCGGGCCAACACAGGTCACTGAATACGTAACAACAATAATACACAATCAAATTCAAAACAGAAACCATTAATTGCACATTTATTTAAACTAAACACCCTGAGATCTGCGGATGAAAGGCGGTATACAAATTCAATTAACAACAAGCAAGCAAGCAAGCAAGCAAGCAAGCAAGCAAACAAACCATTCTGATTTAATTTACACATTAAAACTATTCTGTTCAATCCGTTGGACAAAACTGGTGAACTTGATCCAAAGATACCAGCTTTCCAAAGTCTGATAGTCTTGCCTCTTATTGCCCCACTAGGGAATCCCGAAGCCCTTTCAGGGTTTGCAACTGCCCACTGTCTGCTGCTGACAACACAAGTGTCCTGAGCACATCTACAAATCCCATATGCCTGTTCCCTGTTCCCAAAACACCTGATCAGATTCCTCTGAGATGCCCACACGGGTGCAATTGCCCCCTCTCATCCTGAGGTTCCCCACTGTGAATAGTCGGGAGCAGCAAATGCAGGGCGCCACCCCAATCTCCGAGCAGCGAGAGGCTCCAGGTGTTCAGCAGCTTTGGTTTCCTTGGAATGAGAATCAGCAGAGACTGTGGTGTCTTCGGGATTTGGAGTTTTATTTATACATCTATGCAACCTGAGCATAAGGGGCTCGCAGCATTAATACCCCAACAGATCATGCTTACCATACTCAAATTCGGCTAGTTTTTTCTTGGCTTCATCCCTTTCCTGACAAGCAGCCACATCCTGGAGGACGGAAGGGAACAAATGTTTCTGGGTCACTGATGTTTCCGATTCCAATCCTGCCAGCAGAGTTGCTTTTGCCAAGCAATCACCCCCTCCACCCCCATCCTCAGCACAGATGCTTAGGCAGACTTCAAAATCGTTCCCCCCCCCAGAATTTAGAATCAAGGAATTCTGGAAGGGACCCCTAAAGGTCATCCAGTCCAACCCCCTGCAATGCAGGAATCACAACTAAAGCAACCCTGACAGAGGACCCCCTGACCTTGTCTTAAAAACCTCCAAGGAAGGAGGTGGTCTATTCCATTGTTGGACAGCTCTTACTATCAGAAAGTTCTCCTTTCTTGTCATTTGAATGCATGGGTTCGAGTCCTGCCCTCTGAAGCAAAACAATGGGAGTGATTAGAAAGTCACAGTGAATGCTTGTGAGAATAGGACTTTCTTTGAGTCACAATTTGCCGGGGTTTCACTCCAGAACCTGACCCTGACACCTATTTCCCATTCTTTCCCCATGAGGACTAGAAGCTCATTTTGTCGATCATTGATGGATTTTTTTTTAAGAACAAAAAACTCTTGTGTGCTTTTTATTGTATGGTTTTACGTTTTTATGCTTGAAACTGCATCAAATATACAAATTTTTTTATAAATGAATTTAAAAAATGAAAAAACTCACATACCTTGGCTTCTTCATCTTTCTCCGAATCGGAGTCACTGTCAGATTCCAAAATGGCTGCAGAAGAACAGAAAGAGATGCCCAGGGGCAGCACTGAGGCTCTGCTAAGACAGGCTCCCTCAGCCTCCGCCAGCCTGGCAGCCTCCAGATGTTCTGGACTACAACTCCCATCAGCCTGTCAATCCATAACTCATTATAGATGCTTTTCTGCATGTGTCGTTTCTTGGCTGTGAACCTACGATTGCCTTTTCTACAGCAACAAGGGCAGGGGAGGATTGCTTGGAAAAGAACTCGCTTTTCACTTACTGCCTGCTGTCTTCTGCCTTACTGTTTCTCTCACGAATGCACTACAGAGGATGTAATAGAGAGATTTTTTTGCCACTTGCCAACTGTCAGTTTAACACAGCTGATAAGAAAGTCTTGCCAATTGTTCCTCCAGCAACAGTGTTTTTTTTTATAAAGTATTTTTACAAGACTCACCTGCCTGTTGCTGTGTGCAGGGATATCGTAACTGGTTGGGAATTTTTGCAGAATTGCACTGGTCAGCTCTGTGGACACGTTGTGCTTCTAGAAGGAGTCAGGTTCGCAGAAATAGCTTGGATGTCTGGGAAAATAGCTCAAAACTTCTTCTTTTTTTGAGATTTTGCAGAATAAGCTCCACAACTTTGCCAATGGCCTCTGCCCAGTAGACCTGAAGGAGCTTCTCCATCCCCATCGTCCAGCCTGGACACTGAGGTCCAGCTCTGAGGGCCTTCTGGCGGTTCCCTCACTGTGAGAAGTGAGGTTACAGGGAACCAGGCAGAGGGCCTTCTCGGTGGTGGCGCCCACCCTGTGGAATGCTCTCCCATCAGATGTCAAGGAAATAGACAACTGTCTGACTATCTGAAGAAGTGTGCATGCACATGAAAGCTCATATCAAGAACAAACTTAGTTAGTCTCTAAGGTGCTACTGGAAGGATTTTTTTATTTTTTATTTTGTTTTGTCTGACTAGAAGACATCTGAAGGCAGCCCTGTTTAGGGAAGGTTTCAAGGTTTAATGTTTTACTATGTTTTTATATATGCTGGAAGCCGCCCAGAAGTCATTTATACAGTACACTAGGACGTGGGTGGCGCTGTGGTCTAAACCACTGAGCCTCTTGGGCTTGCCGATCAGAAGGTTGGCGGTTCGAATCCCCATGACAGGGTGAGCTCCCGTTGCTCGGTCCCAGCTCCTGCCCACCTAGCAGTTCGAAAGCACGTCAAAAGTGCAAGTAGATAAATAGGTACCGCTCCAGTGGGAAGGTAAACGGCATTTCCGTGCGCTGCTCTGGTTTGCCAGAAGCGGCTTAGTCATGCTGGCCACATGACCCGGAAGCTGTACGCCGGCTCCCTCGGCCAATAAAGCGAGATGATTGCCGCAACCCCGGAGTTGGATATGACTGGACCTAATGGTCAGGGGTCCCTTTACCCTTTACCTTTAAGAACTTCGGGGCCGTGGGAGGATTTGAATCTGCCTCTGCCAGGACCCAGCCTGACACTCTAACCCAGTGTTCCCCAACCTTGGGCCTCCAGCTGTTTTTGGACTGCTGTTCCCATCATCCCTGACCACTGGCCTTGCTAGCTAGGGATGATGGGAGCTGTAGTCCAAAAACAGCTGGAGGCCCAAGGTTGGGGAACACTGCTCTAACCACTATGCCACAGCGTTTGCCATGCTTTTCCTTCTCAACCTGCTTTATGGGCAGGCAGATTTCGGATCCTTACCTGCCAGCTGGCTGAGATCCTCCCCCAGAGGCTCCATTCAGGTCCGTGCTCAGCCAAGATCTGCCCAGCCTTCTCTGCCCCTTCTCCGCACAGTTGCATGAAAGGGATGAGGCTTCCCCAGAGAACTGAGAAGTGAAACCTCTCCTCCTCCTCCTCCTGTGTGAGCGGAGTCACAAGAAGCCACAGGGCTTTTTTTTTAAAAAAAAAATAAATCTGTTAGGTTTTTCTTTTTACTGACCTGGCAATTGCATTTGCAACAGCAGCCAGGAGCTCTCTTTTGCAGAAGCTAGCAAGAGGCCAACAGATTTCAGGGCTCATCAACACTTTTGCTTGGCCCATGTCCTGATTGTATCGGTTCCCCATTAATTGCCCTGAGTCCGAGAGCTTGCCCTGTGGAACGCCCTCCCATCAGATGTCAAGGAAATAAACAACTATCTGACTTTTAGAAGACATCTGAAGGCAGCCCTGTTTAGGGAAGTTTTAATAATGTTTTATTGTATTTTAATATTTTGTTGGAAGCCGCCCAGAGTGACTGGGGAAACCCAGCCATGGGCAGGGTATAAATAAATAAATAAATAAATAAATAAATAATATATTATTATTATTATGGTCCAGTTCTGGGCACCACAGTTCAAGAAGGATACTGACAAGCTGGAACGTGTCCAGAAGAGGGCAACCAAAATGGTCCAAAGGCCTGGAAACGATGCCTTATGAGGAACGGCTTAGGGAGCTGGGTATGTTTAGCCTGGAGAAGAGAAGGTTAAGGGGTGATATGATAGCCATGTTCAAATATATCAAAGGATGTCATATAGAGGAGGGTGAAAGGTTGTTTTCTGCTGCTCCAGAGAAGCGGACACGGGGCAATGGATTCAAACTACAAGAAAGAAGATTCCACCTAAACATTAGGAAGAACTTCCTGACAGTAAGAGCTGTTCGACAGTGGAATTTGCTGCCAAGGAGTGTGGTGGAGTCTCCTTCTTTGGAGGTCTTTAAGCGGAGGCTTGACAGCCATCTGTCAGGAATGCTTTGATGGTGTTTCCTGCTTGGCAGGGGGTTGGACTTGGATGGCCCTTGGGGTCTCTTCCAACTCTAGGATTCTATGATTCCCTGGAAATCGGGACACTTGAGCTGTGTCTCCCCATGCTTGCATCATCATCATCAGTAGTAGTAGTAGTAGTAGCAGCAGGAGCAGCATACCGCCCTATACCCGGGGGTCTCAGGGTAGTTCACAGAATAAAATCAAGATATGAAACCACAAACGGCATAATAAAAACCAAAACAACCCAATAGCTCCTCCCCCCTTCTTTAATAGCCTTAAAGCAGGCATGTCCAAAGTGTTATCCTGCCCTTGTGGCAGTTTATTTATTGGGGTCAAATCCTTAAAAAAAGCCCAAGAAGTCCAATCCTTAAAAGAGCTCAACAACCTTGGGGGGGGGGGTAGCTCAGCACCCCTGCCTTAAAGGAACAGAGAACTCCTGCCCAGGAATTTCCTTTGTGGATATTAGGAGTCCCTCCAGGATACAAATCTCGGGTCTAGCACTGCTACCCAGCAGTGTTTGCCAATGGCTTCTGCCTCAGAGTTGCAACTTGGGTGTTTCAGGAAAACCAGGAACGGGGTGTTTTTCTTTATGACTTCCGTCATGGGCAACCCCCCCCCCGCACCTCCCCTTTATCTCCCTGCAATGTCTCATTTCCTCCAAGGAGACGCCATTTCCTCTTTAGACTTCCCACAAGAGGAAATAAGAAGATTTGAGATTGATAGATGGCAGTACATGCAGCTTGTGAGCATGCTTAATGCTGATTTTTTTTAAAAAAAGGTTTCCCGAAAGAGAATTCTAAATTTGAAAAAGAAGTCATTCAAATTAATAAGAAGTTATTGTCAAGAGCATATAATTTACTTTTGGATTGGGATCTGATGGATGAGGGGGTGAAGGAAGTAATGATAAATTGGTCAAAAGGTGTCGATTCGGTAATTTATCTTGAGCAATGGGACAAATTATGGAAAGAAACTATTAAATTTACAGCTTCATATAATATCAAGGAATTTTTTTATTAAAATGTATTACAGATGGCACCTAACGCTGGTAAAGATAGCCAGAATTTATAAATTTAAAAATAACATGTGTTGGAAATGTAATAAGGAGATAGGAACTATGATGCACATGTGGTGGCGGTGCGAGAAAATTAAAACTTGTTAGGATTAATAGATGAAGATATACCAAAAGGGAAAGAAAAAGTATTTTTATATGCTAGCACAGTAGCCAGGGTAGTTATAGCAGCCAAGTGGAAGGATGAAAAGGCACCGTCGAAAGATGAATGGATCTGTAAATTAAATGAGTATTTATTAATGGCAAAACTAACAGCGGTAATAAGGAATACATCGAAACAAAATTTAAAATATGAATGGAAATGTTATGAGGATTACGGTATATGGCCAAACATTACTCAAGGGATGATGTGCTTGCGTGCCTAGATTAAGAGATATGAAGAAAAATAAAGGGAAAATAGAGAGATTAAGAGGATAAGAAAATGTTGCATAAAGAAAAAAATGAGAACACAGAATGCATATTGAGAAAAGGATTTATGACGGAAGAAGAAATGATGCTGGAGGGGGGTGGGCCTCCATTCTCCCAAGAAGCTGAAGGTGGAAATGCAGCCCTCTCCCTCCCCGTTCTGTCCTCACAACAACCCTGTGAGGTAGGTTGGGCTGAGAGTGAGTGGCTGGCTCCAGGTCACTCCCAGCAGGGCTCTTGGGCTGAGTGTGGATTCGAACCCTCCTCTCTCCCAGGTCCTAGTCTGACCCTCTAACCACTACACCACACTGCAGTTTTGATTTTAGTGGCACGTTGTAGGGAAAGGGGGGAGGCAGGGAGGAAGCATCCTGGGAAAGGCTTCCAAAAATAAAAAAAATCAAGATTTGGGTAGACACTTTTATTTTTAATCAGGACAGCACTGACAACTGATTATTTCACGGCAATAAAAGGGTGTGCGTGCATCCAGGCTCATATTCCCCTTTCTGGCGGTGATGTGTAAATGTCCCCAAAGCCTTGGACCAGCCACCCCATCCCACCAAGTCAGTTAAGTAGGTTGAGAGCAACATTGTGCCCCAACGTGGACAAGCCCTGAGGCTCAGAGGGCCGTGTTGGAGGAGCCCTCGGCCCCTCTGGCCTCCCGGGGGTAGTACTCTGCCAGGATATTCTCCGGGATCCGTTTCAGCAGCTCTTTGGGGAAGATCCGCAGCAGCTGCCATCCGATGTCGAGCGACTCAAAGACGGTCCTGTTTTCGTAGGCGCCTGCGAGAAAACCAACATCGCCAGTGGGTTAAGGACAGGAGCGAGCCAGCAGCAAATCCCCAGCAAGCAAGCTGGAATTAACTCTTGATGAACAAAGACACAGGAGAGTCAGGCCTAATGAGCACAGCAACTCATCTCTGGCAGGTCTTCCCTCACCATGAAGCAGTTGCTGAGACTGAGGGTCCCTGACTCCCCACAGCTGCCTAAGCCCCCTCCTCTCCAGAGTTTCCCCCAGGCAATCGGAGACTGTGCCTGCCTGCAGCTAACCTCTCCTCTGCCCTCTTCATGCCTCTTCTGGTCCTGGGAGACCAGCAGGGATGGGAGCTGGTCTCAGCAGGAGGGGGAGACACCCATGACTCTTCTTCAGCCAGACTCCTCTCTGCCTCCTGGCCTCTCCTGCTTCAGCTTCTGCCTCGGATTCTGGACTTCTCTCTGCCACTGACTCTCCCCGCTCACAGAGCCCTGTTATCTCTCCAGCTTTTGACACCTCCTCTCACCAATCTTCTCCCTCTTCCCCCTCTGACCACTCATCGTCATCCCACCACCAATCCCCGGGCTCTGAGCCTTCTTCCCTTAGGCAGGGGTGAAACTAGGCTTTATTTCACCTGGGTCAAAGACCCAGTTTGGCACGCATCCCCAAGCGCATTTGCATCCACACACAAAGGGTGGGGGTCTCGGAAGGCTTCACCCGGGGGTCCCCAGCTTGTGCCTCCTACCGTTCCTCTGCATCCAGCCAGTCCAAGACAGTTAATATCACACGTTCCAAAGAAGGAAAATAAAAGGAGGTGTACTACACATTTAAGACCTTGCCATTGCCTCCGAGGAGGCAGAGAGGCAGTGGCGTAGGAAGGAGGGTGCGGTGGGTGCAGGCCACCCTGGGTGTCATCACTGAGGTGGGTGACAAAATGGCAAAAATATGTGTTTTTTTTTTTAAAAAAAATGGGGGGGGGGCTCACAGCACCTTTTTTTTGGAAAAAATAATATTATTTAAAAGAAGTTTAATAACTTCGTCTGACAATTAATTAACCTCAACAAGTCAACATAATACGTATTGAAACATTTTAGTTCCGTGAACAAAAGCAACAAAATGTGGCTGAACTCGTCGTTGTGTAGTGGGGAGCGTGTGGATAAGGAAGGGAGGGGCGTTTCTTTCCACCGAAGTCATTGCAATCATCCTCTTCTCTATGATATTGAGTTTGGTAAGGAACTTAAATGTTATGATGCATGCTACTTGTTGGCATTTGTACGTTAAGCCAAAGCTGCAAAATAGCGAAATTAAGTAAAACATTTCATTTATAAGAAATACCCATCGGGAAAAAAGGTTTTAAGTGCTTGTGCTCACAATGTTAAGTAAATAAACCACAAAATAACACTTGCAACTGTATCTTGTTTTTCCTTCTTTTAATAATTTCAATGTGTGTGTGTGTGGGGGGGTGATAAGAAATTTTCCGCCCCAGGTACCACCTGCCCTTGCTATGCCACTGTAGAGGGGCTGCCAGTCCTGGCTCCAGGTACATTTACTGTACAGGATGCACATGGCCTGGTTATGACCTGTCCTCTTGATCATCCCATAAGGTTCAGATAAGCCAGATAAGTCACATTCCCTTCTGGGTAGCCTCCCGGGGGCCGCATACCAGTGGTAGTCAGGACCAGAGGAAAAAGTGGGAGGAGCAACAGATGCCAGTTTTTGCACAGTAAGGTAGTTTAAACATGCACCTGGGACTCAGCTAAAGGTAAAGGTAAAGGGACCCCTGACCGTTAGGTCCAGTCATGGACGATTCTGGGGTTGCGGCGCTCATCTCGCTTTACTGGCCGAGGGAGCCGGTGTACAGCTTCCGGGTCATGTGGCCAGCATGACTAAGCCGCTTCTGGCGAACCAGAGCAGCGCATGGAAACACCATTTACCTTCCCACCAGAGCGGTACCTATTTATCTACTTGCACTTTGACATGCTTTGAACTGCTAGCTTGGCAGGAGCAGGGACCAAACAATGGGAGCTCACCCCGTTGCGGGAATTTGAACCGCCAACCTTCAGATCAGAAAGTCCTAGGCTCAGTGGTTTAGACCACAGTGCTACCCGCGTCCCTCTGGACTCAGCTAGACAGCTGCAAATATAACGTTTTAAGTGCATTATGCAAATACGACACTAGATGGCAATGGTGAGCTTATGGCAAATTCAATTTATTTTTCAAAACGCTTCATTTAAAAAGCATTTTCACAACGTTTTTTATATGTGTCTAGATTCCAACACATGCACACGAGAGAGAGAGAAAGAGAGAGAGAGAGAGAGAGCCCTTCTTTCTCCATCCGGACAAACAAGAGGCACTAACCAAGTCCAGAGGCGCAGTCCAGCCCTGCAGAAACCCTCAAGGAGGATGCAAAACAGGGGCAGCACGGGCTTCATCCTGGGGGAAGGGGTGTTGCCTGGGGCTGGCTGGAGATGCCTGGAGGGCCACATTTGTCCTGAGTTCCCCTTGCCCTGCTCTAAGGCCACAGCACTCCTTCCTGCCTCCGTGCCAAGCGAGGAGGGCAAAGATCCATCCCAGGTCAGCGTTTCCCGGCCGCCTTTGTTCCCCGCCTACCTTGTGCAATGAACTGCTTCTCGAACTTCTGCAGAAACTCCAAGAAGAGGAGGTCGTCAGCTGACAGGGCTTCCTCCCCGACCACGGCCTTCATGGCTTGGACGTCCTTGCCGATGGCGTAGCAGGCGTACTGAGCGGGAAACCACAGGGAGGGCATGAGTCAGGGTCCTGCCCGAGGCAACCACCCTGACCCCGAGGCAGCCGTTGAGACCCCAGAACCACCATCAAAAAGAAGCTCTGAAGTCTTAGCTAGAAAGGTGTGTGGTTTTGTTTAAACATGGGCATCGTAGATGCACAAAATCTACCCTCTGCATCGAGGCATCTTGTGCATTTAGTCACAGCGTTCTTATTTGTGGGGTTTGCCACAAGATTTTGGGGTGCCTGGACTCCCCTAATGCCTGGGTGCTGGGCACTGGATTTAGCATGTTAAAATCACGCAAGTCTGGATTTCTGTGTCCAGGAGATCACTTGGGGTGGACTATTAAGGAGAACCACCAGCCATTAGGAATCTCACCAGGGAGACGGACCTTTCCTTCAGCTCAGAGTTAGATTAGGAGGCAAAAGGTCAGCGTTTCAGAGATAGTTTAGTTTCTGCAGAAAGGTTCCTGTCTATAAAAGTCAGCAAGCTGGAGAAAAGCTCAGAAATTTTGGAGCCTGTTTTGAATCCTGAGCTGCGGCAATGGGAAAAGCAAGACCCTTTGGGGGCATCAATGCTGTGAGCCCCCCCCCCTCCATTGGAGGCTCAGGTTGTACATATGTGTAAATATACATATATGGACATGAATATACGGGTGGCATGCAACAATATTTGTCTCTCCGTAGGGAGAGGGCTCTCGTGCTCGGATCCTGCTTGTAGCTTTCCAGCAGGCATAGAATCATAGAATTGTAGAGTTGGGATCCAAGGGTCACCTAATCTAAAACCCTGGCAGCGCAGGGGTCCCAAAAGACTCCTGAAATGGAAGACCCTTTTCCACGGAGGCTCAAACACTCACCAGCTGATTGGAGACGTCTCCGTGGTCCTTTCTGGTCATGCCTTCCCCGATGGCCGACTTCATCAGACGGGAGAGGGATGGGAGGACATTTATGGGAGGGTAGATCTGTGGCAAGAGAAAGCAGGTGGGCATCTCTGGTCTTTGGAAATACTCTCTCTCTCTCTGTGTTTAGCCTAAGGGCCCACCTGTTTCTCGGCTTAAGGTAGATCCCAGAACCCCCCTGTGCCCTCTTGAATTCCTCCTCGCCTGTGTGGCGTACTTCTCCAGCTACTGCCGCCCCACACATTCTCCTCCTTGAATCTGGAAATTCTCTATTTATTTACATTTATGCCCCACCTTTGTTGTGTAACGGAAAATCCCAGGTGTGGAACTGCCCAGGCACCTGGCCCTTGGGGATAAGCCCACTGGTTTCTGCGGAGTTAAATAAAAGAAGTCCAGCCACTGGAGCAAGGACAAGACAGGGTTTATTGCGCAATAGGTTACAGTCAAACTGCACACCCAGAGCAGCGTTACAAGAACTTTTAAAAACTCCTATCATATCCCAGAATACAGTTTGGAAACATCATCACTACATCACGAAAGGGAAGGGTTATACATGATTAACATATAGGAAAAACAAGATTAGCATATGGGGGAAACAGAGCAATATCAGGGAGATAGCCCTGGGCCAATGTGAATTGGTGTTAAGTATTGGCAAGGATACCTTGAGCACTTATCTGGGAGAGAACAATGGGATTCCAGCTGAGGGATATTAGCCCAGTGGCTTCCTGAAGCACCCAGAGATTACCTGCTGAGGCATTTCCCTGTGCACGTGGTCTCTCGCCTACTGGATCATGGCAGAGATGGGTTCCCTTAAGGGCATCACTCCATACCCCAATGAGTTTACTCAGGAGGAGACTTTGCTTGGGTGACCCCCCCCCATAATTTCCGTAACAGTTGCAAGGGGTTCAAATTGGTGTATGTGGTCCTCCTCCTGCTTAATCCCCACCAGGGCCGTCTTACCCATAGGTGCTAGGGGTGTGGGGCACCCGGGCTCCAGGCTCTCAGGGGCGCCAAGCCGAGAGTCGAGTCCGGGGAAGAGCCTGCCTGTCGGTTGGAGTGCCGTAGCGGGCTCTTCTGATGCGGGCGGCTCTGCGCCATGAGTTCGGGGGCGACGGAGCCAGCAAGATGCTGAGGCAGCTGGCTGACTCCGCCCTCCCGCGTGCCTGGGACTGAGCAACCGGGGGGGTGGTGGTGGTGCGTCGGGCGGATCTTTGTACCCCGGCGCCGCATATGCTTAAGACAGCCCTCATCCCCACCACAACCCTGTGAGGTTGGTTAGGCTGAGGGGCAGTGACCTTTCCTGGCTGAGTGTGGATTTGAACCCAGATCCTAGCCTGACACCATGGGCTTAGCCAGGGTTTTTGAAAGAGGAGGGGGCAAAACCTCACTGCACCACCACTGGCTCGCAGGGAATCTCCCTGACAAGCAATGTGACTCTCCTGCTCGGAATTTATGGAAGGAAGGAGTAATACCGACAGATGAAATTGTGGGAATATGCTGAACGGGCTGTGTTAACAAGCAGAATTCGAGACCAAGAGAAGGAGATTTCCAAGAAAGAACGGGGGAAGTGGAATACATGAAGAATTACTGTAAACATCATAAAACGCTAGCAGGACTGGAATAATCAGAGCACAAAAAGTTTAATCAAACGAAACTAGGTGAAAATAAAAGGGTAAAGGAGCAGGGGAAATATTAACGAACCACAGAAGGTGGGGAAGGGAAGTCGTGGATCGTGAGGTGATCTCAATAACCATGTATACCAGGCATGTCCAACAGGTAGATCGTGATTACTGGTAGATCACTGGATGTCTGCAGTAGATCACTGGTAGATCATTGGCTCCCCCCAAAGAAGCTGAACAGCTGTGGCTCCCCTTAAAAAAGCTCAACATTTTACCTCCTCCCTGAAAAAACTCAACAAGTTTTACACCCCCCCCCATGGGCCTTCCTTCTCCCTAAGAAAAGCTCAACAACCTCGACCTGAACCCCAAAAAGGGGGGTAGATCACTGCCAGTTTTTAACTCTGTGAGTAGATCTCAGTCTCTTGGGAGTTGGACACCCCTGATATTTGTTGTAAAATGGAGAACTAAAAATGATTTGGAAAAAAGAAACAGAATTTAAGAGGAGAGGGGATCTCTGGATTCAGGGAGGAGACAGCGTGGGACAGCAGGAGGTGAACAACGCATGGGCTGAGGGTTCAAAATCCACAAAGGGCCCCAAATCCACATTAAGCCGAGGTGTGGAAAAACCCTTAAGAAGAAGAAGAAGAGTTTGGATTTGATATCCCGCTTTATCACTACCCGAAGGAGTCTCAAAGCGGCTCACATTCTCCTTTCCCTTCCTCCCCCACAACAAACACTCTGTGAGGTGAGTGGGGCTGAGAGACTTCAAAGAAGTGTGACTAGCCCAAGGTCACCCAGCAGCTGCATGTGGAGGAGTGGGGAAGCGAACCCGGTTCACCAGATTATGAGTCTACCGCTCTTAACCACTACACCACACTGGCTCTTAGCTGAAACAGCAGGAGAAAAAGTTATTTAGAAAGTTTATGATTATTATTTATTGAATTTATATCCCACCCTACACCTGGAGGTCTCAGGGCGGTTCCCAGAAACTCGCAGGGAGTTTCCTATGAGTGACTCCTTAGCAGGGGGAACTAAAGCTCCGTGTTCAATATGTTCACTTCCTTCTCCTTTGCAAGGATGGAACCACAGGCAGAGGCGAGGATCGAAGGGGAAAGAGAAGCCCACCCCCCCAGGGTAAACCTACCTGTCTGTTGTGGAGCTGCCTGTCCACATATATTTGCCCTTCAGTGATGAATCCGGTCAAGTCAGGAATGGGGTGAGTGATATCTGTAAGGGAAGGGGGGGGGTAAGCAGGTAGATTAGCCGCTGGCCCTGCTAACATTACAAGTGACTTCTCCGTTCCCTGGGCTAATCTGGTTTCTCACTAGGGGTCCCTCCTGGCAGGTGGGGTGCTGTCTTTTGCAAGTGTAACTGAGTACAGGTAGGTAGCCGTGTTGGTCTGCCATAGTCCAAACAAAATAAAAAAATTCCTTCCCGTAGCACCTTAGAGACCAACTAAGTTTGTTCTTGGTGTGAGCTTTCGTGTGCATGCACACTTCTTCAGATACACTGAAACAGAAGTCACCAGACCCTTATATATAGTGAGGGAGTGGGGAGGGGTATTACTCAGAAGGGTGGTGGGAATGGGTGTGGAAAACCTGTTGACGACTGTTAATGACTGCAATTGGTCTTACAGGAAAAAGCAAGGGGTGAGATGGCTAAAGATAGCTTGGTCATGTATAATGAGAAAGAGAAGTTGCTGAATTGCAACTTACCATATTACCAAACTTAAAACCATGGAGAGACCTGGTCTGAATAGAGCAGGGGTCAGCAAACTTTTTCAGCAGGGGGCTGGTCCACTGTCCCTCAGACCTTGTGGGGGCCGGACTATATTTTGAGGGGGGGAAATGAATGAATTCCTATGCCCCACAAATAACCCAGAGATGCATTTTAAATAAAAGGACACATTCTACTCATGTAAAAACACTGATTCCCGAACTGTCCGCGGGCCGCATTTAGAAGGCGATTGGGCCGCATCCGGCCCTGCAGGCCTTAGTTTGGGGACCCCTGGAATACAGACATTGCATTCTTATCTCATTATACATGATATAGCTATTTTTAGCCATCTCACCCCTTGCTTTTTCCTGTAAGACCAATTGCAGTCGTTAACAGTCATCAACAGGTTTACCACACCTATCAGCCAATCACCCATTCCCACTACCCTTCTGAGAAAAACCCCTCCCCACCCTCCCACTATATATAAGGGTCTGGTGACTTCTGTTTCAGTGTATCTGAAGAAGTGTGCATGCACACGAAAGCTCATACCAAGAACAAACTTAGTTGGTCTCTAAGGTGCTACTGCAAGGAAGTGTAACTGATGCAACATATAACATGCAACATGGAACTGATGCAACAGCAGCACATAGGCGTTGGGTTTTGCACTGAACCATCCACACAACCTTCTGCTTTGTCAGTTCTGCAATGCTCCCCCAGGGGTCACTGCATGATTGCCATCTGGAGGGGCACTGAGAATCACAGAATTGCAGAGCTGGAAGGGACCCCCGAGGGTCATCCAGTCCAACCCCCTGCAATGCAGGAATCCCAGCTAAACCATTCCTGACAGATGGCCATCCAACCTCTGCTTCGAAACCTCCAAGGAAGGAGAGACCTCATGAGGGCGTCTGTTCCAGTTTCAAACGGCTCTGACTGTTTTACTTGTGCATTCTGGTACAACCAAAGCAGAACAAAGAAACGGAACATGGCAATTGTGGTAGAAAAAGGTATGGGATTCCTGCATTGCAGGGGGTTGGACTAGATGACCCCTGGGGAACCCCTCCCAATTCTTTGATTTTATGAAACCACCATGAATGTACAATGAAAAAGACACCTGGAGGGTCTCTATGCCATTCCCCCTTTCCCAGTGCCCTCATAATAAATCCCCATCTTGCATATCCACCTGAATTAGGAGACTTCCCCACAACTGACAAGTCCAAGGAAAGCTCTGTATTCCTCAAGGATACCTGAGCCTTAACTCACCCCTGTTTGCAAATACTTACCTCATATCTTAAGACTCTTAACATCACCCCCAACAGTCAGAAACACCCCCCTATATTTTACAAGGGTGTGTGTGACTTTTAGAAACATTCATCTCTATCTTATCCTCCAACATCTTCCCCATTATTTCAAATGCCCCTTCCTGTCTCGCTTCTTCCCCTGCAGAAATAAATACCTACAGGTTTCATCCTAAGGTACGTTTCAGCCCTGATGATGGCTGATTCACCAAAGGAACCGAGAGAACGTGCGGAAGACCGTATGAGGAACTAAAGTTTGCTTTTAATCGCTGGCTTCTGCTTGATCGCTGCTCAAACCAAGGGACTCGGCTCACCGAAACAGAAGCAGTTCCCTTCCCTTTCCTTTCAAAAACTAAGGCAGATGCTGAGCTGTGGCCAGGAAGGTGGTCTAAACTTGAACAGGCTGAGAGAGATGAAGTGTTTGGCGAGGCTGGAGGGCCCAGGGGTCAGCAAACATTTTCAGCAGGGGGCCAGTCAGACCTTGTGGGGGGCCGGACTATATTTTTTTGGGGGGAAATGAACGAATTCCTATTCCCCACAAATAACCCAGAGATGCATTTTTAAATAAAAGGACACATTCTACTCATGTAAAAAACACGCTGATTCCTGGACCGTCAACGGGCCGGGTTGAGAAGGCGATTGGGCCGGATCCGGCCCCCGGGGCTTAGTTTGCCTACCATGCTGGAGGCTGTGGTGTCTCAGCCGCCAGTGCCTTGAGCTGGGAAGTTTGTTGCAGAAGTCTTTCAAGCAAGGCTCCACAATCCAACCCACCCCACTTGAAAAATGCTGAGGGGCTCGGCAAACCACCAAATGATTTTTCTCCCTTGTAGTGGCAACTGTAATAAACTGTGCTGCAGGTTTTCAATCCATAGCTGTCAACTTTTCCCTTTTCTTGCGAGGAATCCTATTCGGAATAAGGGAATTTCCCTTTTAAAAAAGGGAAAAGTTGACAGCTATGTTTCAGTTGTGTTTCTGGTATCCCTTTCATCGTACTGCAATTTGCATTCCACAGACTTCAGGCTGCAGTGCAATAAAATTCCATGCAAGGAATACAGGAAGCAATACGGAACGCCATTAAGAATCAGCGTCGACTTTTGATGCGGAGATGTCGTGCGCCTCCTGAGCGAAGCTCACAGAAAACTTTCTAAAAGTTTAAACAACAATGGGCTAAAAACAGATTAAAACTTGTACCAGCTTTCTAAACATCTAAACAAAAAAGAGAGAACTTTTAGTAGGTGCCAAAAAGAGTACAGCAAAGGCGTCTGCCTGATGTCAATTGGCAGGGAGTTCCAAAGTTGATTTCTAAAAGGTTGATTTCTTACCAACGCGGAGCAGGTGTTACGTGGCACCTGTAACATTTCCAGTTTTGCCGATCGAAGCAGAACAGCGGGCATATATGGGACTGGGGAATCTTGCAGATCAACTGATCCCAAGTTGAAGTGTATGTGGGACGTGAAACACAGAGCAGTCAAGTACAACATCCCTAGAGTGGACATAGAAGGGGATGTCTGGACCAGCCAGTCGGAATTTCCTGTTTCCTCCTGGGCTGGGACAGACTTCCTCTGCAGGTGGCCAGAGGTGGGCGCGGCCTCACCTGTGCAGGTAACAAAATACCTCAGGGGAGGCAGCCATATCTCTCTCTGACTCCATTCCTCGAAGAAGCAACATCTTCTTAGACTGAGATGCTCTCTTGGCTTGGCTTGCAGCCAAGAGAAGACAAAGGAACTATCTCCTTATGGGATAGATTCCAGGTGTATATATTTTGTAACTTAAGTCTGCCTTCTGGGGTCCATTTGTGAACAGCATGTGAGTAAACTATTTAATATACTTTTATACAAGACTGTCCTGTCTATCTTTTTATGAGGGAATAAAGGGGAATTACCAAGTAAAATTATTTTAGAGGCTTATACAAGCCTGGCAAAGACGTTATCCGCTGTGCAAGTTTAGAAGGGGAATGTTACTCTGCTAAATTGTAGAACTTGTTAACATAAGTTGGG
Organism: Lacerta viridis; assembly: GCA_900245905.1. Lineage (NCBI taxonomy): Eukaryota > Metazoa > Chordata > Lepidosauria > Squamata > Lacertidae > Lacerta > Lacerta viridis. Next base: position 289,318 of record OFHU01003423.1, on the reverse strand, counting down.
AAGGATATAATTAAAGAATATATCCTTTCCTGCCTCCCTGGACATTCCCACAGTGTGCGTGTGCTTTTGGGGGGGGCATAGACCCGCAGTAAAATTTGCCTGCCTTCCTTCCCCCTTGCCAGCCACCCCTCATTTCCAGCTGCTGTTGCTGCCGGACATTTTCCCCAAACCACTTTCCCCATAGAATCCAGCAGCCCTGGCCTTCCCTGAGCCTTTTCCCAGCCAACCCCCCCCCCCAGCTCACTCACCATCGTTGGGCATGGTCAGGATGGGGATCTGAGTGATGGAGCCATTCCTGCCCTCCACACGCCCGGCTCTCTCGTAGATGGTTGCCAGGTCAGTATACATGTACCCTGGGAAACCTCGACGTCCGGGGACTTCCTCCCTGGCAGCTGAGACCTGGTGGGGAAAGAGGGGTGAGTTATGGGGCACAGAGAGGGGATCCCTGCCATGTTCGGTGCCCTGGCCCACACCCTCTCCAAGCCAGGGGGTGCCCCTCTGACCTCGCGCAGCGCCTCAGCGTAGGAGCTCATGTCCGTCAAGATCACGAGGACGTGCTTCTCACACTGGTAGGCCAGGAACTCGGCCGTGGTCAGGGCCAGGCGTGGCGTGATGATGCGCTCAATCCTGTGGGAGGGAGGGGCTGTCAGCATGGGGGTCTGGGTGTGCTGAGCATTGCAAGCCAAGCATCCAGTCCTGCCCAAGTCTTCTCCTTACTACATACCCTCCAACAGTTCTCTGATGAAAATAGGACGTCCCAACATTTCTCCAATGAAAATAAGGCATGTCCTATTCCATACCCTCCTACATTTATCTGATGAAAATATGGCCACCCCAACATTTATCCAGTGAAAATAAGGATGTTCTATTCCATACCCTCCAACATTTCTCCAATGAAAATAAGGATGTTCTATTCGATACCCTCCAACATTTCTCCAATGAAAATAAGGATGTTCTATTCCATACCCTCCAACATTTCTCCAATGAAAATAAGGATGTTCTATTCCATACCCTCCAACATTTCTCCAGTGAAAATGGGGCCATCCCAAGGGAAAGCGGGACATTCTGGGATCAGATCAGAAACCAGGACAGCTTCTGTAAATCTGGGACTGTTCCTGGAAAATAGGGACCCTGGGAGGGTCTTCGTTACAGGGTTCTGTAGCCATTATTTGCACACACCACTACAATAAGGTGTGGGTTTTTGTATGCAAAAATTACTCTTCGCCTGATGTGTCTTGTGCCACAGATGCCCATGAGGCCCCTGTGTGCTGTTGCGTGGATGGGCAGAGAAGTGGTACCAGCCGATGCACAGGTGCTGCTTGCAGGTAGGAGAAGCACACCTGAGCTCTGGGAAGAGGCTCCTTTGTTCCCACAAGCTGCTGGTCGGGTTGTCCTCCATTGAACTCACAGAAAACCCCAGGCTGGACCATGATTTGATGAGGGGTGTTGCCAGGCTGCTCTGATATGTGTATTCATTTCATAAAATTTATACACTGCTTGATTGTAAGGAAACCCCAGTTTACAAAAACAACAACAACAACAACTCACGTTGGGTCATTGGCCAGGTTCAGAAAGAGGCAGACGTTCTCCATGGAGCCGTTCTCCTCAAAGTCAGACTTGAAGAAGCGGGCGGTCTCCATGTTCACCTGCCAGTCACGGAACAGAGAGGAGGTATCTGAGTTGTAGTTTGCAGCGCAAACCGGATTGGTGAAGGTTTTAGTCAAAGACAGCTAGAGCCAGTTCAGGCACTTAAAGACCTGTTTCAAAAACCTACAAACCAACAAATTTCTAAGGATTTCCGACTGCCCAACCAGCCAACATTCCGGAACAGCGCTGCAAATATAAATTCACGTCCAAGATCAGCCAGAATAGCAGAGGACATTATCTGACTTTGGATGGCAAGATTCCTTATGTATATAATTTTGTTTTCGGGGCTTGGCAAAATTGCAAACCCCTTTAGCCGGTCAGCCAATGTACGTTGGGTTGGCACAAATAAGTACCTCTGTGTTTAGCCAGAAAATAGCCTAGCTTTGTTTTCTTCCTTTAATATTGTCAAGCAGCGTTTTTAAATTGAAACTGCCGGAGGGGAGAGTTGCTCTCTGCTCACTGGTTCCCCACAGGCATCTGGTCAGTTGCTGTGAGAACAGAATGCTGGACTAGATGGACCAGGGGGGCCTGATTCAGCAGGCCATTCTTAGGTCCTTAATAGCTGTTTATAGCTTTCTGCAGGTGTGAAGCGTTCTGCTGAGTCTTATAAAATCACATCCTTAAGAGCAGTTGAGAAAAACCACCCTCCATGAGGAATAAAAATAATAATAATAATAATATAATAATAATAATAATAATAATAATAATTCATAATTCTAAAAAGGTAAAGGTAAAGGGACCCCTGACCATTAGGTCCAGTCGTGTCCGACTCTGGGGTTGCGACGCTCATCTCGCTTTACTGGCCGAGGGAGCCGGCGTACAGCTTCCAGGTCATGTGGCCAGCATGACTAAGCCACTTCTGGTGAACCAGAGCAGCGCATGGAAACGCTGTTTACCTTCCCGCCAGAGTGGTACCTATTTATCTACTTGCACTTTGACATGCTTTCGAACTGCTAGGTGGGCAGGAGCTGGGACCGAACAACAGGAGCTCACCCCGTCGTGGGGAATCGAACCGCCGACCTTCTAATCGGCAAGCGCTAGGCTCTGTGGTTTAACCCACAGCGCCACCCGCGTCCATCACAGTTAGCAGCCATCAGTAGTCCTCTCCTCAATGAATTGTCTCATCGTCTTTCAGAGCCATCCAAGTTGACGGCCACCCCGGCCTCCTGTGGCAGCGAGTTCCATAGTTTAACTATGAGCTGCGGGAGAAGGAAGGACTTTCTTTTATCCCACCTGCAGATAAAGATGGCCTGGGGACCAGCGTCAAAGGTGGGCTGCCAAAAGGAAGCGCTTGCAAGGACGTGGCTGTCCACTAGGGGGGAGCAAGCTGCTGCCGATTAGCTCACCTGTCTGCCTGGGAGATGCTGAAAGCCCGAGGACGTGGCAGGGAAGCTTGTCTTTTCCCAGAGGGAGGCCTCTTGCGCCACCAGCCCTGCTGCCTTGGCTGAGCATCCCTCCAGGAAATATTTCCTAACAAAATCTCCTTAGGGCCCTAGAGCCAACATGGGCCCCTGGGTAGGACTGATGGCTTTGGGGCCCCTTTTAAAATCCTTGGGTGCGTCACAACCAAGTCTAAGAAATGCTGGGTTTCTTTGCACACTTCCTGGGCAGGGAAAACATTTTTTTTTTAGAAAACTAGGTGTGCTGGTAGCTTTCTGCGCACATGGCCGGTCAGTACTTAATCTAGCTGTGTTTCCTGTATTGCAGAAGGTTGGACTAGAAAATCCCTTGGGTCCCTTCCAACTCCACAATTCTCTTGGTCCTGTGGTCCACAGGCATGCTTGGTGGGGACGCGGGAAAGGGCCTCCTTGGTGGCTGCTCCCAGGCTTTGGAACTCCCTCCCTAGAGAAGATCAACCGGCTCCCTCCTTGTTCTTTCGCAAACAGCTGGAGACTTTCTTGTTCCAATAGGTGTTTGGCAAGTGACTGTTTTTAAGAGCTAGTGCTGTGATGGTTCTATTGCAATGATTTGCCTTTTTATAGACTTTCTCTCTCTCTCTTTCCTATTATAAATTCATAATAATAATAATAATAATAATAATAATAATAATAATACCGGTAATAATAATGCCCTGCCCATCTGGCTGGGACCGGTTGCCTCAGCCACTCTGGGTGACTTCCAACACATACAGAAATATAATAAATAAATTATATAAATGTTTAAATGTTTAATTGTTTTTTTTAATGCTGGCTTCCTCCCCTCCCACCCCAATGTGGGAAACCCAGCCAGATGGGTGGGGTATAAATTATTAAATTATTATTATTATTATTATTATTATTAAATATATATACTGCCCTATATCTGGAGGTCTCAGGGGGGTTCACAGAACAAAATAAAAAGATTAAACCACAAAATATACAATCAAACCGAAAACAACAACCCAATAACCTCCCTCCCCCCAAACCCCCCACATTTTAAAAGGACATAGGATGTCAATCAAATCAACCAAAATCCTGGTTAAAAAGGAACATTTTTGCCTGGCGCCTAAAGGTGTGTAATGAAGGAGACAGGCAAACTTCCCTGGGGAGACCTGCTTCTATTTTATCTGCAAGCCTCCTTGAGTCTGCGCTAGGAAAAATGGCAGGGTATTAATACATATAACAAACGAAAATGAAGATATGATTCTTTGATTCTGCAATAGAATCAACAAATTGGAAGGCAGGGAGAAATGCAAAAAAGGAAGGCTCCCTCCATCACTGGCTAGAGCAGGATATTTGACGTTTCCCCCCTCCCCCCCTATGGCTTTCATCTATAGGCTACCACTAAAACGAGGCTGCATTTTAAGCTGCATTCTAACTTATATTTTAATCAACTGTTTGTTTTTGTTTTTGTTTTGTTTTGTTCTTAATGTTTTTACTGTATTTATATTCGGTGTTAGCCGCCCTGAGCCCAGTCTTGGCCAGCCGCCCTGAGCCCAGTCTTGGCCGGGGAGGGCAGGTATAAATAATAATAAATAATAATAATAATAATAATAATAATTCCAATAATGGCAAGGTTGCAGGTTCCATCCCCAGACGGGACAACTGCATATTCCTGCATTGCAGGGGACTGGATTCGATGATCCTCAGGTTCTCTTGCAACTCTGCGATTCTATAAGCGGGAAAGATCCCAATGGCTCCTCGTGTGTAAAGGCAAGGTGCGTGGCCTACTCTGGTGCAACGTGAATGGGGAGAGAGCCGATTAACAGCTAAATGATGCTCAGGCAGGAACGAGACCTCGGGTAGCCCGAGGACGGAAAGGGCTGAAGAGACTCACCCCCATGGCAGCAAAGACGATGGCAAAGTTGTCCTCGTGGTAATCCACGACGTCTTTCGATTTCTTCACCAGCCCTGCTTGCCTGCAGATCTGGGCTGCAATCTGAGGGGGGAGGCGGAAGGAAGGAAATGCTACCGGGGCGAAGGAACGCGCCGTGACACCCGGGGCGGGCGTCGCTATGTAGGGTGCATGTGCGGACGGTGCCAGGATCCTCTGTTCTTGGCTGTAGCGGCGATGGAGGGATCCCGGCACCGTCTGCACAGCACTGGAGCGGCGCCGGCGGCAAACCGCTATACAGTGCCTACGTACAGCGCATGTGTGCAATGCCGCACATGCGCTGTACTTAGCAGTTTGCAGCCGGCGCCGGGATCCTCTGCTCGCGGCTGCAGCCGCGCACGGAGGATCCTCCACATGCGGCTCCAGCGACACGATGGCTGCTCACTCCGCTGCTCGCCCATGCAGGGTGACTTCTTGTCACCCCTGCAGACGTGGAACCCGGGGCGCACCGCCCCCCGCCCCCCGTTGCGATGCCACTGAATGCTACCATCTCAAGGACAGAACAGAGGAGATGGCACAGCCTCCAACATTCCTCAGATGAAAATAGGGACATTTTACGCACACACACACACACACACACACACATGCCCATCCCTGACCTCCCTGGACCCCTCTCCCATTTCTTGCACACACCCCTCGATTGAGCTGGTGAGTTTTTAACCCTCTTTCCCAGTTTCTGGGGTGTTTTGGACAAAGACATTTACGTTCCTGCCGCAGGAGAATAAGGAGAGAGAGAACATTTTTTGGTGCCATCTTGAGCTCCTTGGAGGAAAAAAATAGGCTGTGTGCCAAAAACTGTGATTCTTCGCATTGCAAGGGGTTGGACTAGATGTCCCTTTGCAACTCTGCAACTCTACGAAATAAATAAATGAAGGGCCTTTGCCGGCCTCTCAACCCACCTCCCTCCGTTACTCTCCTGTCAGGCGGCCGAGCGTCCAACACGCCAGGTCCTGAGTTTATCATATTCACTCTCGCCTGTCACTCCCGATTAGTCAGAGCACGGTTTCCACCTGACTTCCTCCCTGGGTGTGTATCTGTGGCAAGGAAACTGGTCTGCTTATTCATTTATCTGTTGGATATATACCCCCACCTTTTCCTCCATGGGACTCAAGATGGCATGGTTTCCCCTCTTCCCCATTCAATCCTCACAACAACCCTGCGAGGTAGGCTGGGCTGGGAGAGAGAGTCACCCAGTGAGCTGCATGGCCGAGAGGGGATTCGAACCCTGGTCTCTCTCACGGGCTGCACATCCTGTCCCCAGGTGCATTCACACGGAGATGAGCCTCAATGTTTCAGGTCCGTCAAAGGGCACCTTGGGGCAAGGCAGCCTAGCATGTCAGTAGAGGTCCAGATTTCCAGCCAGGAAAGGGACAGGAGTGTCTGTGTGAACGAGGTTCAAGGTCCTTAAATCGATTTACAAAAAGCCCGGAGCAACATCGGTTAAGGGTGCCCCAGAGTCCGCCTGAGCCCTTCTGTCCCAGATGAGATCACCTGCAGGCTGGTTTCAAAACAAGGAGAAGCTGAACCTTTAGTGTCATGGGCCCAGTCCTGTGGAACTCTCTGCCACTGGAAATTCAGCAGGCAACTCTCGTGCCAACTTTTAATTGCCTGCTGATAACTTGGTCCCAGAACTTGGTGTTAATTCTCTAGCGTGTGGCTCTTAGACGAACACAAGAATCCAGACAGAGCAAATTCCGGATGGAGCAAAACAGGGTGGGGTTAGGATCCGGACCTCAAATGCGCACGCTTACCTCATTGTGGGGGAGACCTGCGGCAGAGAAGATGGGGATCTTCTGACCCCTGGCAATGCTGTTCATGACATCGATGGGGGAGATCCCAGTCTGGATCATCTCTTCTGGGTAGATGCGCCCGTGTGGGTTGATGGGCTGGCCTGGGGAAACCGAGGCAGGAGGAGGGAGGGGGTCATAGAATCGTAGAGTTGGAAGGGACCGCCGAGGGTCATCTAGTCCAACCCCCCGCAATGCAGGAATCACAATTCAAATGCAGCAATCACAGCTGGCCAGCCAGGGATGGGCTAGTCACTAAGCAGAGAGCAATGGTCATATCAAAGGAGAGGCTATAAGGCTTTGCTGCATCGCTGATGTTGGTACACCAGCGGTTGCCAACCTGGTGCCCTCCAAAGGTTTTGAACTACGTGCCAGGCTGGGACTGATGGGAGTCTCAGTTCAAAGCCTGGTGAAAGATGCAGCAGGACCCACAAAACAGTCGCCATCCCTGTCTTGTTAAAGTGGCAAACACAGATTTAAAGCTCTGTGTCCGAGAACTCCATTCTTTTTTCTGTCCCGGAGCTCTTTATCGGTCAATCGGAGCAAACGCCAATCCATGGAAGAATTGGCGTTTGTTCTGATTAAATGCTAAAGAGTGGATTTTTGCAGGGAAAGAGGCAGGCCGCCACCCCCCCCCCAATAAAACCAAAAAAGCCCAGACACAGAGCTTTTAAGTGCAGACTTGCCTGGAAAGAGCAATGCCAAAAGGTAATGTGGAGAAGCCCTAAGTCTCTGCCTCACAGGGGTGTTGCAGGGATTAAATAAGGGGGGGGGGGAGAGAGAGAACCATGTAGACCATCTTGAGGTATACAGGCAATAAATAAATAAAGGCTCCCTATACGGTGGCGCTGTGGTCTAAACCTCTGAGCCTCTTGGGCTTGCCGATCAGAAGGTTGGCGGTTCGAATCCCCGCGACGGGGTGAGCTCCCGTTGCTCGGTCCCTGCTCCTGCCCACCTAGCAGTTTGAAAGCACGTCAAAGTGCAAGTAGATAAATAGGTACCGCTCTGGCGGGAAGGTAAATGGCGTTTCCGTGCACTGCTCTGGTTCGCCAGAAGCGGCTTAGTCATGCTGGCCACATGACCTGGAAGCTGTACGCCGGCTCCCTCGGCCAATAAAGCGAGATGAGTGCCGCAACCCCAGAGTCATCCGCGACTGGACCTAATGGTCAGGGGTCCCTTCATACCGGGGTACTGAAACCCGCTTTTGTTGCCTGAACTGGGTCCCTCCCTAAGACCCTACTGATTTTGGCAGCATTGGCAAAAAGGAGAGTGGGGAATAGAGGTAGCACTGAGGTGGGGGGAGACCCCAACAGCCTGATATAAATGCAGTAGATAAATAAATGTGGGGGAACAGAGGAAAAACCATGGGGTTTCTCTGCTTGGAAAAATGGAGCTCCTTACTTGCGACCGTGACACTCTGCTTCTAGATATGGGACTTTCACCAGTTCCCTTTGATGGCGTCTTTTTCGGAACGGATGGGTCAAGCGGAATCCCTCCCCACGGCACCCCAGACCAAGGTCTCACCGTTAATGTCCAGGAAATCTTCTGCCATCACGGTTGGTCCTTTGTCGATGGGTTTGGCGGAACCGTTGAAGACTCGGCCTGCGGAGAGACACGGGTGTGAGAAGGAGGGCCTGGTGTGAGACACAACCACAGGTAAGCGCGGGATTCATCTTTGGACACCTATCACCCTAGGTGCATGAGGAGAGGCTGCTGGATCCGGCCAATGGCCCATCTAGTCCAGCCTCCTGTTCTCACAGGGGCCAACCAGGTACCTGCGAGAAGCCTGAAGGCACAAGAGCATCTCTCTCCTTCTGTGGTTTCCAACAACCGGCATCCAGAAGCTATTACTGCCTCCAACCGTGGCAGCAGAGCAGAGCTACTCCATAGCCTTATCCAACAGGCTTTGGGGAATTGCCTCTTTTTAAGGAAAGGGCAGGAGTGCCTGGTGTGCTCTGGTCCATGGGGTCATGAAGAGTCGGACACGACTAAACAAGGAGGAGGAGGAGGAAAGGGCTGGTGATGTGATGTTTTTGCTGCAATGATCGTCAGCTGTTGGTTAGAGGATGGTGCTGAAGAATGTCAAGGTTGCAGTTTGACCCACATTCCTGCATTGCAGCTGGTTGGACTACATGATCCTCGGGGTCCCTTCCAAGTCAACAATTCTGTGCTTTAATAGATATTTCATACGATCTTTCAATAGATCTTTCATATATGAGAACAGCCAGCATGATTTTCTCACTGCGCCAGGAGAAATGCCAAAAGCAGAGACATCCCTTGGGCATCGCCTTCATATACCGGTATAGATGACGAAGAATGGTCTGTGTTACAAAGGCCCATATTGTTATTTCCGCACTTCTGAAGCCCACCCCATATAGCTGTGTTAACCGATCTTTTAATTTTTCTTATAAACTTTTACGCACCCATTGTCTATGCTTAATTAAGTATTCTATGTATATGTTTAAATCTACTTTTGGTTCTTGCTCCTATTTATTTAATAATTATTCGTTTAGATTCATACTGTTATGCTATTTATTTAGATGTTTTGCTTATGCTGGTCTAGGACCGTAATAAAGTACTTGACTTGATATATATATATACAGGTGAAACTCAAAAAATTAGAATATCGTGGAAAGGTTCATTTCTTTCAGTAATTCAACTTAAAAGGTGAAACTAATATATGAGATAGACTCATGACATGCAAAGCGAGATATGTCAAGCCTTTATTTGTTATAATTGTGATGATTATGGCGTACAGCTGATGAGAACCCCAAATTAACAATTTCAACTTTGGGGTTTTCATCAGCTGTGCGCCATAATCATCACAATTATAAAAGTCTTGACATATCTCGCTTTGCATGTCATGAGTCTATCTCATATATTAAACTCCAGTAGCTAATGAAAACAATTGCTTACATAAATGGACTTTTCCACCATATTCTAATTATTTGAATATATATAAAACAAACAGAAACAGCTCATAGAGTCTCCTGGGAGGCCAGAGGGACCTTGCTGGAACGACTCTTGGGTTGGGGCAACTGGCTGAAATGTTTTACAATGTTTTAAACGTTTCTCATTTTGATTCCTCTCTTTTGTTTTTGTCAGGTTGGGGTTGGTTAAACGTTTAGCTGGGGTTGGCAGTTATTTTCATTTGGGTATAACTGTAAACGGTTTATGATTGTTGTTTTTATTGTTATTGTTATTACTGGCTTCTATTGATTGATTGATTGATTGATTGGTTGGTTGATTGGTTGGTTGCCTGTATAGGATATTCTGTTTTTTAATGTTTGATGTTTCGTTGTGTTTTTATATATGATGTAAGCCACCCAGAGTGGCTGGCTCAACCCAGCCTGATGGACGGGATAATAATAATAATAATAATAATAATAATAATAATAATAATAAAACAGCGTGTGAGCTGACTGTGCAGACAGCAGCCAAGTTCTACCCCACCAGCAGAGGGTGCCGACTGTGTTGCAGAAGTGCCATGGTGTAAGTGGCGCATCCTGGGCAGGATTGGCGGTGTGTGTGTGTGTGTGTGTGTGTGTGTGCGGCTTGTGCTTTTGCTGCCCCTAATCCTCAGGAGGGGAGCGGGCAAAGGAGACCGGGAGGTAGGTCCAAGAGGTGGTGTGTGTGTGGCAGGAGTGCCAACTTGGCCCCGCGACTCTGGGTGCCCGGGGCCATGGTGCCCTGCAGCGTGCATGGCCCTGGCACCAAAATTTGCGCCCGGCCCCTTCATGGGGAATTTTGCAGGTGCTCGGGCACCCAGGGCCCCAGGGAGCTGGCACCTATGGTGTGTGTCACTTCAAGCGGCTAAGCCGCAGATCTTGCCAGCGCAGGACAGCAGCCTTGTTTTCCGGCTGCAGGTGTTTCGATTGAGCAAAGATTTCCCTCTGCTCTCTCTCTCTCTCTCCTTTTCTTTTTTGTGCTTCAGTGATGTGTGTCTAAGACAAATAGAATGCATCGTGGTGAATACCAAGCTTACTGGCCTTTCATGGTCCAGTGGCTCCTTCCTCCCATTTCCATCTTGGCATTGATCTTCATTTGCTGTGACAAGGACAGTGCTTTTCTCTCCCCCCCCCCTTAAAGGACCGGAAGAAAGTTCTTGCGTATTGGGGGGGGGGACTCGCTGGCGAGGGGGAGGCAAGGAGGGCGAATGCAGCTGTATTGATTCCTCCCCTGTGGTGGCCGATAGCCAATCTATAAAGGGGGGGGGCCTCTGGCGGATGTTCAAGACGGATCTTTGGGCGAAAAGGTTAATTTGGCCACCTAAGGAAATGAGTCGGTGGGGGGCAGAGGAAGATGATGGATGGCGGCTAATAGATTGAGGTTGAATCCCGACAAGACAGGAGTACTGTTTTGGGGGGGACATGGGGCAGGCGGGTGTGGAGGACTCCCTGGTCCTGAATGGGGTAACTGTGCCCCTGAAGGACCAGGTGCGCAGCCTGGGAGTCATTTTGGACTCCACAGCTGTCCATGGAGGCGCAGGTCCATTCTGTGTCCAGGGCAGCTGTCTACCAGCTCCATCTGGTACGCAGGATGAGACCCTCCCTGCCCGCAGACTGTCTCGCCAGAGTGGTGCATGCTCTGGTTATCTCCCGCTTGGACTACTGCAACACGCTCTACGTGGGGCTACCTTTGAAGGTGACCCGGAAACTACAACTAATCCAGAATGCGGCAGCTAGACTGGTGACTGGGAGCGGCCGCCGAGACCACATAACACCGGTCCTGAAAGACCTACATTGGCTCCCAGTACGTTTCTGAGCACAATTCAAAGTGTTGGTGCTGACCTTGAAAGCCCTAAACGGCCTCGGCCTGTATACCTGAAGGAGCATCTCCACCCCCATCGTTCAGCCCGGACACTGAGGATCCAGCCCGAGGGCTTCTGGCGTTCCCTCCTGCGAGAAGCGAGGTTACAGGGAACCAGGCAGAGGGCCTTCTCGGTGGTGGCGCCCGCCCTGTGGAACGCCCTCCCATCAGATGTCAAGGAAATAAACAACTATCTGACATTTAGAAGACATCTGAAGGCAGCCCTGTTTAGGGAAGTTTTTAATGTTTGAGGTTCTATTGTGCTTTTAATTCTGTTGGGAGCCGCCCAGAGTGGCTGGGGAGGCCCAGCCAGATGGGTGGAGTATGAATAATGAATGATGATGATGATGATGATTGGCGCAGGAGATGCGGCCGTGCGCTGAAGCTCACCTTGACCTGGGTGCACAGGCATGTCCCCTGCTCTGCCCGACTCAAACGCGCCCTTTGCAGAATCAAGCCAACGACCCACCTGGTTCAGGTGGGCCTGGTCACCCAAGATCCCACTCCCTCCTACCAAAGGTATGTCTGGACAACCGTGGTTGGAGGGAGATGGGAGCTTGAGAGGGGGACGGCCATGGCCCATTTTTGGCCCACTAGCCTCTGGTCTCCTCCTGTTTTTAGCCATAAGGGCTGATAATACCCACTGGGTGACCCGCTCCTCCATGATACAGTGGTAAGAGCATTGGCTTTGCATGCAGAAGGTGTCGGGTTTGAATGCTGGTGTCTCCATGCCATGGTTGGGGACAGCTGCCCCAAACCCTGGAGAGCTTTGCTGCAGAAAACACGCTGGTGAAGTAGAACCCTGCAGCCGGCTGCACTGAACCCTGGTGAGCCGTGGGTTCAATCCTGCTGGGCGCTTTTTCACAGGCTCTTCTTCCACTCCTCACTTACCGGTATTTATTTAGAGCATTTGAACCCAGCTCTTGAGCCAAAAAGGCTCTCAGAGCATCCATACAATGTGAACACAGCAGTCCTTGTCCTGCAGGCTTATGATCTTTTTTAAAAGATAAAATGCCATGGCATGACACGACACGACACACAAGGAAAAGGGTACAGGGATGGCAGAGGAAAACCAAAAGTCAGGCTCCAATTTCTAAACTGTTGTTCTGATAAGGGATGGCTGATGGGATGGCTGCGCTTGAGGCCTGATGGAGCTAGCCTTTTCACTGTTCATTCATTCATTTTATTTCTATGCCACTTTTCACTGACAATGAGTCACAATGTGGCTTACATACAATAAATTGCAATAATAGAACAGAACATCACAATTGCAATATGAATCATGTAAAACAATTATAAACCATCAGTAAAACTAACGCCTTCTATAAAGCACTTTGCAAAATGGCTTTAAAAATAGGATGAACCGCAAAACCACAAGGAAAGTCCTATTATAAACTTCACAAAGCGTTACAGCACTCATAATCCACAAAACAAAATTTTCCCACTGCTGGAATCCTCAGCTACACCCCAAGGGTCAGTGTCTAGGCCAGCATTTGCCAACCTGGTGCCCTCCTAGCGTTTTGGGCGACAACTCTGGGATTGCCATGCATCTGGAATTTCCCAGATAATACTGGGATTCGGTTGTTGGAAACAGTGTCTGGGTGGAAATTGCTGAAATGTCCAGGAAAATCTGGGCGTATGCCAACCCATGTTGGAAATGTAGATTTTGGCAAATTTCCTTAAAAATATTTTTTTTTGAGATTTTGCAAAAGTTCAACAACTCTGGGCAAAACTTTAAAAAGCTCCACAACTTCGGCAACCCCAAACAACTTTCCACTTTTTGAAATATGGCAACCCTAGACAACTCCAAAGCCTTGAATGCTTATCTGAAATTCCAGCATTGCAGGGGGTTGGACTAGATGACCCTCGGGGTCCCTTCTAGCTCTACAATTCTGTGATTCTAACTCCCTTCAGCGCTCCCCATCAAGCATTGCTGGATTGAACCCCCAGATGACTCATGGGGGGCAGGGAGGGGCAGCTGTTCCCCAAATCAATAAAAATCAATAAAAATACATAGCAAACTGTTCTGACCCCCGCCCCCACAAAATCCTGACTATGCCCATGGCTCAGAGCCAGTGCCCACCTCCCACTCCGGCACCCGAAAGCCTCTCCCTGCCTCAACTCCTTCGATGGCAGCCAGGGCCATCTCTGGCTGCCCTTTGGCCTTTTCCCTCTCTTTCCTTTGTTCCTGCAGCCTCTGGCGGCCCTTTCTCTCTCTCCCCCCCCCACTTGCAATGGGATTAGCTCACACTTCATTTTGCAGCTGTAGCAATGCATTACCCGAGACGGATTCCTCCTCCCCAGTTCCCCGTCCACGTACCAAGCATGTCCTCGGAAACAGGTGTGCGGAGAATGTCCCCCGTGAACTCGCAGGACGTCTTCCTCGCATCGATCCCAGATGTTCCTTCGAACACCTGCAAGGCAAGGGCCACAGAGGGCAAAGACCCAATTACGGGCAATTAGGGAGGATTAACGGCAAATGAGGCCAGGCAGGTCCAGATGGGAAGGGAGCAGGGAGAGGCCGGAGCTGCGTTTTGCGCTGGGCGAACTGCATTTGGAGGAATTTTCGCCAGCAAGATGAAAAGGAAGCATCTCTCTTACTGCCTCTTTCGCTCCATCCCAGACACTTTGGCACTCGGGGTCACAATCTCCCATTTAAGCCTAAGAACATAAAAACAGCTTGCTGGATCAGGCCAGTGGCTCATCAAGTCCAGCATCCCGTTTTCAGTGCCCAAACTCTAGGGTTGCTATATTTTGAAGAGCAAAAAAAGAGGACACATTTGCCGACTTCTACTTATATGGGACGCGGATGGGTATGGGACGCGGGTGGCGCTGTGGGTTAAACCACAGAGCCTAGGGCTTGCCGATCAGAAGGTCGGCGGTTCAAATCCCCGCGATGGGGTGAGCTCCCGTTGCTCGGTCCCTGCTCCTGCCAACCTAGCAGTTCGAAAGCACGTCAAAGTGCAAGTAGATAAATAGGTACCACTCTGGTGGGAAGGTAAACGGTGTTTCCATGTGCTGCCCTGGTTCGCCAGAAGAGGCTTAGTCATGCTGGCCACATGACCCGGAAGCTGTACGCCAGCTCCCTCGGCCATTAAGCGAGGTGAGCGCCGCAACCCCAGAGTTGGACACGACTGGACCTAACGGTCAGGGGTCCCTTTACCTTACCTTTACCTTACTTATAACTATGGGTCGCTGTGAGGACTCTACTCCCAAAAAGGAGGATGTGTCCTGAAAAAGGAGGACATATTGCAATCCTACCAAACTCCCCATAGAACCTAGGAATCTCGATAGACTGCCTCTGGCACCAGAGGAGAGCCTGCCGGATCAGGCCAATGGGTCCCACCAACTCCAGCATCCTGTTCTCACAGTGGCCAACCCCATTCCCCAATGTCTCAAAAGACAATGGAGTGAAGTGAAATCGCTGTGCTTAATGAACAAACGGGTAAATAATATCGGGGTGCAGCAATGTCTGAGTGTTTTACCAGAGACGGGAGGGCAATTAGAGGCATAATGAATAGAGGCACCTTCCAAGAAAAGGGGCCCCATGGCCCAACCCCAGACCTTGTTATACCAGCTACTCAATATTCTCCGTGGAGAGGTTACGTTAAGCAATATGTCTGAATGCTGAATGTGTTCGTTTACGCCTAGAGTCAATGGATAAAACAAACAACATTAGGTGCACTGCTGCCCAAGTGTTTGACGGTTCTTGCATTTGTTTAAAAGCAAAGAAAAATTTGGAGGAAAGAAAAGGAAAACAAGTGTTAATTGTTACAGGTAGGTAGCCATGTTGGTCTGCCATAGTCGAAACAAAATAAAAAAATACCTTCCAGTAGTACCTTAAAGGTAAAGGTAAAGGGACCCCTGACCATTAGGTCCAGTCGCAGACAGGGGCGTAGCAAAGGGGGGCGGGGGGCGGGACACCCTGGGCAGCGCCCTGCTGGGGGTGACACTTTGGGTGGTGGCCCACCCCCCCGGGCTTTTCTTTTCTTTTCTTTTCTTTTCTTTTCTTTTCTTTTCTTTGTAGGCTATTTTCGGCACTGCCGGGGTAGAGCCGCAGGGGCAGCCAGCGAGGCGGGGGTGTCACCCCCCTGGCTGCCTCTGCGGCTCCGCCCAGGCAGTGCTAAAAATAGCCCCCCTACCAGCGGCTTTTTTCACCGCGGCATGGAGGCATGGGGCGGGCCGCACAAAGGGGTGCTGGGCAGTGGCTTCGGGAGTCTCTGCAGCCTGCAGAGACTCCTGAAGCCGCTGCCCGGCATCCCCAGGGACGGGGTGTTATGCTGTGTGCGTCATGCGTAATGATGCACGCACACGCCGTGATGCCCTGCCCCCAGGGGTGCCTCTTGGCTTCCTGCCCCGGGCAGCCAAGGGCCTAGAAATGCCCCTGGTCGCGGACAACTCTGGGGTTGAGGCGCTCATCTCACTCTATAGGCTGAGGGAGCCAGCGTTTGTCTGCAGACAGCTTCCGGGTCATGTGGCCAGCATGACTAAGCCGCTTCTGGCGAACCAGAGCAGCGCACGGAAACGCCGTTTACCTTCCCGCCGGAGCAGTACCTATTTATCTACTTGCACTTTGACGTGCTTTCGAACTGCTAGGTTGGCAGGAGCAGGGACCAAGCAATGGGAGCTCACCCCATCGCGGGGATTCGAACCGCCAACCTTCTGATCGGCAAGCCCTAGGCTCTGTGATTTAGACCACAGCCCCACCCGCGTCCCTTAGCACCTTAGATACCAACTAAGTTTGTTATTGGTATGAGCTTTCAGGTGCATGCACGAAAGCTCTTACTTAGTTGGTCTCTAAGGTGCTACTGGAAGGAATTTTTTTAAAGTGTTAATTGGACCTTTGGCTCTCTATATTGGAGCACCCAGCAGAATCCGGAAGGGAGCAGATAAGGAAGAGCAGCTGAGGGATTCCCCAGATGGACGTTTTATTGCATGGAATGTATTCTGCCGCATGCTATGGGCACAACAGTACTGTGGGGGATTCATTCCATACCCCTCAACCGTCCCAATTTGAGCAGGGCACCCCAGAATTACAAGAGCCACCCGGGCTTCTGATTGGATCCCGGAATGTCCTGTTTTTTGGCCCAGCACTCTGGTGATGCGTGTCAGCGGGCTTGTGCCAGAGTACCGGATGGAAAATTGAGCATCCCGATTTTGATCAGCAAATTGATGACCTTTTGCACGTTTGTGATGCCTCCTCAACACTACAGTGCTATTGCTGTTATTGCCTCCCCACGAAAGTGGGCAACTGCCTCCCCTCTGCTAAACATTTGTGGTTTGGAAAGATATTCGTTTATAATAATAATACTTTATTTGTACCCCACCCATCCAACTGGGCTGCCCCCACCACTCTGGGCAGCTTCCAGCATATATAAAAACATAGTAAAACATTAATAATAATAATAATAATCTGTCAGGGATTCTTCAACTGTAATTCCTGCATTGCAGGGGGTTGGACTGGATGACCCTTGGGGGTCCCTTCCAACTCTACGATTCTGTGGTTCTGTGATTCGAGGAGTGTATAGAAACATGCAGCAACTCATCCCTTACAGTCTCAAATGCCTGTTGAAAAAGACACATTGTGGCAATATGCCGGAAGGGGGGTATTTCCAGCACAAGGGAGTTCCACAGCTGGGGGGTCACCACAGAGAAGGCCCTGTCTCACATCCCAAACCCTAGCACAGGGCTTGCCTTGCAGATCTTAAAGCTTAATAATAATAATAATAATAATAATAATAATTATTTTGTACCCCGCCCATCTGGCTGGGTCCCCCCAGCCACTCTGGGCGGCCTCCAACAGATATTAAAATACATTAAAATATCACAGGTTAAAAACTTCCCTAAACAGGGCTGCCTTCAGGTATTTTCTGAATGTCAGATAGTTATTTATCTCTTTGACCTCTGCTGGGAGGGCGTTCCACAGGGCGGGCGCCACTACCGAGAAGGCCCTCTGCCTGGTTCCCTGTAGCTTTGCTTCTCGCAGTGAGGGAACCACCAGAAGGCCCTCGGTGCTGGATCTCAGTGTCCAGGCTGAAAAATGGGGGTGGAGATGCTCCTTCAGGTATACAGGACCGAGGCCGTTTAGGGCTTTCAAGGTCAACACCAACACTTTGAATTGTGCTCGGAAATGTACATTAAGCATTAAAAAGCTTCACTCTACAGGGCTGCCTTCAGATGTCTCCTAAAAGATATGTAATTGCACATCTGCTTGACATCTGATGAGAGGGTGTTCCACAGCAGGGCGGGCGCCACCACCGAGAAGGCCCTCTGCCTTGTTCCCTGAAGCTTCACTTCTTGCAGGGAGGGAACTGCCAGAAGGCCCTCGGTGCTGGATCTCAGTTTCTAAGGTGAACGATGGGGGTGGAGACGCTCCTTCCGGCATACTTTGTTTATAAAATGTATATATGGCCCTTCGTCCGAAGATTGCGGGGCGATTTGCAGTATAAAACATGAAAATACACAACAGAATGACAAACAAGGGCGCAACCCAATGGGAATCGCCCAAGGAGGAACAGAGCACAGCAGCAGTAACCTTCCTCAGTTGTGATTTGCAGCAGCCTTGATGCCTCCAACAGTGGAGGGAGGACCAAGGCATTGGGGCTCCTGAGGCTATGAGCCAAAATGGCTGTGCTCTGCTCCCGGAGGCAGCAATGCTTCTGAATGCCAGTTTCTGGAAACCGCAGGAGGGCTCTTGTGTCATGGTGAGGACAGAGTTCTGGACTGGGTGGGCCACTGGCCTGATCCAGCAAGCTCTTCTTATGTTCTTATGCTAGCAGCCATCCACAGAATTGTAGAGTTGGAAGGGACCCCCAATGGACATCTAGTCCAACCACGTGCAATGCAGGAATCAGAGCTGAAATTTCCCTGACCAAAATGGCCACCCAACCTGTTTAAAAACTCCCGGTGAAGAAGAGTCCCCAGCCTCCCGTCCCAAGGGAGGCTATTCCACTGTCATTCACATCAGAAAGTTCTTCATCATCTTGCCGGGATCTCCTTTCTTGTAACTTGAAGCCATGGGTTCGAGTCCTACCCTCCAGAGCAGGCCTGCTCCCTCTTCCATGTGACAGCCCTGGAGATATTTGAAGATGACCTTCCTATCTCCTCTCAAGTCTCCTCGTTTCCAGGCTAAACACACCCAGCTCCTTCAACCGTTCCTCATAACGCTGGGTTTCCAGACCCTTGATCATCGTGGTTGCCCCCTACCCTCTTTGCCTCCACGGCCCCCACCCAGCTGGTTGCGTGAAGAGGGAAACTGAGGTGCGCAAACCCCACCGGGTGACCCATGCGCCCTCCTCTCTCTCCCACACATGATGTGCTAAGTTTGGAGCAACTGGCCCCGGTTGCTTGGCGCTGCCTGGATCCTTCCCGGCTTCCTTGGCGGAGAGGGGACCCGAGTGGTCAGGATCCCTTTTGGAAAACTAGCAGAAGGAAGAGCCCAGCGTTGCTCCCATGGCCAATGCAGGCCACGATTAGCCAGAGGAAATAAGCACCTTCTTCTAATTGGATCCAGCGTGCCTCCCCCTCCCCTCCCCATTCCGAAGGGACCCCCGAAAGGCTCCCTTTGATCGGAATAATATTTGACACCGTTTGAAGGCAGTGACCTCCGGATCGCCGCTTTAATTAGATCCGTGTGGCCCCTTGCGAAAGAATGTTCACACATCGGCCAGCTGTTGCAGCAGGGTGGGGTGGGCTGGGGGGGGTGGGCTGGGAAGGGTGGAATAAGCCCCCCACCCACCCCCCAGCTCCGTGTATATCAGGCTTTCCCTAAGCGGCTTCTGCCAAAGGCCGGGCAGGGGGGTGCTGGCGAGGTTGACTCCCTAATAGGATTAGAAGGGCCCTGCAGAGGTCTCCGTGGCATTAGGGGGCTGAAGTCTGGCCGCTCGCCAGCAGAGGTCCCCCGCAGGTCAACTGCTTGGGTCCCTCGCCTCCACGGGGCTACTAGGCTCAAGGCACTGCTCATCAGAGCAGGGCAAGTAGGAGAGGGCATCCCCGGGAGGAAAGGTCAGGGGGCTTGGAGAGGCGAGCATCCCTGGGGAGGCACCTGTTTCTCTGCACAGAGGGGCAAACTGTGCAGCCCCCTCCCAGCAGATAGAAGACCCTCTGCCTTGCTGGTCCTAAGTCCCAGCCAGCCACTCATCCCCAGATCCGAGGCACGGGGGCTGCGCTTTGAGAGGGCCCCCTCCTTTCACGATCTGGCCCTCTGGATAAAGCTGCTGTGAGGTCACAGAATGCTGACAAACATTCTGGGTGCTGGCGGGGGGAAAAGTCGGTCCTCGTACATCAATGCTGTGAAAGGCCAATGTGGCTGGAAGAAAACAAAACAAAAAAAAAATCCTTCCAGTAGCACCTTAGAGACCAACTAAGTTTGTTCTTGGTATGAGCTTTCGTGTTCATGCTTTGATGGTGTTCAGGAATGCTTTGATGGTGTTTCCTGCTTGGCAGGGGGTTGGACTGGATGGCCCTTGTGGTCTCTTCCAACTCTATGATTCTATGATTCATAAGAAGAATCTGAAGAAGTGTGCATGCAAAAGCTCATACCGCCCTGAGCCCGGTTTTTGGCTGGGAAGGGCGGGGTACATATATAAAAATTATTATTATTATTATTATTATTATTATTAGTCTCTAAGGTGCTACTGGAAGGAATTTTTTAATTTTTATTTTGATTTGACTATGGCAGACCAACACGGCTACCTATCTGTAACTGGAAGCAACCCTGCAGGGTTGAGATTGCCAACTTCTCTTTCTTTCTTTCTTTCTTTCTTTCTTTCTTTCTTTCTTTCTTTCTTTCACGGGCGCCACTGCCTTTAACAACAGCCGGATGGCGGAGGGAATTTAGCCAGGAGAGCTGTTCCCATCCAGGTTGTCTCCAAGCGAGGTCTAGCTAGCTTCATCTGCCAAATCTCCACAGGTCAGGCTTCTGTTAGAGGCATGGCAGCACTGCTGGCGAAATAGTTGGCAACCCTCTCAGGGGTAGGAGGGGATGCGCTCATGACGGACGGGCGCAGGTCGGAAGATTGGGGTAAGAAAGGGAAAAACGGGTGGAGCTGAGGCAGCCGAATGAGAGGTTTCTCGTCTTTAAGCAACCTTAAAGACGAGAAACTTTTTTTTTTAATGGTTGCTGTTTTTTAAGTGCCCTAGTTCAAAAGTCGCCCCACACACCCTGGACCGTGTTGCTGCGTCCTGTGTGTGCGTCTCTGTGGAGAGACTTGGCTTCCCTTACAAAGGTCCCGTCCACTTTTCCCTCTGGCCCTGCCCACCATGGCTATGTGGCCCCCACAAGGTTACCCTGAAAGGGATGTGGCCCTCTGGCCTGAAATCTTCCACACCCACCATCTGGTTGTGCAGAGGAACATCCTTTCCAGCTTCCTGCTTTCTCTATCTTCGCTAGAGCTTTCGATTTGAGTCCCGGAGATCTCAGCCTTCGATTTGCTTCTCCGAGTCTCAAGTCAGGACCTTTCTCAGTATCCCTCTAGCGCATTATGTATTTATGGCCCAGTGGTAAGGAGTGTGGTGGAGTCTTTCAGGTCTTCCTTGCCTGCAGGAATGCTTTGATGGTGTTTCAGGTTGTCTCAGCTATGATTCTTGACTTTGGGCTTGAAGTTCAAGAACAACAATCTCAGCCTTCGATTTGCTTCTCCGAGTCTCAAGTCAGGACCTTTCTCAGTATCCCTCTAGCGCATTATGTATTTATGGCCCTGGTACTTTCAGGTCTTCCTTGCCTGCCCAGGTGTCTCAGCCTTGACTTTGGGCTTGAAGTTCAAGAACAACATGAAGCACCAGCTTCTCTCTGCTGCAGAGACGTCTTAAGGAGAGAATGAACCGCATCCGGAAAAGGCAAAGGGCGAAGGTTTCTGCCCTGTCTGCTTTTACTCGGGAGTAAGGAAGGGGAGGAATTCTGTCCCAAAGGAAAACAGAAAACTGCCACAATTTGGATGGACAGCATTCAAAACTTCAGCAAACTGCGCTTTTCGAAAAGATATCCCACAGACTAAAAAGTATATGTTATTTCTGGCATACATGTATGCCACAACAGCAGCCAGAATCTTATTAGCAAAAAACTGGAAGACAGAAGAAATACCAACGATAGAAGAATGGCAGATGAAAATGATGGACTATATGGAGCTTGCTGAACTGACCGGGAAACTCCGAGACCAGAGGGACGACGCGGTGGAGAAAGATTGGAATAAATTTAAAGTATATTTAAAGAATTATGCTAAGATTAGTATTTAACAAGCAGGAAGAAACAGATATGCAGCAGATATAGAAGTTAGATAAGATGTAGTTATAGATGAAGTAATGTTAAGGCTATTAAAAAAGAGAAGATGATTTGTGTATTAATTTGAGAATATAAAAAGGTAAAGAAATTACTAAAGGTGATTTATAAGGAAAGAAGACGGAGAGGGTGTGAGGAAGTCAATTTACAGTGTTATAAAAGAAGGATAGATAGATTTAAATAAGTGTTTTTATTAATCTTTTTGGTTCTGTATTTTGTTGTAATGTTTTTTATTGTTTGTGTTTTGTTAAAAATCAATTTAAAAAATGGGGGAAAAGTATATGTTATTTCTTATACAAATATTGCGTGTGGCTCGTTTAAATCTATGTAGAAGCTTTATTGTCAATAATGGAGCTCACGGGGGAAATATTTTTATTTTCATTCATCTTTTATTATTTGTAAAGGGGACCTTTGTATGAGCTCTTTGGAGCGGTGCTGGATCTTTGTGTTTCTGTCCTCCCCCCAAAATGGTTTAAATCTGCCACAATCTGCAGGCTCCTGCAAGAAGCGTTCGCTACCATGTTTTTCTTTGGAGCCTTCAAACGTTCTGTAAATAATTACATCATTTTCTGCATTGTTTTTGACGTATCCCTGTGTTGAAATGACATAATTAATTACGTTGGCTCGGCCATAGCAGATAGGGAGAAAACAGCATAGGTTTTGGCAGAAGGACAGTTATAAATAAATATATAAGAGCATTGCCCGATTAGGCCAAAGAGACCCATCCGGTCCAGTATCCTGTTCTCACTGTGGCCAAGCAGATGTCTGTGAGAACCCGCAAGCAGGATCCGAGCAAAAGAGCAACTCTCCCCTCCTGCGGTTTCCAGAAACTTGTCTTCAGTAGCATCACTGCCTCTGTGGAGACAGAGCGGAGCCAACATGGCTAGGAGCCACCAATAGCCCTCTCCTCCATGAATTTGCGCAACCAAGTCAGTAGCCCTCCAAAATCAGTGGAGTTGAATATAAATGGTAATGGGAACCACTGTGGTTCAGTGGTTAGACTACTGGGAGAGACCAGGGTTCAAATCCCCACACAGCCATGATGCCAGCTCACTGGACGAGCTTGGGCCAGGCACTGCCTCCCAGCCTAGACTACATCACAGGGTTTTGGTGCGAATTAAATGAGGATGTGGGAGAATTCAACTCTCCCTCCTTGGAGGTTTTTAAGCAGAGTTTGGGGGCCCCTCTACCATGGATGCTGTAGCTGAGATTCCTGCATTGCTGGGGCTAGATGGCTCCTGGGGGTCCCTTCCAACTCTCCAGTTCTATGATCCTCTGGTTCTGTGTACAGCACCTTGTGCTTCTTAGAGAAAAGGTGGGATATAAATGTAAATGGATCATTGGCCTCATCCAGCAGGCTCTTGATATGTCCCTATGCAGCTGTCGAAATGTCCCAAAGACAAGCAATGAAAGCAGGGGACAGGCTTATACCCTCCGACATTTCTCCGATGAATACAGGGACGTCCCATTCCATCATGATAATTTCCCCATTTGTACCCCACACATCTGACTGGGTTGCCCCAGCCACTCTGGGCAGCTTCCGACACATGTAAAAACACAATAAAACGTTAAACATTAAAAAAAAAACCTTCCCTCTACAGGATTGCCTTCAGGCGGATCAGGGGTCAGATAACTCCATCCTCTCCAATGAAAATAGGGACATCCTAAGGGAAAGTGGGACATTCCGGGATCAAATCAGAAACCGGGACAGCTTCTCTAAATCAGGGACATCCCTGGTAAATAGGGACACTTGGAGGGTCTGCAGGCTGAGTCCTGGTTCAAAGCAAGCCCCGTTAAGATACAGGGTGAACAGAATAAAATTTCCTTCCAGCAGCACCTTAGAGACCAACTAAGTTTGTTCTTGGTATGAGCTTTCGTGTGCATGCACACTTCTTCAGATACACTGAAACAGAAGTCACCAGACCCTTATATATAGTGAGAGAGTGGGGAGGGGTATTACTCAGAAGGGTGGTGGGAATGGGGGATTGGCTGATGGGTGAGGGGCTAAGGACTGGAAGTTTCGAATTTTGTTTATTTGGCAACACGAGCTACCTACCTGTAACCATTTTTTTATTTTGTTTCGACTATGGCAGACCAACACAGCTACCTACCTGTAACCAGGGTCAACAGAGTCATTCTCACCCACCTGGATAATGGCTTTGGAGCCGGACACTTCCAGCACCTGGCCACTTCTCTGCGTGCCGTTCGGGAGGGTGAAGTTGACAATCTCCGCATACTGGGCAAACTGCAAGGAGAGAGAAGCAAGGCAAAGGTTAGAGGAGCCAGGAAGAGCCAAAGATGGTAGCAGGGGGGTCATCCTAGTGAAATGACGCTTCCATAGGAGGAGCCTGCTGGATCAGGCCAATGGCCCACCTAGTTCAGCCTCCTGTTCTCACAGTGGACAGACAGGTGCCTGCAGGAAACCTGCTAGCAGGATTCGAACGCAAGAGCAGCACGCTCCCCTCCTGCGGTTTCCAGCTCCTGGGATTCAGAAGCATTGCTGCCGCCATCTGTGGAAGCAGAGCAGAGCCATCCTGACTATTAGCCCATCGACAGCCCTCTCCTCTTCCGCAAATTTGTCTGATTCTCTTTTAAAACCACCAAAGTTACTGGTCATCGCTGCCTCCTGTGAGAGGAGGTTCCATAGGTTAACTATGCATAGACTGACTGCTGAGGCTGGATGAAGGAAACAAGGGCGAAGATGTGAAGCAGCTGCTGCTCTGCTGATTTTAAGGCACAAACAAGCTCAGGAGCTCTTTTCATAGAATTGGAAGGGACCACGAGGATCATCTAGTCCAACCCCGTGCAAGGCAGGGATCTTTTGCCAAACGTGGGGATCGAACCCACAACCCTGAGATATGAGTCCTCCCATGCTCTCCCAACTGAGCTGCCCCATGCCCCAGATTGATGTTTAAACAGAGGCTGTCTTAAATCACATTACAGATTATTTTGTTGTTGTTGTTGTTGTTGCAAGCCTTTCGGAATGACAGGAGGGTTGCATGCTTTAAACAAACACGTTGCAATATTTTAAAGAAATGCACTGACACCCTCAAGGAGTAGTCAGAGCACCTCACCCCATGGCGCTCACAAGCCAGCCACGAAGGTGGAAGCCATCCCGTTGGCCCAGGCTATCTGAAGGATCACATGTGCGTCCTCCCCGCAACCTGCCTGGGCTCTGAGGTCTTCAGGGGAGGCCTTGCTCTCGGTCCCGCCACTCTCACAGGCACACCTGGTGGGGAAGCTGGACAGGGCCTTATTGGTGGTGGCTCCCAGACATTGGAATTCCTTCCCTAGAGAAGCCAGCCAGACTCCTACTTTGCTGTCCTTCCTCCGGCAGGTGAAGACCATTTTATTCCAATAGGCCTTTGGGAACTGACAGTTTGTTTGTTTGTTTTTAAAAAAGAAAAGGGCTTTTTAATAGCGCTGTGCTTTTTTATCACCTGTCTTTTAACAGATCCATTTTTATATTGTTTTCATTCTGCATACTTTAATTACTCTTTCACTATTATCTTTTGTAAGTTTTTAGATATCGCGCTGTTTCAATTTGCGTAAGGTGCCTTGAGTCATGAGAAAAGGCAGGGTATAAATAATTATAATATTGATGATAGTTATTGACACTTTGCCCCTAAAACCAATTACTCAGTGGTATACTGCGCTGGGACTTGGAGGCTTTTTGGGGCTTTAGCCACCCATGCACAGACTGCGCCTTAACTCTTGGCATCTACTCACACCCAGTTCAGCCTCGTCCTGCCCTCCTCCATCCTTCCAAACGTACCTCTTTTCTGCTGAGCCTGTACTTTGTACTTTAAGCCTTGCCAACCACTACAGCGGAGGGGGGAAGCCTCTGTGATCCGGCTCTTTAATTGATCTTATTAATCCCCCTTCCTGCACCTATCGGGACGAAAGGGCCGCCTAGAAACGGGGTATTGTGCTGGGCACGGCCCCACAAAGCTCCAATTCATCCCAGAGCACATTCCCTGCTAGAACTTGGAATGCGAGTTTTTTAATTGGCCGTATCATAGCTCACTTGGAGACCTGTCAACTGGGCAGGGAGTGCCAGAAATTAGGTCCTTTCTACATTCCTACTGTTCCTCACTCAGGGACTAAACAGATTTGTTGGGAAGTAAGCCCCTTTGATTTTAATGGAACTTATTTCCAAGGAAGCATGCTCACCTGCCACCCACTACGACCCTTTGCGGCTGCCAGTGGATAGAAGTTATGATGGCCGAGTGGAACCTCCATGGCCGGGGGCAATCTATCTTTGGGCCCCAGGCACTGCGGACAAAGGAAAGGAGCAATCCCTGCCCAGCTTTGCAGAGGCAGCTGGCTTGCTGTGGAGGGGAAATGCTTGACCATTTGGAACCCTCTGCTGGGCTCTTTTGACCAAAGAGCTTTTTAGCCGATAACATAACTGCGTTTGACAATAATGACCACCTGGGCATGAATACCCCTTTCTTGGGCAAGGCGGTGGAGAGAGTGGTGGGCAGGAGTTTCTGGATACGTTTCTAAGCGGGTTCAGGCAGGGTTTGGGGACTGAGCCAGCCGTGGTCGCCCTGATGGATGACCTCCATCGTGAACAAAGGTGGAGAAGGTGTCAGAGGAGGGCAGCCAAGAAGATCAAGGGACCGGAAGTTGAGGGAGTTGGGTACCAAAGCGTTCTTTCAGGAAGTGGGTGAAGAGGTGTGCCTCTTCCATGAGGCTTCTGGATAAGGGGACAAGAGACCCAAATCATTTGTGCCTTGTTAGTTAAGAGGTCTTAAGCCTGGGTTGCTATGTCTGAATTAGAAAACAAAAAGATTGAGATGCAAGCGAGGTAACAGGACAAACAAGAACCCAGATTTTCCAGTGGAAGAAATTTTGGGCAAAGTCCAGCATCCGATAGAGAAATCCCAAATTTGAATTAAAGTCAGGAAAATAAGCAGCTGGGTGGACTTCCGTTATTTTTATCAGACTGCTGTGCTTGCTATTCTTGTTAGATGTTATTTTTTGCAGTTGCATTTTTTGTACTTGTAAGCTTTTAGAATTGCTTTCAGCGTTGTGTTTTCAATTGCTTCAGCACCTTAGGGTGAGGAGTGGGTAATTAATAAACGAAAAACAAAAAACGATGCACTGCTTATTGTGGAACAGTTTGGATTCTCCTGTGTTTCATGGGTGTCATGTGATTGTATGGATATTATGCTATTTATTTATTAATGTAATGTATTTCTGGACCACACTTCATTCCAAGTGATCCCAGGGTGAGGCACAGCAACTCAGTTTAAATTTAGTTTAGTCACCTGCTTTACGTTAAATTGAATACATCTGATTGCATGGTATGTTTCTCTTATTATGTTACTACGCCGGAATTAAGATTGCCGGAAAAAATATCAACAACCTCAGATATGCTGATGATACAACCTTGATGGCAGAAAGTGAGGAGGAATTAAAGAACCTTTTAATGAGGGTGAAAGAGGAGAGCGCAAAATATGGTCTGAAGCTCAACATCAAAAAAACTAAGATCATGGCCACTGGTCCCATCACCTCCTGGCAAATAGAAGGGGAAGAAATGGAGGCAGTGAGAGATTTTACTTTCTTGGGCTCCATGATCACTGCAGATGGTGACAGCAGTCACGAAATTAGAAGACGCCTGCTTCTTGGGAGGAAAGCAATGACAAACCTAGACAGCATCTTAAAAAGCAGAGACATCACCTTGCCGACAAAGGTCCGTATAGTTAAAGCTATGGTTTTCCCAGTAGTAATGTATGGAAGTGAGAGCTGGACCATAAAGAAGACTGATCGCCGAAGAATTGATGCTTTTGAATTATGGTGCTGGAGGAGACTCTTGAGAGTCCCATGGACTGCAAGAAGATCAAACCTATCCATTCTGAAGGAAATCAGCCCTGAGTGCTCACTGGAAGGACAGATCCTGAAGTTGAGGCTCCAGTACTTTGGCCACCTCATGAGAAGAGAAGACTCCCTGGAAAAGACCCTGATGTTGGGAAAGATGGAGGGCACAAGGAGAAGGGGACGACAGAGGATGAGATGGTTGGACAGTGTTCTCGAAGCGACTAGCATGAGTTTGGCCAAACTGCGGGAGGCAGTGGAGGATAGGCGTGCCTGGCGTGCTCTGGTCCATGGGGTCACGAAGAGTCGGACACGACTGAACGACTGAACAACAACAACAACGTCACAAACTGCCCTGTGGCATTTCAGTGAAGGGATGTGAATTAATTAATTAAGTAATTAAAGGGAAAGGGAAAGGGACCCCTGACCGTTAGGTCCAGTCGTGGACGACTCTGGGGTTGCGGCGCTCATCTCACTTTACTGGCCGAGGGAGCCAGCATACAGCTTCTGGGTCATGTGGCCAGCATGACTAAGCCACTTCTGGCGAACCAGAGCAGCGCACGGAAACGCCGTTTACCTTCCCGCCGGAGCGGTACCTATTTATCTACTTGCACTTTGACGTGCTTTCGAACTGCTAGGTTGGCAGGAGCTGGGACCGAGCGATGGAAACTCACTCCGTCGCGGGGATTCGAACCACCGACCTTCTGATCGGCATGCCCTAGGCTCTGTGGTTTAGACCAGAGTGCCACCCACATCCCTCTAAGTAATTATAAAGAAATAAATCAGGACTCTGCATGTGCTCATTTACTTGTTTACACAGCTCATTGTTAAACTATGGAAATTGCTCCCATGAGAAATGAAGATGGGTTAATTATATTGATTTTGATTTCTCTCAGTTTCTTCCCCAGTTCTACGTTTGGCTCTTCACATAGCTCACTCGGTAGAGCAGAAGTCTCTTAATCTCAGGGTTGGGAGTTCGAGCCCCAGCTTGGGCCAAAGATCCCTGCATTGCAGGGGGTTGGACTCGATGACCCTCGGGGTCCCTTCCAACTCTACCATTCTGTGATTCTATGGTTTCCACATTCGTCCATGAATTTTTCTTTAAACAAATCCTCGTGAAAATTCAGCAACATTTTGGTGCAAATTTCTCATAACATACACGTGTTTGCATAAAATCACCCCAATATACACATTTCTGCAGAGCAACTGACCCTAAAACAATGCACCTCTGCAGGTTATTTGTGGAAATATGTGTGTGCTGATATGCACACTTTATCCTCGCAGAGACATTATGGTGCACGTTGCTTGGCTGAAGAACTGCACTGTACAAAAACTGGGAGGTGAAAATTTGGAAGAATAGCTCTGCTTCAATTCGCGCATTGCTTCAATAGCCCTAAACAGCAGGCTAATAAAAACATCTTGTATGAATAACTATATAATAACATTAAGCAATCTACCGATAAATTGTAATAAAGCTTAAGAATAAGACAAAGAAGGCAAAAATAGTGCGTCTCCAAAACTAAGTCTCGACTCCAGCAACTACCCCATATAATTAAAGGTTTCCGTTTGCCTGCTGTTTGTGACAAGTTATTTATTTATTATCCATGACATTTATGTGCCGCTTGATTGTAGAAAACCTCAAAGTGGTTTGCAAAAAAGAATTTAAATTTTCTTGTCTTGTAACCGTTCGCGAATTATATGCAAGCTTTTCTAACTACTTTGGGCATGGAAAAGCAACATACAAATTGATGGTGATGATAAATATGGAACCCCCCCATTTTTACTCCCCCCGCCAAATAATTAAGCATTATGAAATAGTTGGCTCAACAAAATGTAACTTTTCCTTCCCTTGATGATTCATGGCTCCCTTTGGTCACTAGAGGTCACTCTTTCAAACCAATGTGGTTTTTTTGCCTTCTTAAAATACAGATGAAACTCGAAAAATTAGAATATCGGGAAAAGTCCATTTATGTAAGCAATTGTTTTCATTAGCTACTGGAGTTTAATATATGAGATAGACTCATGACATGCAAAGCGAGATATGTCAAGCCTTTGTATGTTATAATTGTGATGATTATGGCGTACAGCTGATGAAAACCCCAAAGTTGAAATTGTTAATTTGGGGTTCTCATCAGCTGTACGCCATAATCATCACAATTATAACAAATAAAGGCTTGACATATCTCGCTTTGCATGTCATGAGTCTATCTCATATATTAGTTTCACCTTTTAAGTTGAATTACTGAAAGAAATGAACCTTTCCACGATATTCTAATTTTTCGAGTTTCACCTGTACAGGTAAAGCCCAGATTGGGTCCAACAGACCTGGCTGAGATCAGAAACCAGGTTTCTTTTTCTGGTGGGGAGGGGGGAGAAAGGGGCTAGATTCCCACTTTATCCCAGTGGGAAATCCAGGGGGGAAATTCTTCTCCTCTGTGGGATGCCCCAGCAGCCTGGTTAAAAACATGTATTTTTTAAACGACAAGAAAAATAAAAAAATGAATATACATAAAATTATTATAATGAAAACAAAATAAAAAAATAAAAAAAATCCTTCCAGCAGCACCTTAGAGACCAACTAAGTTTGTTCTTGGTATGAGCTTTCGTGTGCATGCACACTTCTTCAGATACACATTATTATAATGAAAACACAGGTAGAAATCAATAGAACTTCGAAAAGGAATGTAAGTAACTCAGTTATGCGACTGGACAGGCTTGCTGAAATAATATTTTAAAAGTTATCAGCAGGTGCCTAAAACAATATAGAGAAGACCATGGCATTGCAGGGGGTTAGACTAGATAACTCTTGAGGTCCCTTTCAACTCTACAAATCTATGGTTTGTAAGTATCTGCAACCTTCTTGAGGGTGGGCTCTGTAGGACTTTCCTTTTGTTGGTTTAGGTGCATGTGTGTGTGTTGTTGCCGCTAGTTTTTATCCACTCGTTAATCCAGTGTTTTTCAACCACTGTTCCGCGGCACACTAGTGTGCCGCGAGATGTTGCCTGGTGTGCCGTGGGAAAATTACTTTATATATAGTCAATATAGGCACAGAGTTAAATTTTTTAACATTTTCTAATGGTGGTGTGCCTCGTGATTTTTTTCATGAAACAAGTGTGCCTTTGCCCAAAAAAGGTTGAAAAACACTGCGTTAATCAATAAGTTTTTATTGATGGTGCTTATCGTAATTTGTTTTAGCAATGGCAAGTTGCACTGAGTCATTGCGTAAAGAGATTAATAAATATGAACCACCACCCCCATCTCTCTCTCTCTCCATATCCATAAAGGCAAACGGTAAAGGACTCCCGGACGGTTAAGTCCAGTAAAAGGCGACTCTGGGGTTGCGGCACTCATCTCGCTTTCAGGCCTAGGGAGCCAGCGTTTGTCCACAGACAGCTTTCCAGGTCACGTGGTCAGGAGGACTAAACCGCTTCTGGCGCAATGGGACACTGTGACGGAAACCAGAGCGCATGGAAACGCCGTTTACCTTTCCGCCGCAGTGGTACCTATTTATCTACTTGCACTTTGACTTGCTTTCAAACTGCTAGGTTGGCAGGAGCAGGGACAGAGTGACAGGAGCTCACCCTGTTGCGGTGATTCGAACCGCCAACCTTCCAATCGGCAAGCCCAAGAGGCTCAGTGGTTTAGACCACTGCGCCACCCGCATCCCTACCATATCCATATATTTATCTCAAATGGCATTTGAAAGGCAAGGCTGTCATACCTTAACATTGTCCAGGACAACCAGTGGTCCATTCACGCCACTCACGGTCCAGTAGGCTGTGGAGAGAAAGTGGAGGAAGAGAGAATTATGGGGACGTCCAGAGAGGAGGGAAAACATGCACAGATTGGGGTGGGGGCGAATAGATAAAGTAGCTGTGTCAGGCAGCGGTGGAGGAAGCCAGTCGGGCACCTGGGGCGGCACACGTCCTCGGCGCCAAGGGCGGGGCCAGCTGGGGCAGAACGCACCGCGGGGCCTCCGAGGAGTCTGCCTGCCTCCTCCCACTCAGCCACCCTACAGCTGGGGGGGGGAGAAGGTGGGTGAACCGTTTGGGGCGGCACGGACCCTGCGGGTGCCCAAGCCACTGCGCCAATCCCAGGAGAGACGCGCGGCTCGGGCGCGGTGAGTGCCACCCAGCATTTTGTCACCCCCCTCAGTGGTGACACCCAGGGCGGACCGCCCCACCGCAACCCCCCATCCTCCGCCCCTGGTGTCAGGCACCATAGATGTGATTTCGGGAGAACTAGAGAAAGGAGGATAAGGACTAGAATAAGGAGAATAAGGAGGCATTATATGAGAATAAAAATAAGCAAGCATTGGGGAGTACTAGGGAGGTCCAGCTCCGAGGGCCTCCTGGTGGTTCCCTCCCTGCGAGAAGCCAACTTACAGGGAACCAGGCGGAGGGCCTTCTCGGTGGTGGCGCCCGCCCTGTGGAATGCCCTCCCATCACATGTCAGAGAAATAAACAACTATCTGACTTTTAGAAGACTTGTTTTACTGTATTTTTAATCTTTTGTTGGAAGCCGCCCAGAGTGGCTGGGGAAACCCAGCCAGGGGGGCGAGGTATGTATGTATATTTGTATGTATGTACAGTGGTGCCCCGCTAGATGAAAATAATTTGTTCTGCGAGTATTTTCGTCTAGCGGGTTTTTTGTCTAGCGAAGTGGCAATGCAAACCGCGGTTTTCGCTAGACAAAAAAGAAAAAAGAAAAAAATATTGTCTTGCGAGGCAGCCCCATAGACTTTTTCGTCTTGCGGGGCAGCCTCCCGCTAGACGAATGCCTTCGTCTAGCGAGTTTTTCGTCTAGCGAGGCATTCGTCTAGCGGGGCACCACTGTATGTATAAACAAACAAACAAACAAACAAACAAATAAAAATTGCACTTTCTAGGGAAGTTTTTATGAAAAAAATGAATATCCCTTTATTAACGATATTATCAACATTGACATAGTTTACAAATTTTCCATATCATACCTTTCCATTCCAAATACTAATAAATCGTTTACAACCAAAAACAATAATGATGATGATACTAATAACAATGAATAATAAAATACATAACAAAAACAACAACAACAACAAAACTAACATATACCGGTATATACTAATTAATAAAAAATTAAAAAAAAGTTTTTAATGTTTGAAGTTGTTATTCTGTTTAATATTCTGTTGGGAGCTGCCCAGAGTGGCTGGGGAAACCCAGCCAGATGAGTGGTGTATTAATAATAATAATAATAATACTAATAATAATAATAATAATAATAAGTTGTTGTTGTTGTTGTTACAGCACTGAATAGGTAAGTTCAGAGGACAGAGGAACTTTGCATTTTGCATGAATGTAAATGGCACTTTCCGGGAAAGGAAGATTGGCAACTAAAATCCATGGAGTACGCAGAAATGGCGAGATTCACCGGAAGAGTAAGAAATCAAGCAGAGAAGCTTTTAAAAATTGAATGGGGGAAATGTATTGATTATTTGAAGATACATTGTAAACAAATCCAAACATTAGCAGGACTGATATAAACACATGCAGTAAGATATAATTAAAGGGAAGATAAGGGGAAATTGGCAAATAGATTTGAATTGGATATGCAGTAGTAGAAGATATGAAATAAATAACCGCAGAAAGGAGGGGAGGGAAGACGAGGGGAAGGTAAATTAGATTTGTATAGGTTTTGCTTTTATTGTTAAAAATATTTGTAAAAGGTGAAAATGAAAAATTAAAAAAGCAATTTGTATCTATAGATAACAACGAAAAATGGTTTGCTTATGCAAAGTTCGTGTTTCCCTGGAATGAGGGATAGCGCAGGCTGCGGTTTCTGTAAGATATTATGTTGTGTGTTTGTGTGTGTAGTTTTTTTTTAATTAAATTTTCTGTTAAAATACTCATTTAAACATCCTTCAAATATCAATGACTACCCTTCTTCCCTTCTTCTCTTTCCATGGTTCATTTTGCATATCACAAACCCCTGCATATTTTACAAAAACCGAACCATTCCGTATTCCATTATTGCACCCATCAAAACGTATTTACGATGTTGAATTTATCTTCACCCGTTTTCAAGTGTACACACAATCCCCCTCATATATTCAATAAATGTTTTCCAATCTTCTCTAAATGCACGTTGTTCTTCTTCTTCTCTTGTTCTATATGTTAAGTCTGCAAGCTGCGCATATGCACAGCCATATGATATATGATTTATTCACACACACACACACACACACACACACCCCGAGAGGATCACACCATTAACACCCCAAAAGGGTTTTGCTTCTCCTGCCGCCATGGCCTTGGATGTGAGCAGAAATCAGGCATGTCTCTCCCTCACAACCTCCAGCCTGTTTCTTCCTCCGGCTTCTAGATCAGAGGTCCCCAACCTGTGGCCCATGGGCCAGAAGCGGCCCACAGAGGCCGTTTAACCGGCCCATGAGCTGCCTCCGAACAGAGCCGCCTGCTTGGTGAGTCCCCACGTGCTGCGCTAAACCGGCGCAGTGCGGTGCGGGGACACTCTTCCGCAGCTCCGGAAATCACCTCTGCGCATGCCCAGACGCCGAAAATCGCTTCTGCGCATGCATGATTGGGCATGCGCAGAAGCAATTTCCAGCGCCACAGACATGTGCAGGTGCAATTTCCAGCATCGCGCTGCGCCGGCCCAGCCCACGGAGGATCTCCGCAGGTGTCCATGCCCAGGTGCCCATGCCCAGGTGCCCATGCCCAGTAAATGTTGCCAACCCCAGCTCTAGATGACACACAGGCACAGCTTCTCCAAGCAAACCCGTTTTGATCCAGCTTTGCCCACCTTCCAGTTCCCGGAAGGAAACCCCCACAAAAAAAGACAAGATCCCTTGCTTATTTATTGACGCCGTTTGTTTCCGATCCGGCGACTTTCCAAGCTCAACCGCCATGGGGTTCTTGCGACCGAAGGCCGCGTCTCTGGATTTGCCGCAGCAGAAGGTGCAGGCTGACATTTTGAAGCGTGCGCAGCTAATCTCTCGCCCAGTCACTCCACTGTCACTGCAAATGATGTCACCAGAATCCTCAGCACAGAGAGGAATTTGTGTGCGTGTGTGTGTGTGTGTTGGGGGGGGAACGTTGAGGAGTGCTAATCCCACGTTAATTACACATTAGGCAATTTGGCCAAAGGCGGGGGTTGCGGGGGGGGGCATCCGTGGCAGTGGAATGTGGGCGCAGGATGGGACATGTGGTGCCCTGGCCCTTTAAGGCAGTGTTTTTCAACCACTGTTCCGTGGCACACTAGTGTGCCGCGAGATGTTGCCTGGTGTGCCGTGGGAAAAATTGAAAAATTACTTTATATATAGTCAATATAGGCACAGAGTTAAATTTTTTAACATTTTCTAATGGTGGTGTGCCTCGTGATTTTTTTCATGAAACAAGTGTGCCTTTGCCCAAAAAAGGTTGAAAAACACTGCTTTAAGGAGAGGCCCCATGCCGAGGTTATTTATTTATTATTAAATTTGTGAGTCGCTTTGGTTCGATGTTTCACTGTGTTTTTAACTTGTCGGAAGGCGCCCAGAGTGGCTGGGGCAACCCAGTCAGATGGGCGACATATAAATAATAACTTATTATTAATAATAATATTAATATTATTATTATTACCCAAGGCAACCCAATGTGACTTACAAACAAACAACCAAACCAGACAAACAAAACAAACTGGTTATAGATTGAGAGCAAGGGAGCAAGATGATAGATAGATTCTATTAATGCCCTAATTGGTTTTTAACAACTTCCCTGCTGCCTCTCTGCTTTCAGCTGTTTTGTTTTAGCGGTAAGCTCTCCCTGCCTTGAGTCCTCATTTGGGGACGGGGGACGGGAATTTATTTATTTATTTATTTATTTATTTATTTATTTTCTATACTGCCCTATAGAAACCGTCTCAGGGCGGTTCGCATAAAATATCAAATGCGTAAAAGCGAAACATTAACAGCAACCCAATAAAATAATTTAAAAACAACAACCCAAAAGAGCCAGCATTTTAAAAAAAGGGTATAGGATGTAGATCAAGTCAGGCAAAGGCCTGGTTGAAGAGGAATGTTTTTGCCTGGTGCTTAAAGGTGTACAGTGGACCCCCTGGATATGAATTTAATTCTTTCTGGGGGCCTGTCCGGAACCCGAAAAGTCCGTAGACAGAGGTGCAGCTTCTGCGCACGGCGCGATTGAGTGCCTCTGCGCATGTGCGAGCAGCGAAACCTGGAAGTATACACTTCCGGGTTTGCTGCATTCGTAATCCGAAAGTTACATATCCAGAGCGGTATGTAACTAGAAGGTTCAGTGAAGGCGCCCGGAAAACTTTCCTGGGGAGAGAATTCCACAGGCAGGAAAATATAAATATACCGGTAAATAATATAAATCCCAATAGTAATGTATGGAAGTGAGAGCTGGACCATAAAGAAGACTGATCGCCGAAGAATTGATGCTTTTGAATTCTGGTGCTGGAGGAGACTCTTGAGAGTCCCATGGACTGCAAGAAGATCAAACTTATCCATCCTTAAAGAAATCAGCCCTGAGTGCTCACTGGAAGGACAGATCCTGAAGTTGAGGCTCCAGTACTTTGGCCACCTCATGAGAAGAGAAGACTCCCTAGAAAAGAACCCTGATGTTGGGAAAGATGGAGGGCACAAGGCTCCAGTACTTTGGCCACCTCATGAGAAGAGAAGACTCCCTAGAAAAGACCCTGATGTTGGGAAAGATGGAGGGCACAAGGAGAAGGGGATGACAGAGGATGAGATGGTTGGACAGTGTTCTCGAAGCTGCCAACATGAGTCTGACCAAACTGCGGGAGGCAGCGGAAGACAGGAGGGCCTGGTGTGATCTGGTCCATGGGGTCACGAAGAGACGGACATGACTGAATGACTAAACACATAAATATAAATTGAGAGACACAGGCCACGCTCTCCGTTTATTTATGGGAGAAAGAGAAGGAGTCCCCTTCCTCCAGATGCGACAGGGGAAATGTACCACCCCAAAAGCGCATGTGGGATCCGCACGGGCCCTTCGTCCTCCTGGCCTCTGACCTCCTCTCCGCGGGGCAGTCTAGGCTCCAGCACGCAGATGTGTGAGTTCAAGGAACCTGGCCTTGCCGAGCCCTACTGGGCAGGTTACGACCTTTACAGAAATGGTGGCTGTACGTGTCAGGCCTAATGGAGCTGATGCTGGGAGACGCGGGCGGGCGGGGGCTGGGAGCTGCCTGAGAAAACACACCTCTCCGGAAAGTCCTCAGAGGCCAATGCTGCCGCCAGAGTTATTTCTGGGACACAGGGCTATCATCATCATCATCATCAACTGCTGAAATGAAAGAGGAGATGGATCCACCCAACTCTTTCCCCATTTCTATCTGGCACAAGAACAGCTCTCCATTTCGAGAGCTCCTCTTGGAGACCTTTGCAATCTCTTTTGGTCTTAGAAGCCCTGAGCAATTTCGGAGCGTCTGCAAACTTCGCCGTCTCCCTGCTCACACCGAACTCGGTGGAACAGTCTCCCTTGGGAGGTGGTGGACTCTCCTTCCTTGGAGGTTTTTAAGCGGAGGTTGGGTGGCCATCTGATGCTTCAGTTGGGATTCCTGCTTGGCAGGGGGTTGGGCTAGATGGCCCTTGGGGTCCCTTCCAACTCTACCATTCTAGGATTCTAAGGTGTAAATACCGATTCACATCTCACCGTTTGGAGATCTGTCCATTTATTCCTCTCTGCTTCCTGCAACTTAACAAATTCCATGCCCTCCAACATTTCTCTGATGAAAACAGGGACGTTCCATTCCATAAGGATAATTTTTCCTATTTATACCCCACACATCTGACTGGGTTTCCCTAGCCACCCTGGGCAGCTTCACGCATATTTAAAAACATAATAAAACATTAAAACATTAAAAAAAAACCACAACACTTCCCTATACAGGGTTGTCTTCAGACGGCTCGGGGGTCAGATAACTCCATTCCCTCCAACATTTCTCCAATGAAAATGGGGACGTCCTAAGGAAAAGCGGGACATTCTGGGTTCAGATCAGAAACCAGGACGGCTTCTCTAAATCTGGGACATCCCTAGAAAATAGGGACACTTGCAGGGTCTGCAATTCCTGATCCACAGGAGTCTTTGGACAATTTTTTTTTTTTGTCGAAAGCTTTTTGTCCAGGTACAAGCTCACTGTTATGTGCTGCGTTCTACAGAATGTGGTGGTTTACCTTCTGTCCCACATTGGTGGCACGTGACGTCCACCGTTGTGGCACGACATAAAAAGTGTTGGCCTTTAAAGCCCTAAACATCTTTGGCTCTTTATCCCCGAAGGAGCGTCTCCGCTGAGGTCCTCCTCCGAGGGTCTTCTGGCGGCTCCCTCGCTGCGAGAAGTGAACATACACAGGGCCTTCTCGGTGGTGGCACCTGCTGTGTGGAGCGCTCTCTCATCAGATGTCAAGGAGGTAGGGTTGCCATATGTCTGGGAAAACCCGGACATGTCCTCTTTCTTTGTGGGGGTCAACATGCCCATCTGGGCGGATTTTTACATTTTAAAGGAAATGTAAAGGTTTTTTTTTTGGGGGGGGTGTTGGGCTTGGGCTGCTCTGCACGCTGCAGCTACTGCCAGCCTAAGCTGGGGAAAGAGGCACACCTCTTTCCCTGTCTCAGGCGGGAAGCAACCCTAAAAATAACTATACAACTTTTAGAAGGCATCTGAAGGTCGCCCTGTATAGCGAAGTTTTAAATATAATGATGTTTTATTGTGTTCTTGTATCTGTTGGGAGCCGTCCAGAATGGCTGGGGAAACCCAGGCAGATGGGAGGGGAACAAATAATAAAATTATTGTTGTTGTTTTTGTT
The DNA here is from genome assembly GCA_900245905.1 of Lacerta viridis. NCBI lineage: Eukaryota > Metazoa > Chordata > Lepidosauria > Squamata > Lacertidae > Lacerta > Lacerta viridis. The sequence goes on along the minus strand of OFHU01003423.1, from coordinate 250,839 downwards.
AAGCTGTTTTAGACACCGGCTGAAAGTTTTCCTGTTTCAGGAAGCCTATCCAGACAGGAGGATTTAATTAAAGCTTCTTTTAAACGCTTTACTGATATTTTTAACAATGCAAAATTTTGTTTTGTTTTTTAAATTAGTTTGTGCACTTCAGTCATGTTTTATATATAACTGAATATCTGTATATAATCGAATCTCCTTGTTGTCTTTCTGCCGGCAGGAGAAGACAATTTCCTTTGGGAACAGACAGCGATTTAAAGGAAAGGGTTGGTCTACAGATGAAGGGCAGTATACAAATTTAATTAATTACATAAACACTATTCATCTTCATAATAATACTAATACTACCAATAATAATGCTGTTCTGTTTTTATTATCTGCATTTTAATAGATTCGGGGTTTTTTAAAATCTTGTTTTAACTATTAGAATTTAATTACTTTTTTATTACTACCTTCTATAAGTTTTTAATTTATTTTATTTAGCTGTTTTTAACTTGCGTAAGCTGCCTTGAGCCTGGGGGAAACGGCAGGATATAAATAAATATATGAATGATATATGAATGATAGGCGGCTTGGAGGATATTGTTTTTCCTTCCTCTCTTTGGAGCAAGCGGGTTATAAGTGTTCTCCAGATAAACCCAAAGCAGCTAAGGCGTAGCAATGGGACTTCACGATCCAATTCAAATCACAGCCCAGCAAATGTGCAGAGGGAGAACTGCTCCTCTCTGTGGGAGAAGGGAGAGGCGTCGCGAGACGGAACTGCCCACCGGGCTGGATTTTGTAGAGGGAAGATTTTTCATTTTAAAGAAGGAAAATGAGGCGGGGAGAATGCCCCGCCCCTCCAAAACAGCCCCACCGGAAAGCACCAATTCAGATCATTAGGAGCTTGAGTTGCTGCAAAAAAAGAAAAGGGGATTTAAGGCTTCCTCGGGGCTGCAGAGTGGGTGGGCTGTGGGGTTCCTTGGCCGAGGTGAAGGGAGTCGGGGGGAGAGGGGAAAAGGTGTCTCCAAAGCTGTTGGGACCAATTGTGGATGCCGTAAAAAAAGAAATTTAAAAAGGGAAATGTGTGTGTGTGTGTGTGTGTGTGCACAGGGTTGGTTCCTCCCCCCCCCCGGAGGCTGCCCTCTGCCCGCCCTCCTCCTCCCTCAAATTCACAGCTCCCATCCTTGACAATCTGAATTAACCCTGACCATTGTGTCCGATTAACTCCCATGGGGGGAGAGGGAGAGGCGAGGGGGGCAGAGCAGGGAGCAAAGGAAATTGACCGTGCTGACAAAGGGGGCAACCAGCCCAATGACACCAAGTCGCTAATTGCTTCCACTCCGCCAGCCCCCCCCCTCTCCATCCCCGGCATCTGTTGGGTGGGCCCCCCCTTCTCAAACAAGCCCAAGGGGTCCTCTGCAAAGTTCAGGCTTCCCTCTAGGCCAGAGAGCATCTCCTTGTGCCTTCAGCTGTGGCACCCAGACTCTTTGTTCCCCTTTTTCTGGAGAGGGCCACATAATTAAGGCCGCTCGGCGATTTTAACCTGCTGTTACTTGATTCGTTGCCTGGTTTTCGAACCAACTTATCAGTCAACTTTAAATAATTCTGCATGTCCCCGAAACTTCCGTGCGGGTGCTCTTTGGGTGTTCTCGAAGGAAAAGCCACGCGGCAAAGAGAACCTATGACTCCTCGTGAAACAAAAAGTTTCCTTTATCGGGAGAGATAAAACGGCTTCAGTTAATCAACTGAAATTTTGAGTTGATTAAGGGGCTGGGAATAAAGGTTGACTTTGGTGGCCTGGTTTGCAAACCAGGTCACAAAAAGGTACTGAATTTCTGAATTCTGGATCTCTTGCCTTCTTTTGGGGGGGGCAGTAAAGTATTTACAGGCAGTAAAAGTGCAAGACATTTTGTGGTAGATCATTGCACTTTCTGAATCAGCGGAGGAGAAATTCAGTTTTTAAAGGAGAACTGAATTTTGCTCTTCCAGAAATGATAACCTGAAGCGCAGCCATCCTGCAAAATTCGCACTTTCTTGAATTTTGCAATGCAACTCCCCGTCTGAAAAATGCACTGTATACAAAAATGCAGGTATTAGCGTGCATATAACTGCTTATATTGGTAAAGGAGGGGAAAGAGCATTGCAAAATGCTCTACATTGTGGAAGACTGTGTACAAAAACGTTTGTGCGTGAGATAAAATTCATAGTGTTGATCTGCATCAGGGATGATTGAATTCATAAACCAACGCGAAAGTGTGGAGAGCAGAATTGATGACTGTGAAAAAATTAAGGCAACCAGAGTGGACGGGTTTGTCCACTGTACAAAAGTGGCTGCTCCGTGCCCCTTTCCCAACTGCTCTGCTTTAGTTGCTACCATATTGGGACACCTTTGTCTAACAAGAGCTCCTGCCCAAAGTTGGAGGGGGTGTTTTCTGTCAACGCTGCTTCTTGAGAATGATACAAATGCACTTAAGCACCATGGATTTCAAGGGGGCTTAAGGGCACTTCATCTGCCCAGCACCTGAGATGCTTCTTGCTGAACGGCTTTGCAGCCTTTGCCACGAATTAGCTGGTATTCAGCCTGCGGAGGTTTCATTTACTCAGAGGCAGGAGGACAGGAGAGTCACTAGGAGGGTCTTGGCCACCTCTTTGCATGGCTCATATTTAGGCTTGCCATGTGTCCGGAATTTCCCAGACATTGCAGGGATTCACCCGTTGGAAACAGTGTCCGGAAATCACATAAATGTTTGGGGAAACCCAGACGTATGGAAACCCATGTCGGAAATGTCGATTTTGGTGAATGTCCTTAAAATTTGCTCAAAAACATTTTCTTTCTTTTTTTTGGGGGGGGGGAGAGATTTTGCAAGCGAAGCTGAACGACTTTGGTCCCAAAAGAAGAGTTCAACATCTTTCATGCCTGGACTTTCGCTTTTTGAAATATGGCAACCCTGTGACTTATTTCTTGGACCAAGGCTGTTCGGGGAGCTTTCTGTTTTGAAGAAGCAATATGCTATCAATTTATGAAATTATGCATGGGATAGAAGGAGAATGGCTAGAGAAAAGTGTTTCTACTCCTGTCCTAATGCTAGAACTTGTGGACATTCAATGAAGCAGAAGGTTGGAAGATTTAGGACAGATAAAGGAAAGGATTTATAATTCACACAGAGAAGAGTTAAACTATGGAACGCCCTGCCACTGAATGCAGTGACCTGGGTGGCTTGAAAAGAGGATTAGACAAATGTATTACTCGTTTTCTCTGTCAGCTGTTTTAATATTGTATTTAACTGTCTTTTAGCAAACGGGTGCTTCAGGGTAGTTCCTATTTTTTTGTGGGATTTTCTGTGGGCCAGCAAATTCAGGTTGTGCAGTTATAGTTTGTCTTGTGCAACAAACCCACTTCCCCCAACGATCTGTCTTTTTGCAATAAGGAAAGTGAGGGGGAAACAGGTTGAAAGTGTGAATCACACTTGCTTTGGCTCAGTCCCCATGCAAACAAATCATAGCGAATGCTCAGTAAGTAGCCAACATCGTCTAACCTCCCCTGCAAACAAATAAGTACAAATGCTTCACAAATAGCCGACGTCGTCTAACCTCCCCTGAAACCAAATCAGAACAAGTGTTCAATGAATAGCCAACGTCGTCTAACCTCCCCTGCAAACAAATAAGTACAAATGCTTCATAAATAGCCAACGTCGTCTAACCTCTCCTGAAACCAAATCAGAACAAGTGTTCAATGAATAGCCAACGTTGTCTAACCTCCCCTGCAAACAAATAAGTACAAATGCTTCATAAATAGCCAACGTCGTCTAACCTCTCCTGAAACCAAATCAGAACAAGTGTTCCATGAATAGCCAACGTCGTCTAACCTCCCTGCAAACAAATCAGGACGGATGTTCGGTAAACAGGCTGTTTGGAAGCGAGAGGGTTCTATCAAACTGTTAGGGCATTGGAGTCCAAAACCTTTGGAGGGTACCAGGTTGGCGAAGGCCAGCTTATAACCCCACCAGGGCACTTTACCTGGGCAGCACATAGGAACATGGGAAGTTGCTTTACACCGAGTTAGTCCATGCTGCTCCTTCTTGTCCTTCGGAATCTTCTGCAATTTATTCTTTTCCAGGTATGCCTCAATTTATCCTTTATCTTTCCTTCCCTCTTTATACAAATCCTTATAAAATTTATGGAAATTCTTCCTGATCTCTCTCGGATTTTCAATTACTTCATCCTCTATTTTTAATTTGCTTATAATATTCTTATAATATTATTCGGGGAAATACAAAACCAGCGTGATCAAGCTTTCCAAAAAGACTGGAGTCAATTTAGACAACATTTGAAGGGCAATTGTCAACAATTAACAACACTAGCAGGGTTGCTGTGAAAAGACTTGCAATGTTGATAAGTGTTACCTTTCTTTACGTTTATTTAAAAATCTGAGATCACAGGTAGGACTGAAACGTAATGGGGAAGATGTTTAAATGCCATGACAGAAAAATGAATTATGAATACCATGAGGCGGGAAGGAGGGAAGTTGATAAGCTCCTATGAGCAGAAAGTAAAGAGTGTAGTAAGGTTGCATTTCAATATCGTAAAACGGAAACTTAATAAAATATTATTAATATTAAAAGAGTTAGTCTATATGCAGCTCAGTACTGCCTACTCTGACTGGCAGCTCTCTGAGTTGCTACCGCAGGGGACTGAACCCAGGAACTTCTGCATGTGCAAAGCGGATTCTCTATCACCGCCGAGTGACATCTCCGTCCTTCCCTGCTCGCCGTCAAAAACTTTCCCGATGGTCCCTAGTGTGTCCGGTTTTCCGCCGCCTCCCTCCCTCCCTCCCTGGCGCAACCTGCTCATTGTCCGATGTGTCACTTCGCGCAGCGCTGTCAAACACATTGGCCCGTCCAAGCCGAGCGGAGCTTGTGAAAGGCCCAGCGGGGGGGCTGCACATTATGCCACTAATTAGGACCCCGCAGCAGAGGGTTCCCATACACACCTGCATGGTCATGTGACTCTACGGGGCATCCCCCCCTTTTTTGGAGGGGGGGGGGAGAGTGCAAAGAATGACCGCTCTAGCCGAGCGTGAACCGAAATGTGCTGGACTGCCAAAAAGAGAGAGAGGAAGATCCCAGCTTTTCAAAATAATAATATTTTTTTCTAATTAAAAAAATGCAATAAACAATTTGCTGCGCTCACGGCTGCATTTCCAGGGATGCAAAACTTTCCTCGGGACACTGAGCTGTGTGGGAGGTGGCTGCGTGTGACGGAATGGGGCCCCTTCCCCCAGCACTTGGCTCCGAGGAAACATCGGCAGAGTCAGGAAAGGTAAAAGAAAGGATTTTTTTCATGCAAACGCCTTGTTCTGTGAACTGCCCTGAGACCTCCGGATATAGGGTGGCATATATACATATAAATAATAGTTAATCTGTGGAACTGGCTGCTGCAAGAGGCAGTGCTGGCTACCATGCTCAGAGATAGCAATGCTGGAAACCACAGGAGGGAAGAGCTGCTCTTGGGTTCAAATCCTGCTTGCGGGTTTCCCTTGGGGGTATCTGCTTGGCCACTGAGAGAACAGGAGGCTGGACTAGACAGGCTCTTTTGATGTGCTTATGTCCTGCCAGAAACCCTGGAGAGCCCATGCCCTGAGATCTTCTGGAGAAGGGTAATATTTAAATCTAATAACTAATACTGATAAAATTCCCAAGGGGTACTTCTGGGTGTTCCATCTTGTTTCAGCTTTTGTGCATCGCAGGGGGGTTCTGCTAGATGACCCTCGGGACCCTTCCATCCCTACAATTCTGTGACTTGACAGAAGAGAGGCAGATGTGTGAGGCCTTAGTTATCCTTCACTCAGGGATTGTTTCTTTCCAGTAGCTGTCGGTTCTTGTCGGTTGTCCTCTCACAACAACCCTATGAGATAAGCCATCATATCTTCCCTTTTGCAGATATCTCGGGAACAAGGCAAGGCTTTTTAGTCCCAGCACCCCTGGACATGAACTGGGACATGAAGGAAGGCAGGTTGCAGCCCCCCCCCATCTGCAGAATGCTCTCCCCAGCAAAGCCCTCTTGGCACCACCATTCACATCTTTTCAGAGTAACTTCAGAGGAAAAATGACTATTGTTGTTGTTGAGTTGTTCAGTCATGTCCGACTCTTCGCGACCCCATGGACCAGAGCACGCCAGGCACTCCTGTCTTCCACTGCCTCCCGCAGTTTGGCCAAACTCATGCCAGTCGCTTCGAGAACACTGTCCAACCATCTCGTCCTCTGTCGTCCCCTTCTCCTTGTGCCCTCCATCTTTCCCAACATCAGGGTCTTTTCCAGGGAGTCTTCTCTTCTCATGAGGTGGCCAAAGTACTGGAGCCTCAACTTCAGGATCTGTCCTTCCAGTGAGCACTCAGGGCTGATTTCCTTCAGAATGGATAGGTTTGATCTTCTTGCAGTCCATGGGACTCTCAAGAGTCTCCTCCAGCACCATAATTCAAAAGCATCAATTCTTCAGCGATCAGCCTTCTTTATGGTCCAGCTCTCACTTCCATACATCACTACTGGGAAAACCATAGCTTTAACTATACGCACCTTTGTCGGCAATCGGTAATTTAAGCTCAACCCCAAGGGCTATTGATAAGGTATTCTAGCCTTATCAATATGTGATGCTGCTATCTGTTCGCTGCTCTAGCCTGTTTCTCCTTTGTTACTGTCATTGCTTTCCTTTAAATCATTCCACAAACCAAGAACTTGTCCATTGACCGCTAACAAGGAACTGTTACGTTGCAGATACCACTGCAAATTTATCGTGCAATTTTTGTGATGTACAAATGACATAGATAGATTCGGCCTGTTTATTTGTCTCATTTAAATAACTCCGAAATAACGCCTGCCCTTGAAGAGGAGGGGGGGGGGCTTCAATTGGAAAGACACATTCTGACACAGTCGTAACCCCCTGACCCTGCCATGGCTGCACCCATTAACAACAGTGTGTGCCTTCACGCCTGGCAGAAGACGGGTCTCCGAGGTTAGGGGGAATGGAAAGGGAGGGGGGAATGTTCTTCGGCTCACCCATGCACGATTCTTGCCTGTGCCCATGGAGAAGAAGCCTATGAACACTTCCTTCCCTATCCACCTATAAACTCTGCCTTTTTGCCGGGGACACAACCCCCTATAACTCCCTGCGTTCCTGGTTCATCCTAAACCCCCCCCCCTTGTGGGCTAGCCTTTGCTCCTGCTAGAGTTGTTGCCCATCTGCCAGCATTGCTTCAGATCATAGAAATTAAGGGGGTTTAGATCAGGGTTGTGTTATTTCAAAAATCCAGACACAAAAGTTGTCGGGTATGACGTGGGTTGAATACATACAGTCGTACCTTGGAACTCGAACGGAATCCGTTCCGGAAGTCCGTTCGACTTCCAAAGCGTTCGGAAACCAAAACGCAGCTTCTGATTGGCTGCAGGAAGGTCCTGCAGCCAATTGGAAACCGTGGAAGCCCCTTCAGACTCACTTCCGGGTTTTGATCGTTTGGGAGCCAAAACATATGATTACCAATTACAGGTGGGTAGCCGTGTTGGTCTGCCATAGTCAAAACAAAATAAAAAATTCTTTCCAGTAGCACCTTAGAGACCAACTGAGTTTGTTCTTGGTATGAGCTTTCGTGTGCATGCACACTTCTTCAGATACACACATATTCTTCAGATATGATTACCAAGGCATTTGACAACCAAGGTAAGACTGTACTTCCAGATGTTCCTGGGCACTGTTTCTGACTGCCGCAATCCAGCTTATGTTCGGGAAATTCCGGACGTATGACAGTCCTAGTAGATGTTAAATCTCAGAACAGGGACTGGGCACAGGTGAGGGGTACACAAATCCAAATGCAAGGCCCAACTTGACACATCACTCATTGCAGCTGCCCTGGTCTGCCTTGTTTGCTTATTATTCATTTCCTAAAATTTATACAGTACACTAGGATGCGGGTGGCGCTGTGGTCTAAACCACATGGCTAGGGCTTGCCGATCAGAAGGTCGGTGGTTTGAATCCCCGCGACGGGGTGAGCTCCCGTTGCTCGGTCCCAGCTCCTGCCAACCTAGCAGTTTGAAAGCATGTCAAAGTGCAAGTAGATAAATAGGTACCGCTCCGGAGGGAAGGTAAACGTCGTTTCTGTGCGCTGCTCTGGTTCACCAGAAGTGGCTTAGTCATGTTGGCCACATGACCTGGAAGCTGTCTGCAGACAAATGCCGGCTACCTCGGCCTATAGAGCGAGATGAGGGCCGCAACCCCAGAGTTGTCCGCAACTGGACCTAGGTCAGGGATAACCTTTACCTTTATACAGTGCACTGCTTGGTGGTTAAAGAAACCCAACACAAATCTATTATGAAGCTGCAGCTTTCTGCTGGTTGAAAGATTGGTTTTTGTTAGATAATGCTGATGTATTAGATTTAGAAGGACACGACAATGTTTTTGGCTGGCACGCTTATTTATGGTATGACAAATGTAAAGTACATAGCGGGTTTAAGAAACATATAATCAGAAATTCCCTGTTTAAAATTTGGATGAAATATAAGGTTTTTATAGAAAGCAAAACACCCAGATGGCTATCACCTTTGGAAGCTAAGGCACATAAAAGTATAAACTTTGGATCGACAATGGCCGAAATATAAAGACATTTTGATACAAGAAGGACAGAATTATAAGTTAAAAACTTATGAACAATTGAAAGACCAAGTTACGAACTGGCTACAATATCATCAGATTAATGAAACATTCAAAGCAGATAAGAAGGTTGGTTTTCAGATAGAAAAATCCAAGTTGGAGACAGAACTACTAGAACCGAAAAGTAAAAATCTTTCCAGAATGTACAATTTATTATTGGGGTGGCATACGCAAGATGAGTTGGTGAAATCGGCTATGATTAAATGGGCAAAAGACCTTGGGCATAACATTATGATGGAGGATTGGGAAAGACTGTGGAACCAGAGTATTAACTTTACAGCGTGCAGTTTATTAAGGGAGAACTTTATGAAGATGATTTACAGGTGGTATTTGACCCCTGTTAAACTTGCAAAAATGCATCAGGGATTAAGTAAGAAATGTTGGAAGTGTAAGCAATCCGAAGGAACTTTCTTTCATATGTGGTGGTTGTGCCCTAAGGTGAAGGACTTTTGGGAAAAGATTTATAATGAGTTGAAAAAAATACTTAGATATACTTTTAAGAAAAAGCCTGAAGCCTTTTTGTTAGGTATTTTAGGTAAAGACATTTTGAAATGTGATAGAAATTTAGTGTTGTATGCCACAACAGCAGCAAGAGTTGTAATAGCAAAAAACTGGAAATTGGAAGAACTACCTACTATTGAACAATGGCAGATGAAGATGATGGAATATATGGAGCCTGCAGAAATGACCGGGAGAATCCGTAACCAGAGAGAGGACGCGGTGGAGAAAGAATGGGGAAAATTTAAATTGTATTTGAAAAAACATTGTAATATTTAAAATTAATTTGTGTTTGGAAAATAAGGATAGGCTGTCAATTTTAAGTTGAAGTAATTAAGGATAATTTTAGGAATATAGGGATTTTAGAATAGATTTGGAAATTGTTTTAGATATGAATAGTTTTAGATGGTAAAGTGTTGTATTATTTGTTTTTTGTTTTAAGAGATAATAGTATGTATAAAATATGTGAGGAAATCAAGTTTGGAAGTTACGTGAAATATTCTAAAGGGACACAAATAAGGGGAAACAGGAGGAAGTCCGAAAAAGATGATAAGAAAAAAAGTAGATTTTTGGTAAGATGATATATTTTTGTTTCTTTTTTGTTTCTTTTTTCTTTTTCTATCTTTGATGTATTGTATTTTTGTAGTTGTATTATTATGTTTTTTGATTGTTTTTTGATTGTTTTTTGTAGTTGTTTTTTTTTCCCTTTTGGTTAATACTTTTTGTGTTTTTGGAAAAACCAATAAATATTATTTTTAAAAAAAAATAAAATAAAATAAAGAAACCCAACACAGATTCACAGAATCCTATCATAGAATCAACCACTCAAAGCATTTTACATTTTAAGAAATTGGTAAATTATCAATAAGGGAAAGGTCTGTGGGGTAGCACTGTTTGGAAAAATATCGCAGACAACTTTGGGATTTTCAATTAGATCAACAAAAAAACATGCTCTGAGTTTCTAAATCAGTGGGAGCTGACTGGCTATCAAAAAATAAGCTAATGCAGCTTTAGCGATTGACAGATCAGTCGACTTCTGTTTCATGTCAGCTTTTGCATATGCTTGATTTTGCGTTTGCTGTATCCTGCTTTTTGGCAGATTAGGAAAATGGACCAAAGAATCACATCTCAGCTATACACAGGCTATACGCATTTGCAACATGCTTTTGAATGCATTTCCCCTAAAATATACTTTCCCCCCTCCTAAAATATTTCAATGCATTCCCCCCTCAAATATTTCTTTTTCTGCCAAACATGGATTGATGTGCAGACTTTTTGAACAAAACTATGCTGCAAAATTCAGAGAAGTGCGTAATCCAACTGATATCTTTAGATCGGAACACAGCTAACTCTGGGACCTCTGAGTTAAGTTGGTTTTTTATAAAATGTGGACTGAATGGATTTTTCCTCCATGCAGTCATGTGTCATAAAGTATGTGTGGGCACTGACACTGGTGGGGATATGGGCACGAACCTATGTTCACCCGTGAGGTGCCCCACTGGTTTAAGCAGGGAACAGAAGTTTAGCCAGAAGAACCATAAAGTAGGAGAACGACCCGCTATTGGCCTCTGCTTTGGCAAAATTATGCAAAACCAACAGAGCAATTGGAATGGACCCAAGCCATTATCTCGCCCAACTGCCTGCAAAGCACAGCGTGTTCAAATTCTCCCTACCATCTAGAGGAGTGGTGGGCAATGTACTGTATGTCTCATGTCAAGTGATCGGTTCAGGTATCTAGCAAGCATGATCTGTTCCTCCTGATGTACGCCACATTCACCCCTGCCAAATCCCCTCCGCTAAGCAACCAAACTCTCCTTCAAGCCAGCCCTGTTAGCTTCACTCCACCCCTGGTCTCTCGTGCTGCCTCCATCTAGCCCGCCAATGTGAGATAATAAACCTCCCAGGCAGAAACGCTTGTCACCAAGAGTGCCAACGTGGCCCTGTGACTGTGGGTGCCTGGGGCCGTGGTTGCCATGCAGCGTGCATGGCCCTGGCACTGAAATTTGCAGGTTCCCAGACTCTTTATGGGGCATTTTTTGGGTGCTCAGGCACCCAGGGCCTGTCAGGGACTGGGCAGAGGAGGAGGAGCGATGGAGACCGCCTCCCTATCCTTACCCTTCCAGGGAGGAGGAAGAGAAAGACAGTACAGATTTACAACAGGGGTTTGAGGGAGGCCACAGCTCAGAGGGGGGGCCCAAGTGGCGCTGTGGGTTAAACCACAGAGCCTAGGGCTTGCCGATCAGAAGATCAGCGGTTCGAATCCCCACAATGGCCCGGAAGCTGTATGCCGGCTCCCTCGGCCAATAATGCCAGATGAGCGCCGTAACCCCAGAGTCAGACACGACTGGACCTAATGGTCAGGGGTCCCTTTACCTTTACCTTTACCTTTACAGCTCAGAGGCAGATGAGGGGGAAAGTTGGGAAATCATGGGAGAGCCAGGACAACACCTGGCTGACACATTGTCATTAGAAAGCATCTCAGACCCTCCCTCTCCCAGAACCCGTTGAGGCTGAGCCTTAAAAGTAGGAGAGCAAAGAGCTCAAAGACAGAGGGCACATAGCAGCACCTGTAGAGGAGACAATGAGAATGACGAATGAGGAAGTGGATGGCGATTCTCTCGGGACAACACCGTTATCCAAGAGGCTGGGTTCTATAGCCTCTTTCTGTAAGTATTGAAATCAAAAAGGACGGTAGGAAACTTTCCCTTGTCTTTATAATTTCCTGGGCAACCAGACGGGAGCCGCCGGGAGCACCCTGAAAGGGCCCCAGGGAGTTGGCACCTCTGTTTGTCACTATGTGCCAGGGGCAGCTCAGGGCATTTCAACACCCTGCTGCACAAACTTTGTAAGGAAAGGTCCTTTCTGGATCCCGCACCCCCCCCTTCCCAGCAGCAGGGCTTTTCATCGGTTGCTCGCTGCAGGAAAAGCCAACGCGAAGTCCTGATTTTTTTGGGGGGGAAATCTCCCTTCTCTCCAAAGTGGCAAAGCTGGGAGGCGAAATGGGATGCCAGCCCTTTGGGCAGGCCGGCTCTGCTACGTACAGCACGTGACACCCGTGTGGAAATCAAATAGTGGAAATCAGAGTAGCAGCAATATTCTGTTTCTCTCTCTTGCTCTCCCTCTCACGAACCAGCCAGCTCACCTTCAAGACCTGGGGGGAAATACCAGCCCTCCTTGTGACTCGAGACTCCGCCTGTTTGCTGTGGTTAATAATAAAACCCTCTGAGGCAGCTGGAACCCATCCGACCAAGGAGGACTGGGGCAGATCGGAGCTGTTTCTGACCTGCTGGAACTGCAACCGGGAGATTTCAGACCAAAGCTGTCACCTCGGCCAAGGTCACTGGGGAATTGCCTTACCGAAGGTGCGCATGCTTGTATGTGCTTGCAAACCATAAGTGCCACCTCGCCCTGAAGGGCTTCAACTCTGCCCATTGACTGTGTGGGAGCCCAGCCCCACAAATATATTATAAGTCCAGTGTTGCAGACTTAGGTGCCTGTTCTCACATGTGTGCAGCTGGTTTCTTCCACCTGGACAGAGCGGCTGAGGCAGCCCAGCCAGATGGGTGGATTATTATTATTATTATTATTATTATTATTATTATTATTATTATTAGCATTTCATGTTTCATATTCACATACAGAGAGGCATGAGCAGGCAGGAGAATTGAGAAGAAATACTCATGAGCTACCCAGCCAGGGACACATTACTTGATCCACAAAGAATAAAACTCACAACAATATCTGTGTTCCAACAGGATGAAGCACATGAGAGCCAGCGTGGCCTAGTGGTTAGAGTGTTGGACTAGAACCGAGGAGACCAGGGTTCAAATCCCCCCTCGGCCATGTGGCTCACTGAGTGCGACCTTGGGCCAGTCACTGCCTCTCAGTCAAACCTACCTCACAGGGCTGTTGGGATTAAACAGGGAGGGGAAGAACCATGTGTGCCAATTTGCACTTCTTGGAGGAAAGGTGGGATATAAATGTAAAATTAAAATTAAAATGAGAGTAATCAGTGCTTTTTTTCTGGGGGGAGGGACGCATGGGTACGCATACCCCCAAACATTTTGTGAATCTTCATACTTTTGTCCATTTACTGTATTTATTTTCCCCGATTTAAACTATAAAATGGTGGTTTTCTTGAGTCAAAATGAGAGTACCCCTAAACAATTTTTTTAAGGAAAAAAAGCACTGAAAGTAATGATACAATGACCACTGCCTTTCATGGGCATAGCTAGGATTTATGTTCGGGGGGGGGGGCAGAGCCTTTGTTAGGGTTGCCATATTTCAAGAAGTGACAATCGAGGTACAAAGTTACAGGTAGGTAACGTTACAGGTAGGTACAAAGGTTACTGAGCTTTTTTTTGGCCACAGTTGTAGGGCTCCCCCCCCCAAAGTATGGCAACCCTACCTTGGTTAGTTGAGCATTTTTATTTATTTACTTGATGGGGGGGTATCGGGGGCTACGCCCATGCCACCCTCATCACCAGGGGTAGGCAACCTAAGGCCCATGGGCCACAAGCGGCCCCCGGGGGTCGTTTAACTGGCCCATGAGCTGCCCCCGAACCGAAGCCATCCGCTTCAGCGAGTCCTCACACGCTGTGCTAAACCAGCGCAGCACGGGGATTCACTTCTGCGGTGCTGGAAATCGCATCTGTGCAGACACAGACACCGGAAATCACAGGGGCGTGCGCATGATCTGGCCCACGGAAGTATCTCCGCTGGAGTGAACCGGCCCATGTGAGGTAAACCTTGTGTACCCCTGCATCACCAACACCTATTACTTGGTGGAGTTATTCAGCAATGCCCAGAAGTGCAATTGCGTTTGTGATTACGCATCTCCCGCAACACACCTCGCACACCACGGGCAAGCGTCCATGTGTGCACACAAACACACGCCAATGTGTTGCAGTCTGCAACATGTCTGTGCAATTGGGGGATCAGGACCTCGGAAGCAGACTCCGAAAGAGCTGCTCTGCTTTAAGGTATTGCCCAGGCAGAAGTTCGCCAAGGCTGCTCTGCAGACCCCAGTCCCAATCCTGCCTCTCTCCGCCAAGGTGCAAAACCTTTCCTGGGGTTTGGAATTGGTGGCGCCATTTCCTGTTCACCTCATTCTCCAGGCAACATATGAACATATGGTTGATGCCAGGTCCTCAGGCACCCATGCTTGAGACTTGGACAGCACCCAGAGAGAGAGAGAGAGAGAAGTGTCCTGTGCTAGTTTTTCACTCTCTTCCTCTTCAGTTTCAGAATGTTTTCCATTATCCTCAGCTTCTCGGTCTTCTACCCTCCCAGGCACTCTCCCTCAGGAGAAGGAGGAAGCCACGGAAAGTGGGAGAAAGTGGGCAGTTTTGGAGAAGGCAGGGAGCAGAAATGGACCCTGCGAATGAGAGGCTTCTGGATCTCCTGCCCTGTGCTTGAATCATAGAATCATAGAATCATAGAATCCTAGAGTTGGAAGAGACCCCAAGGGCCATCCAGTCCAACCCCCTGCCAAGCAGGAAACACCATCAAAGCATTCCTGACAGATGGCTGTCAAGCCTCCGCTTAAAGACCTCCAAAGAAGGAGACTCCACCACACTCCTTGGCAGCAAATTCCACTGTCGAACAGCTCTCACTGTCAGGAAGTTCTTCCTAATGTTTAGGTGGAATCTTCTTTCTTGTAGTTTGAATCCATTGCCCCGTGTCCGCTTCTCTGGAGCAGCAGAAAACAACCTTTCACCCTCCTCTATATGACATCCTTTGATATATTTGAACATGGCTATCATATCACCCCTTAACCTTCTCTTCTCCAGGCTAAACATACCCAGCTCCCTAAGATCTTAAGCAGATCCACAGCCTATCTTTGAAGCGCATTTAAGGCATATCACTCCCTGCAAAGAATTCTGGGAATTGTAGTTTTTTAAGGGTGCTGGGAGATTCGCCTGACATGACCCCCCCTTTTTTTGGGGAGAAGTCTTAGCAATCGCAGCATCCTTTTCGAAGTGCTCACAAGCAAGAGATTTCTCAAGCTCCCTGTCTGTTCCTGACGCCTCCTGAAAATACTCACTCAGTCTCGGGTGGGTGATGTAGTTCCTGGTCACTGCTTGGACGTGTTCTCGTGCCCCGGCCAGGACTCCTCCTGGGTGCCCGTTGACCCTCACTTCCACCTTGGTGGCCATGTCCTTGGGGAGTCCAGGCAGACGCGAGCCGAAAAGCAAGAGCTGAAGTTTATATACCTGATCTGCCTGACAGAGGCCAGCTGCAGTGATCTGCCTCCTCCTCTGTGTTGTCCCTGAACACAGAATTATTTGTTGCCTGTAAACTGTCCAGCAGCTGCAGGTTTGAGCTGCATGTTGCAAAGGTCTCGCTGGAAAATCTGGGGCGTGTAAGGCTTCCCCCCCCCCCCAAGCAGCGATATTCTCACTGCCATGTCAGCTTTGGGGAGTACACCAAATAACAAGAAATAATCCACACCGTGAAAGATCCCTGTAACGAGATGAGCATATATTTATATAATAATACTCAAACAAACAATGTATTTAATGATTTAAGAGCAAAAATGCTCAAGAAAAAATACTCCAAAACGTTGTAAACTAATCCAAAGGAAAATTAATAACTCAACAAACTTTTCAAATAACTCCAAATGCCAAAAATAACTTCCAAACAACCTTAACGAGTTGCCGGCTAAAAATCTCGTTTCACTGTTATGATCTATCAGTTTCCTCAGAAGGAGAAAAAAGGAATTGTGTTTGTATAACTCAAGATAGCTTAGTTGCTATTAAATCTAGAGGGAGGATAAGAAACTTCAAACAAAAAGAACACTCCCAAATAGTGAGTGGTAATTATCCCAACTCAAAATTCTAATTTTGCTTCATCCCAAAGGTTAAAAACCTCAACTCAAGTTCGAAAACAAGCTCCATTGCTTGTAAAACATATCGACAAGGGGCTATGTAAGCTCCCACGATCTTATTATTACGAAGCTATTGCAAAGACTGTTGGAAAGTGTTCCTAGTCACTGAATTATATATCAACTGGTACTTAACTCTTAAAGACATAGCACTTACATATTAAAGGGTGTGTTCAAACTTACCTACATACACGCATTGCAATAGTACAATATTACATCCAAAAAGTTGGTGACATGGAGCAGCCGCCGAGACCACATAACACCGGTCCTGAAAGACCTACATTGGCTCCCAGTACATTTCTGAGCACAATTCAAAGTGTTGGTGCTGACCTTTAAAGCCCTAAACGGCCTCGGTCCTGTATACCTGAAGGAGCGTCTCCACCCCCATCGTTCTGCCCGGACACTGAGATCCAGCACCGAGGGCCTTCTGGCAGTTCCCTCATTGCAAGAAGCAAAACTACAGGGAACCAGGCAGAGAGCCTTCTTGGTGGTGGCACCCGATCTGTGGAACGTCCTCCCATCAGATGTCAAGGAAATAAGCCACTATCTGACTTTTAGAAGACATCTGAAGGCAGCCCTGTTTAGGGAAGCTTTTAACACTGGATGAATCATTGGATATTAATAGCAAAGGATATTAATAGAAAAGAATTGGAAGACCGAAGTGATACCGACAGTGGAAGAATGGCAGATGAAAATGATCGACTACATGGAGCTCGCAGAACTGACCGGGAGAATCCGAGACCAGAGGGACGACGCGGTGGAGAATGAATGGAAGAAATTTAAGGAATATTTAAGAATTCATGCAAAAATAAAGATTTAAGAAAAGAGCAGATAGAAGGATTAGGCTACAGTTTGGAATTGTATAGAAATAGAAGAATAAGTTTAGAAATATTTGTTTTAATATGAGGATAGGGTATTACTACAGATGAGATCCAGTGCACGTAGAAGGAGAGGGTGTGAGGAAGTCACCAAGACAATGTAATAGAGGATGTGAATGAATTTATGATATGTTTGTATTGATGCTGTTTTTCTTTTGTTGTTATTTGTAGTGTGTTGTGTTAGTTTTTGTATTTTTGTATTTTTATAATAGAAAATAAAAAACTTTTTATATATAAAAAAAGAATCATTGTATTTTAATATTCTGCTGGAAGCCGCCCAGAGTGGCTGGGGAAACCCAGCCAGTTGGGCGGGGTATAAGTAATAAATTATTATTATTATTATTATTATTATTATTATTATTATTATTATTTAGGCATGGGGTAGAGAAAGTGGACTAAGGAAATTTTTTCTGCCTCTTTTATAATACTAGAACTAGTGGACACACCCAGGGAAGCTGAATGTTGGAAGATTCAGGACAGATAAAAGGAAGTTTCCCCCTGCATCGTGTGGCTAACCTACGGAACTCACTTCCACAGGGGGCAGCAATGGCCACCAACCCGGATGGCTTTGAAAGAGGTGAGCAGAAGTTTTTTTAATTAGGAATTTTAGGTGCCGAAATCCCAAGGGAACAGAAAAGATTGTTTATGTATGCAATGACAGCTGCGCGGATGCTGCTAGCCCAGAGATGGAAAGAAGAGAAAGTCCCTGCCAGAGAGGAATGGCAAATCAAGTTGTTGGACTATGCCAAAATGACAAAAATGACCGGGAAAATCAGAAATCAGGAAGACCAAAATTTTAATAAGGAATGGGGAAAATTTATAATTTACCTTAAAAATCATTGTTAGTAGGATCGTTAGTAGGATTGGAATAATACTTGTAGTTTAATTGTGGATTTTTGGATATAATGGATATATATATATATATAATCTCAGTTTACTATAAAAGATGCAGTAGAAAAAGTTTAATAATGGGACCCACAGAGGAAGAGGAGGGAAGCTCAGAGATTCGTGGGAATCTTGTACCTATGGAAGGTGTTGTGGTGTGATTGTAACCTTTAACATGTAAAATCAAATAAATAAATTTGTAAAAAAGAAAGAAAGAGGTTTATCTTTTCTTTTGGCACACAGCTGGTACTGGGCAAACAGGTCTGGCAGGTTCAACCAGGTTGGGCAGGAGTGATCTAGCCAGTGTCTGGATGGGACACCCGCCAGAAGCCCCACACCTATTACCACCTTGAGCTCTGTGGTGGAACAAAAGGGGGGTGATAATTTGATGGGAACTTGGGGTGTGTGTGTGTGTGTGTGTGTGTGTGTGTGTGTGAATCCTTCCAGCAAAGGTCAGTTGCTTCAAGCGACGTTGTTCTTTCCAGAGGGAAATACTAATCTTTCCTTGACAATGTAATAAGCTTGGCCTGTTGGAAGTATAAACAGCACATGTTGTGAATGCAAAATATTGTTGTTGGTGGCAATGGGTGCCAGAGGGGGGAGGAGCAGCACAGAGGAAACAGAGAGGGAAGAAGTGTCCATATTTTCCAGAGACATTTAGAGAATCTGTCTCAGTTTCTGATTTGATCCTGGAATGTCCCGCTTTTCCTTAGAATGTCCCTATTTCCACTGGAGAAATGTTGGAGGGTATGGAATTATCCGACCCCCGATCCATCTGAAGGCAATCTTGTATAGGGACGTTAATGTTTTATTATTTAAAAAATTCCTTCCAGTAGCACCTTCAGTGGCGGAGCTTCATGCTCCGGCACCGGGGGCGGGAAGCAGGCAGGGGCGGGGCAGGGCAGGTGCACATTCTGGGGCGTGGTGCGCCGCACACAGGGGCATGGCACACATTCTGGGGGCGGGGCGTGCGTTCTGGGGGCGTGGCGCCCCAAGATGGAACCCTATTGGGATGGAACCCGCCCCCTACACCCCGCCCTTCCTATGCCAGTGAGCATCTTAGAGAACAACTAAATTTGTTATTGTTATTGGGCAACCCAGTAAGTAACCTCACCTGGAATACTGTGTCCAGTTCTGGGCACCACAGTTCAAGAAGGATACTGACAAGCTGGAACGTGTCCAGAGGAGGGCAACCAAAATGGTCAAAGGCCTGGAAACGATGCCTTATGAGGAACGGCTTAGGGAGCTGGGTATGTTTAGCCTGGAGAAGAGAAGGTTAAGGGGTGATATGATAGCCATGTTCAAATATATCAAAGGATGTCATATAGAGGAGGGAGAAAGGTTGTTTTCTGCTGCTCCAGAGAAGCGGACACGGGGCAATGGATTCAAACTACAAGAAAGAAGATTCCACCTAAACATTAGGAAGAACTTCCTGACAGTAAGAGCTGTTCGGACAGTGGAATTTGCTGCCAAGGAGTGTGGTGGAGTCTCCTTCTTTGGAGGTCTTTAAGCGGAGGCTTGACAGCCATCTGTCAGGAATGCTTTGATGGTGTTTCCTGCTTGGCAGGGGGTTGGACTGGATGGCCCTTGTGGTCTCTTCCAACTCTATGGATTCTGTGATCAATGATTCTAAGTTGTGTGGGATATAAGCAGGAAAATTATCATTATGGAATGGGACATCCCTATTTTCATCGGAGAAACGTTGGAGGGTATGTGTTTGCAGACATCTTTGTAACGCAGAGTTGTTCTGCCAATGGGCCTGGTGCCTGAAGCCAGCTCCCCACAGAGCCCGTCCTTGGGGATCCTGCCATCTTACACACACACGCAAACACACACACACACACACACACAGTTTCTTTGAATCTTTTAGAATAAAACCCAGCAGCAGGGCTGGAAGAGGCATTAGCACTGCTGTAGTCCTCCTTGCAGAGGGGCTGATACTCTCCTCCCCTGCTACAGAGGGGATCTTAATGTATCTTAAGGGTTGCACCAGGCCGGCAAGAGGAGGGCGTCTTTGCCCAGGAAGATTATCTCGTACAGGGCTTTGCTTTTAGCACTTTCTCCAGCAAGGCGCCCCATTCTGCTGCAGACAACGCCAGAGGAGGAACGGGCTGCCCACTCAGCCATGAGGTAACTTCAACCTGCAGCTGGACCACCAAACCGTTGTGCTAAGTGGTTTGGAAGGACCCGTGTTCCCTCTCTAACCTGATCCCAAGAGGGGAAAGGCTGCTAACTCTCTGCTTTCTGCTTTCTGTTAAACCACCAGCTGATTGCAAATGCGGCCTTTCTTTCTGTTTGCAAAAGAAAACAACAAACAGGGATATTTTGGCAGCATACCTGAAAGACTTGGGGGCTTTGTGCCTCCACTGCTGTTGGTTAAAAATTCATGGAATTCCCAGGCAAGGAACGACAACACGCCTCTCTTTCTCTGCTCCTGAAAAGGCCAGGGAATTTCCTTAAATTATTACTATGACAAAAGTTATATTTCACTGAGACAGAGACCAGAGCTGCCAACCTTCCTTTTTTTTTTGCATTGGGAAACGGCCATAGCTGTCAACGTTCCCTTTTTTTGCAATGGGAAACGGCTGGCGCTGGAATAAGGGAATTTCCCGCAAAAAAAGGTAAAGTTGACAGCTATGACAGAGACTGGCAGGCTGGTCTTGCAAAACAGAGGAGCCAAAGGCAGGACTGTATCCAGTGGCGTAGGAAGCTGCTCGGGCACCCAGAGCGGCAAACATGATGTGCACCCGGGGCGGGGCATTGCTACGTAGTGCGCATGTGCAGTGTTGCTACATACGATGCATGCATTGTACATAGCGACGCCGCACATGCACTGTACATAGTGGGTTGCAGTGCCATATTGACGGAGGATCCTCTACATGCGGCTGCAGCCCCGAGCAGAGGATCCTGGCACCGTCCGTATGGCGCTGGAGCGCTGCCGCTAGCAAACCACATGCCTTGTCACCCCCAGAGATGTGGCACCGGGAGCGCCCTGCCCCCCCCCCCGTTGCTACGCCACTGATTGTATCTTGCATCGGGCTTTGGACACTGCAAGCTTTGCAATGGCCCAGAATTCTTCATCTTCACGTCAAGCAAGAAAACTTCTCATTCGGATCCGTTTCGCATGGTGTATAATTCCTACAAGGACAGCTCCTCTGTGTAAGCGAGCCGTGTGATGGTTGCCATGCATGATTATGACAGGTGCAGAGTTTCAACGGCCTGCACACGGTTCGTTGCTCATGCTTTACGGGTCCTGCTGACGCCTGTTTGTCTCTGCGCAGAGATGGGAGAGGCCGGGAAACCTCACTGCATGTTCCCTTTTTTTTTTATTCATAATTTTTATTAATTTTAACTTTAGCATACATACATAGAACTTATTAATTATATTTACATTATTGACTGTTGAATTACATTACATCCCGTATTTTTATATCATAAATCATATTTCTATTCCATTTTACACCTTATAGGTTCCACTCTTCTTACACAACAAACCTACCAATATTAAACCCCCCATACCCCCTCCCCTTTCATTCCCCTCCGGCTTCCCCCCTTCTTCCTCTGTTTTATTACAGCTTTTAGTTAATTCCTGCGGTTTTCAACATCTTTATTGTTTTTATCTTATGTTCTAAATTGACTGCATGTTCTCTTTTTGATCTTGAGGGTTTTCGGAGAAATGCGGGTAGCAGAGAAACATACTCGCCAACATTTCTCCAATGAAAATAGGGACATCCTATTCCATAATAATAATAATAATAAT
The DNA here is from genome assembly GCA_900245905.1 of Lacerta viridis. Taxonomy (NCBI): domain Eukaryota; kingdom Metazoa; phylum Chordata; class Lepidosauria; order Squamata; family Lacertidae; genus Lacerta; species Lacerta viridis. The sequence goes on along the minus strand of OFHU01003423.1, from coordinate 229,256 downwards.
AATAATAATAATAATAATAATAATTGTATTGTTTATACACCACCCATTATACTTTTTTTTTAAAAAACCCTTCCTTAGACAGGGCTACCTTCAGATGTCTTCCAAAGGTTGTATAGTTACTTAGCTCCTTGGCTTGGGGGTTACATAATTCCATCCCTGCCAACATTTCTCCGATGAAAATAGAGACGTCCTAAGGAAAAGCAGGACATTCTGGGATCAAATCAGAAAGTGGGACGGCCTCTGTAAATCGGGGACTGTCCCTCTCCCTTGTTCATTTGCTCTGTTGCTGCTGTTCATTACAATGGTGGGAGGCTTGTGTTGTGGGTGAACAGTTCATGCTCCTCTGGGTGAGAGTCTGGGTGGGTTGGAGGGTGGAGAGGCAGTGAAAGGTGTTAAGCTGCTCATAAGCTGCCAAGATTCTGCATAGAGACACGTTGATCGCTTCATACGTAGACGCTACATTTGAAAAACATAGAACCACTTGGTACTTTACTAATTAACATGAACTCACACATTAGCTGACGAAGGCGTTCATACCGAAACAGGGCTCTGTCCTGGGTTCTTTCTTTGAATCGACTCTCGACTCCGGCTCCACATACAAAACGACCTTTTGAATACTTTTGGATACGGACTTATACATCATTTGTTGTTGAGTCAAACCTCTTATGTTCTACATTGTAACGGATTATACATACTGTGACTTTAAGCTGTTTTTCTGTTAGAATTTACAAGCCTGTAACTCTAACCAGAATATATACCTTTATTTGACTGCAACTCATGAGTAGGATTTATTCCTAGTATTTAAATTTCTGGCCAGAGTTCTTGGTGTGTGTGTTTTTTAAGATTCTGTTGACGCCATTGGGACCCTCATTGGGAGAGAGACAGACAGAAAGTGCCCCAGGTGAGAGGTAGGTGTGTGTGTGTGTGGGGGGAGAACTATTGCTAAAGCCATTTTGGTTCTTTGAGTCAGATAAATGTCCTGTCTTCTTAACAACCAGGAATCTGCAAAAACTGGAGATTCTTATTCTTATTTATTAAATCTGTATACCGCTCTATACCCATACATCCCAGGGCAGTTGACAACACAAAATTCACAATATAAAAAACACAAAATCCGTAATAAAAATTAAGACAGCCCAATAATTCCCCCTTTCACGACACATTTTAAAAAGGCGTTAGTTGTCAAAAAATGTCTGTTTGAAAAATGGTCCCCGGCTGGGTTTTTGCTTGCTTGCTTTTTAATAATGACATAAAGATATTGAGAAGAATCACAAACTCCTTAATGGCAAGAGCCAAATTTTATAAGGCAAATTTAAAAGAGAAGGCTGGCTGTTTCAGTTGTTTTTTTATTTTATTTTTGTGCATCCTGTTAGTTACAATTTAGGATGTTGCTTATAAAGAACTGAAATGGCAACCTGGCGTAATGGAATTTAAAATTTAGGAATGTGACCAGTCAAGCTGAGCATAGTAGTCATTTATCTAGTTAGCAGTCATTTAACTAGTTGGGTCGACATCCAGGGCTTTATTGAGTTGTGCCGATTTATTCATCTCATTAGATAAAGTCCATCTTCCCTGTTTTATATTGTGATGGCCTATAGTAGTTATAAGTGACACATGTGAACACAACTTGCATTGATATGTAAGATTATGGAGATTTGCCATCTTCAAATATCTGAAGGTCTGTCTATCGCAGGGAAGATGCTGCTCCAGAGGGAAGGAACCGAACCGATGGATTAAACAACAAGAAAGAAAGGAGATTCCAGCTGAACCTTAGGAAGAACCTTAGGAGGTTTTATCATAGAGGTTGGGTGGCACTCTGTCATGGCTTAGTTAGCCTGCATTGCATGGGGTTGGACTAGATGACGCTTGGGGGACCCTTCTGTGGGATGTATTGCAAGAGCAGTCAAGTACGACATTTTCCTCTTTCCTAGAGTGGACACTGTTAGCAATTTCACTCCTCCGATGCTGCAGGTGAGATTGTTGTAAATCACATGCCTGTCTGGGATGACTCTGGGAAGAAGAAGAAGAAGAAGAAGAAGAAGAAGAAGAAGAAGAGGAGGAGGAGGAGGAGTTTGGATTTGATATCCCGCTTTATCACTACCCGAAGGAGTCTCAAAGCGGCTAACATTCTCCTTTCCCTTCCTCCCCCACAACAAACACTCTGTGAGGTGAGTGAGGCTGAGAGACTTCAGAGAAGTGTGGACTAGCCCAAGGTCACCCAGCAGCTGCATGTAGAGGAGCGGGGAATCAAACCCAGTTCACCAGATTACGAGTTCACTGCTCTTAACCACTACACCACACTGGCTCTCAAAGGAGAGGCAATCTTATCTCTTCCACTGCAGGTACTATTACACTGTACTTTCACTTTTATTTCTTCCTGTTTGTTCTCTCGGAGCTGGAAAGAACGGACGCCATTATTCTTTTGTCTGTACATGGTGTGTAAATAAATAGTAGATTAGCTCTACAATGTCTCACTCTTCTTGCTGTGTTATGCCAGAAGACTAATGTGCATATACCAGCCTGTATATTTTGCTAGGAAGCGCACTGGAAGAAAAGGGAGATGCCTTTTCCAGAGTTGCACGTACCGGAGGACGCTCAGAGATTCGGGGGCTTGCAGGCACCCCAGGGCATTTTTCCAACAATTGGTAGCAGAGGATGGTTCCAGGCCACCGCCCTCTTGAGCAGCGATACTTGGGGGGTCCCTTCTGTGGGATGTATTGCAAGAGCAGTCAAGTACAACATTTTCCTGTTTCCTAGAGTGGACACACAGGGGAATGTGGTTCCAGACAGGGAGGACTTCCTGTCATACCTGCTTTGGAGCCTCCTCCCCTTGGATGTGACCAGGTAGATGGATGTGGCCCTAGCTGACCATGTAAAAGGGCTGGTCTCTACAAATGAAACTGTAACCACAAGATAAACTCTGCCTTCAGATGACTGCTGTATTTTAATGTATTTTAATATTGTAATATTGTAATATTAATGTATTTTAATATTTGTTGGAAGCCGCCCAGTGTGGCTGGGGGGACCCGGCCAGATGGGCGGGGTACAAATGGTAAATTATTTATTATTTATTATTATTATTATTATAACTGAATGTGAGTAAAACTTTCTTGTCATTTCTCAAGAAGACTGTGTTGTGTTATTCTTATTTTAAGAGGGGAAACAAAGGGGAAATTTACCAGGAAAAATCCAGAGTGGACAAGCCAGACTGGATTGCTTAATTAAAAGGGCTTTGGCAGGACTCCCTGCCTGAAATTGAAAGTGGAATTTTGCAGCTGCAATCAGAAGAATTGAGAACAAAGAGAGAGAGGTTTAATGTTCACAGGCTCTCCTGAACTTCTTCTAAGCTCATATAGAAGAAGAAGAAGAGTTTGAATTTGATATTCTGCTTTATCACTACCCTAAGGAGTCTCAAAGCAGCTAACAATCTCCTTTTCCCTTCCTCCCCCACAACAAACACTCTGTGAGGTGAGTGAGGCTGAGAGACTTCAGAGAAGTGTGACTAGCCCAAGGTCACCCAGCAGCTGCATGTGGAGGAGCGGAGACGCGAACCCGGTTCACCAGATTACGAGTCTACCACTCTTAACCACTACACCACACTAGTGAAATCCCTCATCCTGTTGAATAGGAAACTGCTGTGTACTGAGCCAGGCCAAGCATCCATCTGGCTGGTTAGTTGGCAGCAGCCCTGCTGAGTGTCGGACTAGGGCCTGGAAGAGACCAGGGTTCGAATCCCCACTTGGCCGTGAAACTCACTAGGTGACTTTGGGTCAGCCACAGTCGCTCGGCCCAGCCTACTCACAGGGTTGTTGTAAGGATAAAATGGGAGGAGTGGAGGGGTAAGAACCGTGTGTGCCATCTTGAGCTCCTTGCAGAGAAAGGTGGGCTGGGAATGTAATATATAAAATAGGTAAATAATCAAGGCTGGGACATTGTGCTCTGTTCTTCCCCTTCAGATTGCCTATCCTGGGATGTGGAGCAGGACACTGATTTCAAACTGACTCACTTCCGGCGGCTGGCGCCATCGCGGATGGTCCTGGGTCGCTTCGGTGGCGAGGCACCCAGTTCATCCCGGGGGTTAGGAGCCCTGCAGCCGCATGCAGGGCTCTGGTTGGGGCGCGGGAAGAGCGTCCCGCGCCCTGGGCTCCCCGGCTATGCCCGTTGTGCTCCGAACCCTTCCCCCGCGCCCTCTGTAAGGAGGGAGTGGGGGTGAAGGGACCACGGAGTCGGGCTCCAGGGGACATGCCCCAACCGGGATGTTTACATGCGGCGGCAAAGTCCGTGAGGAGCGTCTCTGTTCTACCTGTCATTAAGGAGTTGCTAAGAAACCAGAAGCTGTGAGTAACTTGACTGACTCTTTGTTCTCCGGGAAAAGCTCTGGGATCAAAAGAAAAGGCAGCCCGCCTCTCTCCCTTCGGGCGGTGGATGGAATTAACTCTTTAAGTGACTGCTGCTACATCAATCAATTGAAAGTACTTGGAATTTGAAAACTGAGTCTGTAGAGATTCCCTTTCAGGGGTTAACTGAGGAGAAATATCTCCATCTGAAGTTTTGGTCTTTATACTCTGGCTTCGGAAGAAATGGCGGCGATTTGGAATTGCGCAGGAAAAAATTGAGACAAGGAGGAAAAAGACAGGAAATGTAATTTGATACCCACCTCCCTTCTCCGAAGATGTTGGACTTTGCTCTTACGCTGGCACAGAAGGATTGGGAGGTAGAGGAAAAGCTCACTGTCTTTCAATTGGAGCTGACTAATCGAAAATTAAGAGCCTTGTGTGGGATTATAAATGGAAAGAATCTGCATTCCACAGAGGAGGCTTTCCAAAAAATCTATTCAATGGAAACAGACTTTTGCAAAGAGTTGCAAGATGTGCTGGAAGGATGGTCTGAGATGGCAGAGCAAATCCGATTGGAACAGGGACCGTTTTCAGGGGGTGGCAGAAACCCTGTAACGGAAAGATTTTTAATATCCAGATTCCGAGGTGGCAGCTCGGGGTCGAGGGACAGAGAATTAAGATTTCTACGTGAAGAAGAATTTTGGTACAAAGCTACGGAGAAGCTCAGAATGCAGAGGATGAACATCTTGGAGCTTGATGCAGGGTTTGTTGTGGTTGTAACTTGGATCTGTGGACATTCAGAAGCATACAATAGGGGATTTGGCTCTGGTGAAAGACAGGAGAAGGCAATGGACAAAAGGGGAGTGGGTTGAATTAATCATTGTATAACATAGATGGTCTGCCATGGTATCCGAAATCGGAGTGTGAAGTTGGTTAAATAAGTTTTTTTAAATAAGTAAGGAGATATTGAATTTAAGTTAAAAGCAGCATGTTAAATGATAGAAGAAATAAGTTTAGCTCTAAGAATATTTGGTTAAGTCCTAGGTTATAATGCAAAAGATAAGACAAAGGTGTTTTTTCTTTCTATATCAAGTTAAGTTAAACTTTTATAGAGAAAAGATGTTAAGGAGAAAGTGTATTGTTTTAAAACCGAAGGTGTATAGGCGGGGGAAGTCAAGTGTCAAGATTTGGAACTAGAATTTTTTTTTTTCTATAGCAAGATATACAGATAAGAAGAAGAATCCTGACATTATGTGTATGTCTATTTGTATTTGTTTTGATATTTGTAGGTGTGGGGGTTGGGTTTATGTTATTTTGTGAAAATGTCAATAAATTCTGTTAAAAAAAAAAAAAAAAAAAAAAAACAAACTGACTCACACAGGTTGTCTCACCTTGCCCCAAAATAGGTACCAACTAAGTAAAGGCTGATCAGCTCAGCCTGTGCCAACCTGGTGCCCTCCAGCCATTGTTGAACTACAACTCCCATCAGCCCCTGGGCATCGCCCAGGAAGGTTCTGCATGTGCGTCTGTGTGTGCTCTACACCTTTTGCTGTGTCACTTCCCTGCTGGTTCCTGGTGTCTTCTTGTATTTCGAATTGTTTTTCTCCTCTTTCTTTTATTTTAAGTCACAGTAAGCTTCCTCGCATCGACAGGCAAGGCAGCGATCCTAGTATAAATAAAAGATTGGACGAATGTATAAATAAACTGCAGCTTGCTTGTCAGGGGCAAGGATTTGGAAAATGGACACGTCGCGATGGGCAGAGATTGAAGCACGAATGGAAAGGCAAATCAGAGCCTGGGAGTGGTATCCAGCAACTGATGCCAGGATGAGGACATGGAAGCTGTTGCAGGGTTTGCCCCAGGATGTGAGTTTGCTACTGGGGAGAGTCTGCTGGAACCATCAAGACCCAAGTTTTCCCACTTGCCTTGCCCCACACTCTGCTGGGTGGGGTATTTTTTTTGCTGCTGTTTGTATGTGTTGTACTTTATTGTTAGGCACTGTTTCATAAGAACATAAGAAATGCCTGCTGGATCAGGCCAACGGCTCATCTAACCTTGCATCCTGTTCTGGAGATGCTCCCAAGGGAAACCCATAAGCAGAAAAGCACAAGAGCAACGCTCCCATTCTGAGCTCTCCAGCAACAGGTGTTCAGGAGCATGCCTGCCTCGGAGACATCTTGGCTAGGAGCCATCGACAACCGTCTCCTCCAAGAATTTGTCTAATTCTCTTATAGGTAAAGGTAAAGGTACCCCTGACCATTAGGTCCAGTCGCAGACAACTCTGGGGTTGTGGCGCTCATCTCGCTTTACTGGCTGAGGGAGCCGGTGTACAGCTTCCGGGTCATGTGGCCAGCATGACTAAGCCGCTTCTGGCGAAACCAGAGCAGCACACGGAAACGCCATTTACCTTCCCGCCGGAGTGGTACCTATTTATCTACTTGCACTTTGATGTGCTTTCGAACTGCTAGGTTGGCAGCAGCTGGGACCAAGCAACGGGAGCTCACCCCGGTGCGGGGATTCAAACCGCCGACCTTCTCTTTTAAAGCTATCCAAATTGGTGGCCACCAGTGTTTCAGCATTTATTAACATGAGATATTTGTTGGCCCTGTTGACATTAGCGTGCTTTTCTGTTCTGTTTTGTAACTGTTAATGCACTCTCTTGAATCGTTGCTATATTTTATTCTGGGTGTTGCTGGGTGCCGCTTTGAGTATGGTTCTGCTATGCAAAAGCGACATATAGATATTTTTGAAAAATGCATAACCTGGCAGGGGGAGGGCATTAAACTTATTTTTTTTAGCCCCTTTCCTCCCATTGCAAGTAGCTGGTAAGGGGGGGGGAAGCTGATTGAAATCAGGATGGCAGCGAGAGCAAAGGGTTAAAGCCCCCTTTCCACAAAACACAGTCTTGAACCAGCTGCCCCCACCATGCCACGATTCATTTGTTCTTTGTCAAAACCTCGGCACATCAGGGCTAACCAGGTGGCAGGCATCACTTCCAGGGAGGGCTGGTGCCCATTGTCACAGGGAAGGAGGCTCAGAGCCTGGGGAGAGGTGGTGGGACAATGATGAGTGGTCAGAGGGAGAAGACTGGGAAGAGGGGGTGTGGGAAGCTGAAGGGGTAACAGGGTTTAGTGAGCGGGGAGAGTCTGTTGCAGAGAGAAGTCCAGAAACAGAGGCAGAAGCTGAAGCAGGAGAGGAGGGAAATCAAGAGGCAGAGTCCGGCTGATGAAGCGTCAGGCTGGTGTCTCCCCCTCCTGCTGAAACAAGCTCCCATTCCCACTTGTCGCCCAGAACAAGAAGAGACATGAAGAGGGAGGAGGAGAGGTTGGCTGCAGGTAGGCACAGTCTCCGATTGCTTGGGAGGGAACCTGGAGAGGAGGGGACTTAGGCGACTGTGGAAAGCTGGGAACTTTTGTCTCAGCAACTGATCCATGGAGCAAGACCAAGTGGGGATAAGCCGCTGTGTTCATTGGCCCGACACTCAACCAAGTCTGTGCACATTGTGTTTTTGATAATACAGTGGTACCTCGGGTTAAGTACACTTCAGGTTAAGTATGCTTCAGGTTAAGAACTCCACTTAAGAACAGAAATCGTGCTCTGGCGGCGCAGCGGCAGCAGGAGGTCCCATTAGCTAAAGTGGTGCTTCAGGTTAAGAACAGTTTCAGGTTAAGAACGGACCTCCGGAATGAATTAAGTACTTAACCCGAGGTATCACTGTAGTTAACTTGAACTTGCTTGGTGTGATTTAGTGCTGGCTTGCTCCTGGCACCTGTTGGGACTGATAGGGCAGGAGGCAGGGTGGTGTTTTTGGGTATATGTGCCATCTCCAGAACGTAACCCCCGGGTATGATGCAATCGTACTGTATAGGAAGACAGGAAGCTGTCTTGAGTCAGACCATTGGTGCATCTAGCTCAGTGTTGTCTTACACTGGCTGGCAGCAGCTCTCCAGAATTTCAGGCAAGAGTATCTCCCAGCACTATCTGGAAGTGCCAGGGATTGAACCCGGGACCTTCTGCATGCAGGGCACAGGCTCCACCAATGAGCTAGGTGCCTATAGGAAGCTGCTTGCACCAGGTTAGGCTACTTAGAACCGTCGAATGGTAGAGCTGGAAGGGACCCTGGGGGTCATCTAGTCCAACCCCCTGCAATGCAGGAGTCTCAATGCACAGTCCCCCATTATATATCGAGCTCAGTATTGCCGGCCTTGGCTGGCAGCAGTTCTCCATGTTTTCAACCGGAGGTTTCCCCCGTTACACTCTATCTGGTCCTTCTAACTGAAAACGCCAGGGATTTGACCTTCTGCATTCCAAGCAGGTGCTCTGCCCGTGAACTGAGGTCCCTTGGTCTGTTGGCAGCAGGCCAAGAGAAGTCATTTGCTTCTTGGGGAACAGGAGAGAGGGCCTAGGACAGCCTTTCCCAACCTGGCATTCTCAAGGAGTTTTGGGCTTGGGAGTTTGAGTCCAAAACATCCGGAGAGCAGGATGGGGCTGGATTAGGGTTTCTAGCGCTTTTGCAGACTCATCCTGAGAGAATCACAAATCCCCTTACCTGGGTCCATATGGGCCGAGGGGAAACCTCACGGGGACGGCCTGCACACCCTGCCATTTTGCTGTGATTCCTGCCTTAAAAATATGAGAAGAAGTCTGCAGAATCAGGCCAGGGGCCCATCCAGTCCAGCCTCCTGTTCTCACAGTGGCCAAGCAGATGCCCCCATGGGAAACCAACCAGCAAGCAGAATTCGGGCACTTTGACACCCTTCCCATCCAAGGGCCCATTCTGCCAACCGAGACCGTTTCCTGCTACTATTTAAGGAACTTCCAGTTGTTGGTTTTTAATGCTTTCAGGAATTCCTCATTGTCTTTCGATGCATCCGTCTGCTTACACTTTTTGCCAGAGTTTTGTGTTCCTTTTTGCTCTCTTAAATTATAGAAGACTTCGGGGTTTTGTTTTTTTTGAAGGAAGCCTTCTTGCCCCTAATGGTTTTTTGACCCTCTTCATGGATTCAAACTACAAGAAAGAAGATTCCACCTAAACATTAGGAAGAACTTCCTGACAGTAAGAGCTGTTGGACAGTGGAATTTGCTGCCAAGGAGTGTGGTGGAGTCTCCTTCTTTGGAGGTCTTTAAGCGGAGGCTTGACAGCCATCTGTCAGGAATGCTTTGATGGTGTTTCCTGCTTGGCAGGGGGTTGGACTGGATGGCCCTTGCGGTCTCTTCCAACTCTATGATTCTAGGATTCTATTATTCATCAACCATACCAGTGTCCTCACGGTCCCTTTCCTGATCTGCAATGTACACTCAGTTGGAATTTCTAATGTTGTGTTCTTAACTCCCTAGGCTTTTGGAGTGATTTGACCCCAAAGGCTTTGCCTCTCAACTTCCTTTTTACCAACTTCCTCATTTTGGATAAAGTTGCCTCTCCCCCCCCCCCCATTTTGCAGGGGGTTGGACTCAATGACCCTCGGTTATACCCCCCCTGCCGCCGCCCAGCTCTACAACCCTACGACCCCATGTACGTCCAATCGCCCCTGCCGAAGTAGTCACCATACCGAGCCAGCTTTGTCTGTTGATGTCGTTTAATTTCCGTGAAAGGAGCACACACACACACACACACACACACACACACACCCAGGCACGCACGCAGAGGCACACATCACATGGTTGACATTTGGTAAACAGTCTTCGAACACACACACACACCCTTGCGAAAGAGAAGCCCCTGGTGGGGTTGGGTGCGTGGGACTCGGCGTGAGGTGGGGTGGGAGGACGGGCGGGCGGTCAGTCAGGGGGATGGCGGCGTGGGGGGGGCGTCCTTTTGACACTCTGCTTCTCTTCGACGTCGTTATTAATTAATTAATTAATTGCCGTTAATTATCTCTCTTCTTTAAGGGCTCGGCTTCTTGCTGGCTAGCGCACTGTCTTTCCTCTCCAGCCGCGTGTAAGGCTCGAAGGCGGAGGTGCCCAGTCCGTATCCGCTGGGGAGCTCATGGAGGGTCCCCAGCAAGGGGCCGCCAAAGCAAAGAGGGGCCAGCGAGGGGGCGGCCAGCGAGGGGACCTGCAAGCTGAAGGCCCCCGTCCCCGGAGGGCTGCCCCCGCCACCCAGGCCTGGCGAAGTGTTCCCCGACGTGCCCATCGAGGACCCGTTTCCGGAGGGGTTGCCGACGGGGTTGGGAGCAGGGGAGAGCAGGCTGGGGGGCCCCCCGGGAACCGACAGGAGCCTCCCTTGCTCCAAGAGTCTCAGGATGTTGCAGGTGGCGAAGGACTCCGAGGTGGAGGTGGCGTGCTTCTCTGAGTCCCTGCTCTGGTCCTTCTTCTGCTTGGTGCGGCGGTTCTGGAACCAGACCTTGACCTGGCAAGGTGGGGGGGGGGAGAGAGAGAGATAGGTGAGAGGAGGTCACACAGCACCCATATTGGATCTGGCCAACACTCGTCAGCTGGCAGGAGAGATAGAGGCCATGGGTGGGTTATAGAATCATAGAATCATAGAGTTGGAAGAGACCACAAGGGCCATCCAGTCCAACCCAGTCCAACTCAGTAGAAAGTGTGCTCAGATCCTGTTTGCAGGTTTCCTACGGGCATCTGGTTGTCTCTTCTTATGTGTTTATGTTCTTAAGTACCCTGCTGGATTAGGCCAATGGCCCATCTAGTCCAGCATCCCGTTCTCAAAGTGGCCATCCAGATGCCTCACTGGCAAACCCATAAGCAGGATCCAAGCACAAGAGTCCTCTCCCCTCCTCTGGTTTCTGTGGAGGCAGAGCAAAGCCATCCTGACTAGGAGCCCATTGATAGCCCTCTGTTCCATGATTTTGTCTGATCCTCTCTTAAAGTCATCTAAATTTGTTGCAGTCTAATCTGGGGTGGGGGGAGGTCTGTTAGGGAAGATGGAGCCACTTGTGCCATCTCCTGGGGCCCCAGGCCCCCACAAAATGTTTGGCTGTGGGTACCCTTGGGTGCCTGGCCTCCACTCCTTGCCACTGCTGTGCACCAACTCCATGGCCGCCTTAAATAGGTAAAGGGACCCCTGACCATTAGGTCGAGTCACGGACAACTCTGGGGTTGCGGCTCTCATCTTGCTTTACTGGCCAAGGGAGCCAGTGTACAGCTTCTGGGTCATTTGGCCAGCATGACTAAGCTACTTCTGGTGAACCAGAGCAGTGCACAGAAATGGCATTTACCTTCCCACCGGAGCGGTACCTATTTATCTACTTGCACTTTGACGTGCTTTCGAACTGCTAGGTTGGCAGGAGCTGGGACCGAGCAACAGGAGCTCACCCGTCATGGGGATTCGAACCGCCGACCTTCTGATCGGCAAGCCCTAGACTCTGTGGTTTAGACCACAGCACAACCTGCGTCCCTTCATGGCCACCTTAGTCTATTGTTATTTTAACTTTTCAGATGTCTTAAATTAGTTGCCACTTTTTCCTATTTATAATTTTATTGTTTTATACTTTTTGCGAACCCCTTTGAAGTGGCAGCGGCGGTTGTTTTTGCAATCAAGCAGCGTATAAAGTCCAACGATTAAGTAAATCTCCATGAAACTGGGGGTTTGCGTTCCATGTACCAGGCCCTGCTGGATACAGAGCAGCCAGCAGCCCGAGACGAGTCGGTGGCAAAATCACCGTTGCTTCTGGGATTTGTGATGCTATAAATAGGGTTTGGGCGACACTAATCTATGTGAGTCAACGAGGTCTAAAGAGGATTGTAAGAGACTCCAGAAAGGGCGAGTGATGGCGGAGGAGGAGAGAGGCAGGAGCTAAGGAAGGTGCTCCAAAGACTCAACCGGTGTTTCAAATGGACTGGACCACAGGGAAAGAGGGAAAGCCCACCACTTGGACAGCACAAGAGTGGCTAAGTAGAGATTTCCGGCCTGAGAGAGCAGGAGGAAATCAGGACACGGTGTTGAACACAAAACAGACTTTCTTTCATCCGTCCCGGTCTTCCAACATTCAGCTTCATGGGATGTCTGCAGGTTCTAATGTTATTAAAAGAGGGAGAAAACACTTTCCCCTGTGCACAGGCCCTCTAGGTTTCAGGCAGGGGACATTCCCAGCCCCTACTGAAGATGGGAGGAGCCACGGCTAATAATAATAATAATATTTATTATTTGTACCCCGCCCATCTGGCTGGATTTCCCCAGCCACTCTGGGCGGCTTCCAACAGAAATCAAATACAAAAATATCAAACATTAAAAACTTCCCTAAAAAGGGCTGCCTTCAGGTTTTTCTGAATGTCAGGTAGTTGTTTATTTCCTTGACCTGTGATGGGAGGGCGTTCCACAGGGCGGGCGCCACTACCGAGAAGGCCCTCTGCCTGGTTCCCTGTAGTTTTGCTTCTCGCAGTGAGGGAACCGACAGAAGGCCCTCGGCGCTGGATCTCAGTGTCCGGGCTGAATGATGGGGGTGGAGGCTAAGTATCAGAGCATCTACCCTGCAGGAAGGATGTCCTGGGTTCAGCCCCAGGTAGGGCTAGGAGAGAACCTGAAGAGCGGCTGCCAATCACTGTGGGCGATCCTGATGGACCAATGGTCTAAATGAGTACAAGGCAGCCTTCTCCATTCCCATGACCGAACCTAGGGTGACCTTCTGAAAGTCAGACATTTCACACTGAATTATGGCCCTTCCCCAATGAGATTCCTTGACGGTACGTTTCTTCCTATATACATAAAAACGTAAGGCAGTCATCACACTGCCCCCATTGGAGGATTTGCAGTGCTGCGTCGCAACCCTAGACTTGCATGAAGTGAGAGCGCAGCCCCTATTGGTGGACTTGTAACGCAACATCACAATCCCGGATTTGCATGTAGAAAGGGGATTGGGAAGAGGAAAAGTGAGCTTAGCAGTTGCATGGGGTGAGAAGGGGAAACTAGGGGGTTAGATACATGGGAGAGAGGAATGGTGGGTGGGGAGGTTGGTGAGTGGTGCAGGCAGGAGCCAAACCCCTAGTATGAACTGAAGCCCATAGGAGGAGGCCTGCCAGATCAAGTCAATTGCCCATCTGGTCCAACATCCTGTTCTCTCGGCGGCCAACCAGATACCTACTGGAAGCCTGCAAACACGACCTGAACGCAACAGCAACTTTCAAACTTAATTTCCTGGATTAAAGGGAATCTGACTCATCTATGGAGAACCTCTTCCCCCTTGAGTAGCCGCCACATGCAAGGAATCACACCATTTCACCTGGCAGCTAATCCGCAGGCCTTTATTTCTGTTCTCTGGGCCACCAACCTGGTGACTCCCTCTTGAGAATCAAGCCTGGGAATTCAGACATTCTCGCCTGCCCTTGGCAATCCAGTTGCAGGAGACCAAAAGGGGGAGAGAGTGCTCTGGAGGGTTTCCCACAGGCACCTGGCGGTGGGCCACTGTGAGAACAGGATGCTGGACTTGATCCCCTGGCCTGATCCAGCAGGTTCTCCTCTTCTGTTCTTCCCAGGATGAGCTGGGCAGTTTGGCTTCTACACTGCTGGTGATGGGTTCTGTCCCTGCCTCCTTGGCTCTTTCTCAACACGTTTGGTGGCCTCGCACCGCCCATCGCCTCTTGCCCGAAGAAAGGAAAACACATTTGGCGTTCTGGGCATCACCTGGGGGCCCTGATTGCGCTGGGAGGGGAAAAGCCACCTGCAGCTCATTGTCTTGAGGCAGAGCGAGGCAGAGGTTGCCAGCTCCAGCCTGGTGTTTCTCTTTTTTGTTGTTGTCGCAATGACAAAAGCAGGATCCTGAGACTTTTATTTTATTTTTTAGAAAGGGTCTTGTCAGAGTGAGAAGACTTAATTAGGCATCCGGGGGGGGCTGGAGAGAAAGGCTGGGCGTATAATTATTTCCATCAGCAGCCAAGCTCTGAATCTCCCCCCTTGTGCTCTGCTTTCCCAATCCCCTCAATTAACTGGGTGTGGGTGGAGGAATAAAACCACATCAGCCATCGTGGGAGGGGGGGAGGAGATCGAGCTGGGGGCGACTCTGAAATGACCCCCATCGCACAAATAATATACACACGCATACAGAGGGAGAGGCAGCCCCAGTGCATCTTCTCCTGGCTTCGGGAGAAACAAAAGCTGGAACTGCAACCCCAAACAGCGCCGGCTGTAATTGCAAGGCTGCCAAGCCGGCTTTGATCGGCATGTGAAAAGGCCCGGTTTGTGTGAGCAGAGGCGTTCAAAGGAAGTGTTTGCTCAAGCCCCAGATCCGGTGGGGAGGGGGCGCAGGCGTTGCACCTTCGACTGGGATCTGAGTTCAAGGACAGCTAGCTCCCTCCGCAATTGCCCACCACAGAGACAGATTCTGGGGAACTGGGCTTCCAGGTCAAAGGTTGGGGTAGCCTTGTCTGCCCATAGGGGAGTCGCTCCATGGGTCATTTCACTTGCCCTTTTCTGAACTTTCCCCAATGCTCCAATATTTTGGAATCCACCTTTTTCACAGCTGCAATACACAGGGTCGCCGTTTTCACTGAGCTGTCCACCCAGACCCCAAGGTTCCTTTCCTGGTCGGTCCCTGCCAGCTCAGACCCTATCAGTGTCTATTTGAGATGTTAGGGGTGTTTGTCCTGATGGGTACACTTTCTTCCCAGTTGAACCAGATTTGCCCTTTTAATGCCCTTTCACCCACTTGGGGGCAGTGGCGGAGCTTCATGCACCGGGGGCGGGAAGCTGGTGGGGGCGGGGCTGGCGTACGTTCTGGGGGCAGGGCGTGCTGTCCGCAGGGGCGTGGCGATCGTTCTGGGGGCGTGGCACGCCGAGATGGAACCCTATCAGGATCCTGCTGCCCGGGGCACCCCGCCCGCTATGCCCCACCCTTCCTATGCCAGTGCTTGGGGGAGAATCTTTCAGGGGCCCTTGCAGTCCGTTTTTCATCTTCTTACCACCTTGAACAATTTGTGTGTGGGGGGGGGTCATCAGCAAGCCTGGCCACCTCACAGCTCACCCCTGACTCCGTGTCATTCATGAGCAAGTTAACAACTGCCAGTTCCAGTTCCGGCCCCTTGAGGGACCCCACTTCTTACACGGGATATCAAAAGCGGGATATCAAATCCAAACTCTTCTCTTCTTCTCTTCTTACCCCACTGTTGCACTCAGCTGCTCCTCGTGGGATTCCCATAGGTATCTGGCCTAGTCCAGAATGCTGGACTGCATGGGCCTATAGCCTGACCCAGCAGGGCTGTGAGTACTGTCCATTTATTCCTAGGGTCCCTCTGGATGCCCATTCATCATGCATTCATGATTATTTGTGCTCTTGATGATATCAGGGTGGCTTAGGGTTGCCAGTTCTGGAGCAGCCCAGACCCTGAGATTTCAGAGCCCAAACTTGAAGCCTGGCGATATTATGGAGGAGAAGACCCCTGGAGATGGAGGTTAATTGGGAGAGGGGAGCAAAGGAGGGCAGACCCCAGAATGCCTATCCTATAATTTGCTGCCAGCTCCTCCTCTTCGATTAAATAAACTCTCACCCACCCGGAGATTCAAACCTGGAGGTCCTGTAACCCTAGGGTGGTTATACACAACTTCATTTTCAATACTGTTTGCGACTGCAAACATTTCAGAATGGTCATTGTACTGCTTTGCTTCCAATCAGCACATGTTATCACTCTTAACTTGTTGAAAACCCATAACCTTTTCTACCACAAATGTTCCAGCTTATTTTATTTTTTTGTGCTATAGTGCAAAAGAGCCCCTCACAAAGCAACTAATAAAGTGAATGAAGCGTGGATGATCCACCACTTTGTTGTTGTTCAGTCGTTCAGTCGTGTCCGACTCTTCGTGACCCCATGGACCAGAGCACGCCAGGCACTCCTGTCTCCACTGCCTCCCGCAGTTTGGCCAAACTCATGTTAGTAGCTTCGAGAACACTGTCCAACCATCTCCTCTGTTGTCCCCTTCTCCTTGTGCCCTCCATCTTTCCCAACATCAGGGTCTTTTCCAGGGAGTCTTCTCTTCTCATGAGGTGGCCAAAGTACTGGAGCCTCAACTTCAGGATCTGTCCTTCCAGTGAGCACTCAGGGCTGATTTCCTTCAGAATGGATAGGTTTGATCTTCTTGCAGTCCATGGGACTCTCAAGAGTCTCCTCCAGCACCATAATTCAAAAGCATCAATTCTTCGGCGATCAGCCTTCTTTATGGTCCAGCTCTCACTTCCATACATTACTACTGGGAAAACCATAGCTTTAACTATATGGACCTTTGTCGGCAAGGTGATGTCTCTGCTTTTTAAGAAAGAAGATTGGATTTGATATCCCGCTTCACTACCCGAAGGAGTCTCAAAGCGGCTCACATTCTCCTTTCCCTTCCTCCCCACAACAAACACTCTGTGAGGTGAGTGGGGCTGAGAGACTTCAGAGAAGTGTGACTAGCCCAAGGTCACCCAGCAGCTGCATGTGGAGGAGCGGAGACGCGAACCCGGTTCACCAGATTAAGAGTCTACCACTCTTAACCACTACACCACACTGGATCTTTTTAAGATGCTGTCTAGGTTTGCCATCCACCACTAATGTATTTTTATTATTGCATGCATGACAAATTGCAGAATATATCCCCCACCCCTGCAGCAAAAGAAGAAAAAAAAGGGCCCCGCAGTCTGGAGATGCCCAAATTCTCTTCCTCCTGACCCTCAACCAGCTTCCAGCCCATAAGCCAGTCTTATCCCATGTTCCAACCAGGCTTGGCTTAGATTCTTATGATCAGAACATCCAAAACCTGCCATATGTTCCTACGCAGGCGCCCATCAAGTCACATGAAATCTGCCAGTAGATCTGTACCCGCCTGCTATTTGGCTCCATCTACATAAAGATGCTCTAAGAAGCTGCACGTTTTCCACACACGATGAAGCAGCAAAGTTCATGCTTGTTCAGGTCGACAGTCTGAGTGCGGATTTCAGGGCAATTCCTGCCTGAAAGCCTTTTCCACCTTGCGGGAGTTTTGCCATGTACGAAGCCACGGGGTGTGTGAAAGATGCAAAGTGTCGTTCCATCATCTCTGTTGCTCATGGTAATGAATTGTTAATTGCTATTATTGCAATTAATTTTTAAAAGAGCAGACTTCGTTGCGCAGCTATAAATAAAATAAGCTGCTCCGACATCATAAGAACGTGGCTTCTGCCAGCTCAGCCGACTGGAGTCACATTCTGCCTGGAAGCTTCTCTCCAGGGCCTCCTCCTCCATCATCCTTTGAAGAGTCAGCATGGTATAGTGGCTGGAGTTATGGACTAGGACCAGGGTTCAAATCCCCTCTTGGCTATGAAGCTCATAGGGTGACCTTGGGCCAGTCACTCCTCTCAGCCTAGCCTACCTGGCAGGGTTGTTGTGGGGGTTAAATGAGGAGGGAGAGAACCTTGGGGCTCCTTGGAGGAAAAGCTGGCGTATGAATAAGCAATACTCAAAAATAAATCCCTGGTTCTACCAGGGATGCAGCTGAGGACTTATTACATGCAAAAATGAAGAGGGCCGTTCCTACCATTAGGCAGAGTGATCCAGCTGCCTCAGGCACCATAGGCTGGGAGGCTCTTCTTCCCGAGCTCTCTGACCAGACCCTTCGGTTGGAGAAGGTAGCTGTGTGTCATGTACCCTGTCCTCTACCCTGCTGGCACAGGTGGAGCTAGCTGTGCACCCAGGGGCGGGGCGAGCGTCCCAGGGGGGCGGGGCAGTGGTGTCACCCGCCCAGGGATGACTCCCGGGGCGGACCGCACCCCCTTCCTCCGCCACTGCCTGCTGTTCTCCCTAGGGTGCTGCGCAGTGCCCCATTGTTTGTATTGGAGAAGGGCAGGATTCGCAACGCTGTGCAGAACGGGCGGCTCTAAGTGTTCTACTGTCCTCAGACAGCAAAACGTCTTGAGCTGGCCTTGCAAATGCGTTTGGTGTCACAGTGAGATGTGGCCTTTTCCTTCTTCCTCAAGGTGATAAAGGGGCTGCAGAGCAAGCCTTACGTTTCAGGGCATTGGGGATGTTTGCCTGGGGAAGAGAAGACTGTGGGGTGATGAGAGCCACCTTCAAATGTCACGCGGGCAGGGGCCTAGCAAGGGGGGTGAGGGGGGCGGGCGCCCGGGTTCCATAATGGAGGGGGTGACAAATTATCAAGGAACAATTTTTTTGAATTTTTTTTTTTTTTTTAAAATGCCTGCTCCGAAGGTCTTATCTTACTATACTAGGGATTATATAGCTATATATGAAATTTCATGCATATCGGTTAATATCTTGACCCTCCTCCACCAAAATAGCTGTTCACTTGGCTGTTTTCCTATGTCATGAAGGCTGAAATTTCAGTTCAGAGAACACTTACTGTTCCCAACCCTAACCCTGTGGAAAGCCATCTAATTAGACTTTAATTTGATTTTGAGATGTTTTTAGGAGGTAATTTAATTATTGTTTGATTTTATACCAATGTTATGTATCTGATGTTAGCCACCCTGAGCCCGACTTCGGCCGGGGAGGGTGGGATATAAATAAAAGTTTTTATTATTATTATTACTTGTTATTATTCCTTTGTAAGAAAATATGAAATAACGTAAAACCATTTTTGCGGGGGGGGATCAATGGGGGGTTGACAAGAAATTTTCCGCACCGGGTACCACCTGACCTTCCCATGCCTGGGGGGGGGTGACAAAAATTTTTTGCCCCTGGGTACCAATTTACCTTGCTACGCCCCAGCGGGAAACGGCGCTTGTTTTCTGCTGCTCCAGAGGCGAGCTGAACCAATGGATTGAAATGACAAGGAAGGAGACTCTGACTAAACAATGGGTGGGTGGGGGGAGCTTCCTTACAGTAGGAGTTGTTTGACAGTGGAATGGACTCCCTCGGAAAGTAATTGACTCTCCTATATTTGGAAGCAGAGGTTTGATGGCCACAAGTCAGGGATTGCTTAGCTGTGATCCCTGCATTGCAGGGGGTTGGACTAGATGACCCTTGGTGGTCCCTTCCAACTCTACAATTCTATGATTCCGAGTTATTCACAAGATCCAGAAGCTCATTTGCTTCCGGACACCACAGGACTCAGCCCTCAGGACATGCTTCCAGTGCTAGGGACATGGGAAACTCATGGGCTTTTTATGCAGCATCTCTGTGACTGAGCAGAATTTCCCTCCCCCTGGTCTCTCCCAAGTCCTGGTCCAGCACTCTATAACCATTACACCACACAGCCACATGACTCTAGTTTCCTGCCTGGGGTGACTCATGCGGAGTGTCTTGTGGGTACTGATGCAGTCAAAGGAACATCTGTTGCTTGCTAAAGCTCAAAATAAGACAAAGGAGTCCCATTGTGTCATGAAAGCTGAGAGAGAAAGAGAGAGAGAGAGAGAGAGAGGGAGGGAGAGAGGGAGAGAGAGAGAGAGAATGAGAATGGAGGAGGAAGAGAGAATGAAAGGGAGCAGGGGAAGAATCAGAGTGTGGGGTGGAAAAGAGTGATGCCTCCTTCAGCAAATGGACCCACCCCTTACCTGCGTCTCGGAGAGGTTGAGCTGCCGGGCAAGTTCCGTCCTCTCTCTGCCCACCACGTACTGGCAGCGCTGAAACTCCAGCTCCAACCGGTAGAGCTGCTCAGCGGTGAAAGAAGTCCTTGTCCTCTTCGGCCGGTCCAGGTCCAGACCTTTGGGAAGGACGATCTCCCGGATGGTCCCTTTGGCATCTGGGGGAAGAAGCAAAGACAGAGCCTTGAGGGGAGGTCATCAGAAAAGGAGAGGAGCCCACGCTGGATCGGGCCAGCGGCCCATCTAGTTCAGCATCCTGTTCTCACAGCGTCTGACCCTGGGAAACCAGCAAGCAGGATTCGAACGCAAGAGCACCTTCTCCCCTCCTCCTGCGGTTCCAGTAACTGGTATTCAGAAGCAGGTCTGCCTCCAACTGTGGAAGACAGAGCCTAGCAATCCCAGCTAGTCGCCATCGACAGCCCTCTCCTCCATGACTTTGTCTAATCCTCTTTTAATGTTGGTGGACACCCCTGCATCTTGTGGGAGGGAGTTCCATAGTTTAACTCTGTGCTTCCTCTGTCTGTACTTTCTTTTATCTGGCTGAACCTTCCAATATTCAGCTTCATTTGATGTCCACAAGAGGTGCCAACTTAAATAAAATATTGGGGGGGGGAAGGCAGGTAAGCCCCACCCCTCATAATCAATGACATGACACAGTACATGCATACCATTTGAATGGCAGTGCCCATAAATTGGGGGCAGACCCCTCAAATATTTTATTAGGGCCTCCTAAGAGTTGGCCTAAGAGGAGAGCGCAAAATATGGTCTGAAGCTCAACATCAAAAAAACTAAGATCATGGCCACTGGTCCCATCACCTCCTGGCAAATAGAAGGGGAAGAAATGGAGGCAGTGAGAGATTTCACTTTCTTGGGCTCCATGATCACTGCAGATGGTGACAGCAGTCACGAAATTAAAGACGCCTGCTTCTTGGGAGAAAAGCAATGACAAACCTAGACAGCATCTTAAAAAGCAGAGACATCACCTTGCCGACAAAGGTCCGTATAGTTAAAGCTATGGTTTTCCCAGTAGTAATGTATGGAAGTGAGAGCTGGACCATAAAGAAGGCTGATCGCCGAAGAATTGATGCTTTTGAATTATGGTGCTGGAGGAGACTCTTGAGAGTCCCATGGACTGCAAGAAGATCAAACCTTAAAGAAATCAGCCCTGAGTGCTCACTGGAAGGACAGATCCTGAAGTTGAGGCTCCAGTACTTTGGCCACCTCATGAGAAGAGAAGACTCCCTGGAAAAGACCCTGATGTTGGGAAAGATGGAGGGCACAAGGAGAAGGGGACAACAGAGGATGAGATGGTTGGACAGTGTTCTCGAAGCAACTAGCATGAGTTTGGCCAAACTGTGGGAGGCAGTGAAGGATAGGCATGCCTGGCGTGCTCTGGTCCATGGGGTCACGGAGAGTTGGACACAACTGAACGATTGAACAACAACAACAAGTGTTGGCTCCTATGAGCTGGTGTTATGAGAGAGGAAGAACAACTTTCATGTGGGATGGGTTTTAATATTTTCTCTCTCCGCTTCCTCCCTGACATGGATCATTCTATAAACTACTATCACGTCGCCACTTACTCGCCTTTTCTCTAAACTGAAACGTCGCAAACACGGCAACCTTTCTTCATATGGGGGTCGCTTCATCCCCTCGGTCATTTTGAGGGCACTTTTCTGAACCTTTCCCAACTCTGCAATATCCTTTCTGAGGTGAGGCAGCCACAGCTGTGTGCAGAATTTCACATATGGTTTCTCTCAGTGCTATTTTTCTAGAAAAAGAGGTGCAGGAGCTCACCTTGAACACCTGCCTCGTTCTCTTATATAATGGCAATGTTGCCCACCTGAGAGGGGCTGCAACTGAGTCCTGATGAATTCCGGCTGAAAAAAACCCTGCTTGCACCATAGATTTGTATGACAGCATTATGATATTGTCTGTTTTACTTTCAATTCTTTTTTTTTCATTATATAAAATAAAATAAAACCAACCAATGTATTTATTGTAGCATGAGATTTGGAAGCCAGAGGTCCATGCAATGCCTCGGCCCAGGATACCTGAAGGAGCGTCTCCACCCCCATTGTTCTGCCCCGGACACTGAGGTCCAGTACCGAGGGCCTTCTGGCGGTTCCCTCACTGCGAGAAGCAAAGCTACAGGGAACCAGGCAGAGGGCCTTCTCGGTAGTGGCGCCCGCCCTGTGGAACGCCCTCCCATCAGAGGTCAAAGAGATAAACAACTACCTGACATTCAGAAGACACCTGAAGGCAGCCCTGTTCAAGGAAGTTTTTAATTTGTGATATTTTCATGTATTTTAATCTGTTGGAAGCCGCCCAGAGTGGCTGGAAATACGCCCCTTCCGGCATATTGAAACAATGTGTCTTTTTCAACAGGCATTTGAGACTGTAAGGGATGAGTTGCTGCATGTTTCTATACACCCCTTGAGTCACAGAACCACAGAATCGTAGAGTTGGAAGGGACCCCCAAGGGTCATCTAGTCCAACCCCCTGCAATGCAGGAATTACAGTTGAAGAATCCCTGACAGATCGCCCTCCAACGTCTCTTTAAAAACCTTGAACGAAGGAGGGTGTAAGTTGTGTCCTCATGGTGTTGAAGATGTGGCTTTAGATGTTATATGGAAGGCATTCTATGGGGTTTATTGAACGTAAGGTGGCCGTACCGGTGGGAGACTGTAGTGTGAAATGACTAAAATGCAATTTATCAACCAGCTCAATCCTATCCCCCATGCCAGCATCTTCTGTTTCAACCAGCAGGGCTGTTTGTTGTAATCTACAACCACTAATTACAATTACAGGTAGTTAGCTGTGTTGGTCTGCCATAGTCAAAACAAAATAAAATAAAAATTCTTTCCAGTAGCACCTTAGAGACCAACTAAGTTTGTTCTTGGTATGAGCTTTCATGTGCATGCACACTTCTTCAGATACACTGAAATTGGTCTTACAGGGAAAGGCAAGGGGTGAGATGGCTAAAGATAGCTTTGTCATGTATAATGAGATAAGAATCCAATGTGTTTGTTCAGACCAGGTTTCTCCATGGTTTTAAGTTTGGTGATTAGTTGCAATTACAAAATTACCGGTACCTGGGCTGAACTTTCCTGCATCTCATTTCCCTCTGTCTACAATTCTTCCTCCGTGGTAGACTTGCAACTGAGGAGAACACTTCATGCCTCTAATACAGTGGGTGGTAGTCTATGAAATCTTATGCCAGGGTAATTACTGGTCTGTGACTGTAATAAATCGCTTGGCTTTGACTAATGTGATGATAAACGGTCCTTTGCCTTTAAAGCACCGCAGGACTCATGGTTGCTTTTCCTGCAAGAGAGGGATGCAGATCCTACTTCTCTGGAAACTGAGTTCCGTTCATATTGCTCTGGGATCCTTTGAGGTGAAGGGTGGTCTAGGCACGAGCTGGAAAGAGAGACATTGCTTTGCTGCCATCTCGAAACACGTCCCAGTTGTGGTGGCTTGAAAGGGATTGAGAATGCCAGGTTGTGCACCAAGTCCACAAACGCCCAGAGTGGTTTAGCAATCAATGCCTCTTCCCAGGAAACTCTGGGAATTGTAGTTCTGTGAGAGGAGGAAGAGGGACGTTTCGACAACTCCCAGCGCCATTAGCAAACTACAGCTCCCAGAGATCTTTTTTGGCAGTATCCTAGCATGAATGAGGCCTTAGACGCTCCTCTAAGGCTGTGTTCACACTCCTTATGCATTTCCAGAGGTGGGTTTTCCATCTGTGTTCACACAACCCTTATCCAAAATGCAAATATATCCTGTACTTTTTTGGAAGAGGCTACCTTTCGATGTGCTGTAGCTCAAGCCAGCTTCACACCAGTGGAAGCCCTTAAGCTTTCCAAAACTTTTCATGTTGGCAACGCACTTTTTAGACACAGTAATTCCGTTTTACTAGCAAACTGGAGGTTAAACTAACCCTTTTTCCAGCGCTGGGAGGAGTGTGGGGAGCATTCGTGCTCCCTACACAACGAGTCCTCATGGCACACAGTTTGGAAAGCTCTGCCTTAAGCTGCTCCTGTTCCCTCTCTGGCCAAGGTGTGAACACTTTTGCGTAGGGGGGCGAAGACATCCGTCCCTCCCCGCAGTTGGAAAAGCAACAACTTCACTGCCTCCAAGGCGAGGATGTGAACAGACCTCAAGGCAAAGGGACATCTGCCGGCTGAAATGACACACTGCAAGTCAAACAACAAAGGCAGAAGGTGCCCAGTGGACAAGGAAAACAGAAAACTAGGGTGGCAAGGGCTGCAATGAACTGCCTGAGCTCAAACTCCCCCCCCCCCCGCAGGCTACTTGTCAATCCTCTGGTGTTCCCATGATGCCTGCTGATGGCATTATCACAAATAAGTTCCACGTAGCTTTTTATGCAGTAATGAACCACGCACAGCTGATGAAGCCCCCTTAGGGCGAAACAGGGGAATACCCAGGAATCCTTGCCTTGTCTGCCTGTGTGCCACCATCTACCAGTGCCAGTGTTCAAATGTTTTTAATGTTGTACTCTTCCCAGGAATACGCCAGATAGAAAAAGACAGGACAAGGTGAAGAATTTAGAACATGAATGCACTACGGGAGTGACAAAATAGGAATTGCATTTTGTACATGCCGGACTCGGTGGTCAACTGAAGAAGCTACATTTTAATGTGTTATGTCACAATGTTGATTTTGACATTATGAGAAGCTGAATTTAATTTTGAGAAGTAAAGGGAAAGGGAAAGGGACCCCTGACCATTAGGTCCAGTTGTGTCCGATTCTGGGGTTGTGGCACTCATCTCGCTTTATTGGCCGAGGGAGCTGGTGTACAGCTTCCGGGTCATGTGGCCAGCATGACTAAGCCGCTTCTGGCAAACCAGAGCAGCGCATGGAAACGCCGTTTACCTTCCCACTGGAGTGGTACCTATTTATCTACTTGCACTTTGATGTGCTTTCGAACTGCTAGGTTGGCAGGAGCAGGGACCGAGCAACGGGAGCTCACCCCGTCATGCGGGGATTCGAACCGCCGACCTTCTGATCGGCAAGCCCTAGGCTCTGCGGTTTAACCCACAGCGCCACCCGCGTCCCTCAGTTTTGAGAAGTACCGTAGTTTGTAGTAAATAACCTTACAGTTGTTATTATACAGCCTTACAGTTGTTATTATACAAAACATGTTGTTTTTTTCAATTGGATTTGTGTAAAAATAGGCATTCCAGTGGTTTCGATTTTGGGCCTGAGTTCAAGTCACGCTGCACAGGGAGATTTAAGCTGATCCAAGCAGTGCTTGAAGCCACCCTCAGTCAGCTGATGGACGGGGACTTCAGGCCCCGCTTGGATCAGCTACGCTCCGGTGTTTCTGATCGGAATAACTAAGCCTGGACAACCCTAGAGAAGCTTGATGTCAACACTGACCATCTGATTGGAATGGTTTCAACAATAAGAAGACCCTGCTGGATTAGGACAATGGCCCATCCAGTCCAGAATCCTGTTCTCACTGCGGCCAACCAGCATAGCTGTCAACCTTCCCTTTTTTTGCAGGAAATTCCCCCATACCCGCAAAAAAGGGAACGTTGATAGCTATGCAACCAGGTGCCCCTGTGACTTCCAGAAACTGGGATTCAGAAGCTTTGCTGCCTCCAACTGTGGATTCAGACCGTTAACTATTAACAGACCTATTCGCCATGGATTTGCCCTACCCTTTCAAAAACCCAACCAACCCAGTGCCCCTTGCCGCCTCTTGTGGCAGTGAGTTCCATAGGCCAAATATCCCTTGTGTGAAGAATAACTTCCCATCGCCCATTTGAACCTCACGGCCATCCTGCCTCCTTATGTTAATGGATTACCTGCCACGGATACTTTAGCTGAGGTTCCTGCATTGCAGGGGGTTGGGCTAGATGACCCTTGGGGACCCCTTTCCACTCCACAGTTCGACGCTTCTTCGCTAGTATTAGCATAGCATTGAGGCAATGTAAGAAAACTTTCCTTCCATTATCTCCACCCCCATTCATACTTCTTAAACTACACTTCTCAACTTGAGCAGGGATTCCTACACTGTAGACTTGAGCTCCTTGGAGAGAAAAAGTGGGACACAGCTGCAACTGTTCTTAAGTGCTTTAAATACGTTTTTATTTTATTTGTTTTATCAATTTCGTATTTGGCACCGTGAGCTCCTTTGGGAGGCAGTAGGGGATAGACGTTTAAGGAACGAATGAATATTTAAAGCACAGATTTAAAGATTGCCAGTCCTAACTTGACTTGGGAACAAAACTGCCTCTTTTTTCCAGCCCCCTTCCTTTCCTTTACATCGGTGGTTCCCAAAGTGGGAGGTACCACTCACTCCCTGGGGGGCAATGGGATTACCTGGGAGGAGGTGCACAATTATGTGTACTGGGGTACAATTATGTGTACTGGGGTAGCAGGCAGGAGTAAACGACTATCAGACTTTTAAAAGCTGTTATTGATGGATCAAGTACATCCATTTTCTTGAATTAAAGAGTTTTAATCGGATTTTGAATGACTGCGAAAATAAAATAAAATAAAAAATTCCTTCCAGTAGCACGTTAGAGACCAACCAAGTTTGTTCTTGGTATGAGCTTTCGTGTGCATGCACACTTCTTCAGATGGCAAGAGCTGTTTGACTGTGGAACAGAGTACTCTTGTTCATTTGGTTTTGAAACAGAGGTTTTGAAACTGAGGTTGAAACTACCGGTATCTGAAGAAGTGTGCATATCACACTATCTGAAGAAGTGTGCATGCAGACAAAAGCTCATACCAAGAACAAACTTCAACTAAGTCTCTAAAGTGCTACTGGAAGGAATTTTTATTTTATTTTGTTTTGACTATGGCAGACCAACACGGCTACCTACCTGTAACTGCGAAAATAAAGTTTTACTCTTTTGAATTTTATTGTGCTGTCCTGCATTGCTGGATAGATGGCCCTCGTGGTTCCTTCCAACTCTACGATTCTATGACTTTCCTAAAGTGGGTCATGCGAACCACTCTCAGAATCACAGAATTGTAGAGTTTGTACCCAAAGGTCATCTAGTCCAACCCCCTGGATAAATGCTTTTCGTAGGGTAGGGGGCATTGGGAACGGTTTTATTGAACCGAGGAGCCAATACCTCCCTCAAAGTTCAGGAGCATCTGTTTTCGAGCTGGGCTAGTCTTTCCAAAAAGGGCTTGGAGGAACAAATCCTCAGAAATCACCTCTGACCCTCTGCCTGGACTGCCTTTGTGGAGAGAAGAGGGAGTTCAGAAGCCACCCAGCCCCTTCTTCAGAAAGGATGATAGCTTATTACACTGACTTAACGGTTTAAAACCTTTCTAGATTCCTGCCTCTCTCCCCCCCCCCCCGCTTTCTTGGGTCAGTTTGCCAAAGCAGCAGCAGAAGGACAAACCGAAAGGGGACACAGCCGCTTTAAAATCTTGAGTTTCAAGACGATGGCCTCAATTTATATCGTTTATTAACAATGGTGCCGCAATCTCCCTCCCATCTCAGTCGCAGCAGCCGTAATGGAGAAATTATCTCAACGCTCTCGATCTGAAGGGTATTATACCCTGCGGATGGGAGCTTAATCTGTAACGTAAAAAAAAAAAAAATTAAAAATTATAAAAAAAAAAAAAAATTATCCAAGTCTGTTTCGATGCCATACGGAGACGACTGCCTGCAAGCCTTAACATCTGTATATGCATTTGCCCTGGAAGACAAAACTTTACGCTTAGCAATTGTTCCTTAAAAGCAATTTCGACGAAGTTTGTAATAAATAAAATAAAACGTCTTGTGCAAAAAACAAAACCAAACAAAACAAACGTTAAAACAGACCCTCAAATAATTTCATGGATTTTTTTTACTATTTTATCAAAATGCCTCAGATTTCTTTTAAAAGATTAAGCGCTGCAGTGCATAAAGCTATATTAAAAATCGAAGGGATATAAAGAGTCAGCGTGGCGCAGGGGTTAGAGAGTCAGAGTAGGACCTGGGAGACCCGGGTTCAAAACCCCATTCAGCCATGAAGCTCACTTTGTGTGACCATTGGCCAGCTGCTCCATCTCAGCCTAACCTCCCTCACAGGGTTGTTGTGGGGATTAAATGAGGAGCTTCTTAGACAAAAAGCTGGGATATAAATTCAATAGATAAATACATATTGCAAAACGCAAAACAAATGAAACATAAAAAACACGTCCTAGACTGAAATCCACCACATCATATTCCCCACCAGAATAAGATATTATTTTCCTCAACCCCGTTCTAGTTTCTGCTGCGATGCCTGCAGATTTTGGCACTGTTATTTTGTGGAAATGTGCCCGTCCCTTTTAACAGGGTCTCAATCTCACGTATAACAGATTGTTAGTGGGTTGTTATTGTTGTTTTTAAAAAGGAGGAGGAATATTGCACCCT
Organism: Lacerta viridis; assembly: GCA_900245905.1. Taxonomy (NCBI): domain Eukaryota; kingdom Metazoa; phylum Chordata; class Lepidosauria; order Squamata; family Lacertidae; genus Lacerta; species Lacerta viridis. The sequence continues at coordinate 201,087 of OFHU01003423.1, read as the reverse complement.
TTCTCTTTTGGATAATTATAGACCAGGGCCGCGGCAGAAAGTAGCCTGTCAAACCATCACCTGCCATTCGGCTATTCATGCAAAATCCTTTGCACAAAAGGTCCCTTTCTTCAAAGGAGCATCTCTGGCCTGAGGGAAGCATGCTTGTTCCCGGTGTCTGTTTAGGACTTCTGTCCCCTGCCTTTCCACATAAAGCATCGAAGGGACACTAAACGCAACCATCTAAAAAGAGAAGAGTCAATTCAATAAAATTTGAAATGCAAGCGGCTAAAACAAAAAAAAATTGCGTATGCCAGGCGAAAACCTTCCTTTTTAAACCAGGCTTTTGGCTTCTAATGATCTAGGGCAGTGGTTCTCAAACTTTTCCCCCCTGGACCACACAAAATTGGCTTGCACCACGCCAAATTTTTCATTCATAAGACAGCTAGGATTGTCCTCAGAATCACTCGATGCTCTTGCTCTCATTTTGAAAAGATATCTATCCATATTCTGCAAATAATAATGAAACTGATACTATACCATACCCTCCAACATTTCCCCGATGAAAATAGGGACGTCCTAGGGTGGGTGGGTGGCACTGTGGGTTAAACCACTGAGCCTGGGGCTTGCCGATCAGAAGGTCGGTGGTTCGAATCCACGCGACGGAGTGAGCTCCCGTTGTTCAGTCCCAGCTCCTGCCCACTTAGCAGTTCGAAAGCACATCAAAAGTGCAAATAGATAAATAGGTACTGCTCTGACTGCTCTGGCGTTTCCGTGTGCTGCACTGGTTTCCCAGAAGCGGCTTAGTCATGCTGGCCACATGACCCAGAAGCTGTACGCCAGCTCCCTTGGCCAGTAGTCGTCTGTGACTGGACCTAATGGTCAGGGGTCCCTTTACCTTTACCTTTATTCCATAATAATAATAATAATAATAATAATAATAATAATAATAATAATATTTATATTATATCCCGCCCAGCTGACTGGGTTACCGCAGCCACTCTGGGCGGCTTCCACCGTATATAAAAACATAATAAAACATTAAACATTTAAAAAACTTCCTTATACATTGCTGCCTTCAGATTTATTCTAAAGCTTGTCTAGTTACCGGTACTTGCCTCTGTCGCAATCCCCTTGGTTCCAAAAAGTCACCCCGCAGCCAAGATGAATCCTACAATGACTAATGTGTGTTGGAAATGTAAATCTACGGAAGGTACCTTTTATCATATGTGGTGGTCATGTCCAGGGGTAAATGCTTTCTGGGATAAGATTTATAATGAACTTAAGAAGGTAATGAAAATTACCTTTAGTAAGAAACCAGAGGCATTTCTTTTGAGCATGACCAACGAAGAGATACCCAGTCAGGATAGAGTATTCTTTATGTATGCCACAACAGCTGCTAGAATTTTATTGGCAAGAAATTGGAAAGGCGAAGAGATTCCGACAGTGGAAGAATGGCAGATGAAGCTAATGGACTTTATGGAACTCGCCGAACTGACCGCGAGAATCCGAGACCAGAGGGAGGAGAAGGTGTCGCAGGATTGGAAGAAATTCAAGGATTATTTAGTTAAATGTGTAAAATTGAATATTTGAGCAGAATTAGCTAGCAGAATCGGCTTTAGCTTGTTTATGTTAGATAAAATAGTGTAGAAGAAGTTTAGATGTGAATGTTATAAATGTTTAAGAGTATCTAATGATATTGAGTTGAAGTGAGAAACTATATTTGTTTAATTAATTTAAAGTTTATTGAGAGATATGGTAAAGGTTTATGGAAAAAGATACAAAGCCACCCAAATTATATATTAATTTTGAATGCAGTGGGGGGAACGGGGGAAGTCTTAATGTATGCAAAGAAGATAGAAAATAGAAGATGATTGAGATATGTGTATGTTTAGGTATGTATATGTGTTTTTTCTTATGTTTATTGTTATTGTTACTGTTATTGTTGTTGTTTATTGTTTATTGTTTATTATGTATTTTTGTATTTTTCTTTTCTTCATATATGGAAAATAATAAAATCTTTATTAAAAAAAAAACAACTCACCCCGCATCTAGGCATAGCCAGGGTGGTGCAGGGGGGAAGCAGCTTCCCAATCAAGTAAATGAATAAAATTACTTAACTAACCAACCAATTGCATCATGGATAACTTGGTTCTGTTCCCCCCACCCCTAGTATAAAGTCTGTCCCTGCTAAAATGAATCCTGGCTATGCCCACGTTCCCCACTCTGCCCTATAAAAAGTATCATTCATAACAGAGGTTTCCTTGACTCACTAAGGAAGATAATAACACAACAAAATCCAAAGCAGTCACAATTAATTGCATACTAATTGTCTATTCAAAATCCAGTTAAAACTATTTAGTTTGATTAATGCAGGGGTCAGCAACCTTTTTCAGCCGTGGGCCGGTCCACCGTCCCTCAAACCATGTGGGGGGCCGGATTATATTTTGGAGGGGGGAAATGAACGAATTCCTATGCCCCATAAATAACACAGAGATGCATTTTAAATAAAAGCACACGTTCAACTCATGTAAAAATACGCTGATTCCCAGACCATCCATGGGCTGGATTTAGAAGGCGATTGGGCCGCATCCAGCCCACGGGCCTTAGATTGCCGACCCCTGGATTAATTCAACAAAATTGCTGAACTTGAATCTGTGATACCAGCTCGAAGTGCCAACTTGTCTCTGAAGCCATGGGTGCCCAGAGCCGTGGGCGCCATGCAGCGTGCATGGCCCTGGCACTGAAATTTGTGGGTGCCTGGCCCCCTCATGGGGAATTTTGTGGGTGCTCAGGCACCCAGGACCCCAGAGACTTTGGCACCTATCATACCAGCTTTTCAAAGTCTGGAAGTCATTTACACCTCTGGAGCCCATCGGCTTCCCCTTTGCCTCATAGCACCCCACTACAGAATCGCCCCCCAGGGGCCGTCCCTTCAATATGGGAGCAACTGATGTAGATCCACTGGGGGGGGAAGCTTCCTGAGAACCTGCTTTCATTCCAAAAACACGATATCATTGCAGGTTGATGCTCCAGCCTGATCCACTTTGGTTACTGGGACGCAGCTGTGCCACACTGCAAAATGCCAAGCCAATTTTAAACATTTCCTCCTTCAAATCTCAAAGCCGCACATTTTTTTCCTCCCCCCCCATTGCGCACGTCTTTGAATCTATAAATCTATAAAGGTGTTTCTGTCATCTCAGCCCTCAGCAAGACTCAGCCAATCCTAATCCAAAAGCAGAGCAAAGGGGTGGGTGGGTGGGTGGGTGTCCCCACGTGTCTCTAAGCAGAAATGTTCTGATGTTTTTCTGGCTTAGAGGAACAACAACAAGAGGAATAGTTTATTGGATTCATTTAATTTAGGGGAAAGGGATTCGGATACTGAATAGTTAAATTGATTGGGGGGGTGTGGAAACTGCACACAACTGGAAGCAAGCTTTCCTCACTTTTTGCAAGTTTTTCTGCGTTTAGGTTCTGGGCGACGGGTGCGAATTGATGGATTCCAAGAATTATGTCTTCGATGCAGTCATAGAATTGTAGAGTTTGAAGGGACCGCAAGGGCCATCTAGTCCAACCCCCTGCAATTCTGCGATCACAGCTAAAGAATCCCTGGCAGAAGTCAAAATATTGCCAGCCACCAGTGATTGCTCCGCAGCGTCTACAAAGCAACAGTAACAACTTTCTGTAGTTACCCAATCCCTGAACGTCACTTTCAATCCCTCATTTGCATGTGCGGACCTGAGTGAAAACTGCAGCAGAATGAACTATATATACACACCCCTAGTGGCCTAGGGTGAGAACTTCAATACATAACATTTATTTCAATACATAACATTTATTTAAAACACATCTCTGGGTTATTTGTGGGGCATAGGAATTTGTTCATATTTTTAGTTCAATGGTTTTAGGAGCACCGGTGAATCTGACAGGTGCTCAAGAGGTACGATCCAGGAAACATCTGAGAAGATGCTATTTATTGTATCTTTATGCCTATGTTTGTGAACTGCCCTGTGAACTTTGTGGCTAAAGGTGCTTGATATAAACTCCCACCGTCAATCAAATCCATCAGTTTATAAGCTCATCTTATAAACAGACTCTGAAAATGTAAAAATGGTTTTACTTCCAGAGTGATGGGAAACAGAGTGGAGGGAAATGACGCTGTGCAGTTTGGTGAGGTCTTTGAAACCAGTGTTTCTTCCCAGAAGGCTCTGTAGTCCAGCCTTTTCCAACCGGGTGCTAGGTACGCTGATGGGAATTGTAGTCCAAAACGTCTGGTGAACAAGAGGTTGGGAAAAGAGGCTGCCATTTCTGGACGCAGGAAACAACCAAACTGCTGGAGAGGTTCAAGTTTAGTTCCTAAAATTATTCTTATCCTTCCTTGGAAACATGTCAGGCCTGAAAACTGACACCTTTTCCCTTATAACCGTAGGCAAATTATTCATTTCAACTGCAATCTATGGGGAATGGAAGGTTGGTCAAACTATGTGGGAAGGAAATGATTGACAGGAGGAGCAACCTATACCCATTTCTTCCTTCTTTTGGCAGATCCACAAAATTATGGACGGATGTGGAGCTTTTTGCAGGAATTCTGGTTGAGCCAAGGATAACGAAAACTAAAACGGTCTTTGAAAAACAGGCCGGTCAACTTGCCAGTACTTGAAGCAGATTCCGTGGCGAAGTCAGATTTTATATTTTGGAGAAGAAGAAAAACGTCTACCTCGCGAGTTACATTTTACCTCCTATATTTATAATTGGGCAGGTTTCTAAAATGGTTTAGTTCATTTTGACTTCGGAAGAATAGTTTCAGAGGTAAAATTTGGCAGATATAAAAATGATCAGTTTACTATTGTCATTAATAATAATAATAATAATAATAATAATAATAATAATAATAATAATATGTTTGGTGGGAGTTTTGGGCCTAGTTGCTGATCAGGCTGTGATGAATATATTGATCTGTATCTGCATTCTTTAGCCTCTTGGGGTTCATCCCTCGCTGATATAGCCTTTTGGCTGTGGCAGGATTTCTCCATTCTCAGATAAAAGGGAATTTTGTCAGCAGCAAAAGTTGAGGAATATATTGGTGGGTTGTATGCTATTGGCATTTGTCCTCATTTTGAGATGCTGAATTGCAAAGGCCTTGGACTGAGTTGACAGATCTTTTATTCTTAAATGAAAACAATTGTGTGATGCTGTACAATGAAAACATTGATTAACTGATGGGCTGATTGTGGGAAAGAGCCATTTTCACAGGAGACACGAGAAAGCAGAACGCCTTTCGTTTCTGTTTGGGGCATGTGTGAATTCTGAAAACGCCCCACATATTTAACTCTCTCTGTGTATGCACTGGCAATGTATTTTCTAGTGCCAGTAGGATTTAATGGTTAAAGTGCTGGGCTTTGAGTAGGGAGATACAGATTCGGATCGTCACTCTAAGACAACATTCAAGGATTTATTTATTTTTTTAAATCCTTCCAGTAGCACCTTAGAGACCAACTAAGTTTGTTCTTGGTATGAGCTTTCATGTGCATATAAGGGTCTGGTGACTTCTGTTTCAGTGTATCTGAAGAAGTGTGCATGCACACGAAAGCTCATACCAAGAACAAACTTAGTTGGTCTCTAAGGTGCTACTGGAAGGATTTTTTTTATTTTTTTATTTTGTTTTGACTATGGCAGACCAACACGGCTACCTACCTGTAACAACATTCAAGGAATATCATATGTTCTTTGGGGGAAAGGTAAAAAGGTAAAGGTAAAGGGACCCCTGACCGTTAGGTCCAGTCGCGGATGACTCTGGGGTTGCGGCGCTCATCTCGTTTTACTGGTCGAAGGAGCCGGCGTACAGCTTCTGGGTCATATGGCCAGCATGACTAAGGACAAAGGACATCTGGACATATAAAGGGCCCCATTAGCTTCAGTAGCTTAGGGCCTCATCAAACCTAAATCTGTACACATCAATATTGGCAGTGGTTGCAGCCTGGGGGTCATTTTGGACTCACAGCTGTCCATGGAAGCACAGGTTGATTCTGCGTCCAGGGCAGCTGTCTACCAGCTCCATCTGGTACGCAGGCTGAGACCCTACCTGCCCGCGGACTGTCTCACCAGAGTGGTGCATGCTCTGGTTATCTCCTGCTTGGACTACTGCAATGCACTCTACGTGGGGCTACCTTTGAAGGTGACCCGGAAACTGCAATTAATCCAGAATGCGGCAGCTAGACTGGTGACTGGGAGTGGCCGCCGGGACCACATAACACCGGTCCTGAGAGATCTACATTGGCTCCCAGTACGTTTCCGAGCACAATTCAAAGTGTTGGTGCTGACCTTTAAAGCCCTAAATGGCCTCGGTCCTGTATACCTGAAGGAGCGTCTCCACCCCCATCATTCAGCCCGGACACTGAGATCCAGCTCCGAGGGCCTTCTGGCGGTTCCCTCACTGCGAGAAGCAAAGCTACAGGGAACCAGGCAGTGGGCCCGCCCTGTGGAACGCCCTCCCATCAGAGGTCAAAGAGATAAACAACTACCTGACATTTAGAAAATACCTGAAGGCAGCCCTGTTTAGGGAAGCTTTTAATATTTGTTGGAAGCCGCCCAGGGTGGCTGGGGAGATCCAGCCAGACGGGCGGGGTACAAATAATAATTATTATTATTATTATTATTATTATTATTATTATTATTATTATTATTATTATTGCTAGCCGGTGCGGTGTGTGCATCCTGCAGCCAGGGACGGGGCGAGCTGCCCATGGGGGCGGGGTGAACCAAGGCAGGGTGTGCTGCATGGAGCCTTTCCACAACCTCTCCCTCACGGTGGGCAGACTCAAGCCCCCACTGCTCAAAAAAGCAGCGCGGAGCTTGCAGGCAGTCTGCGCACCGCCTTCCCCTCAGGAGAAATGCGTGGCTCCGCGGTGTGCCGCCCAGTGCCCACCGCCTCACCCAGCTACACCTCTGGATTAGGCAGATTCATGGAGGAGAGGGCTGTCGAAGGCTGCTAGCCAAAAAGGCTGTGCTCTGCCTGCAAAGTTGGAGGAAGCAATGCTTCTGGTTTCTGGATATCACTCAAAGGGAGAGTGCTCCTGCAGTGGTGTAGGAAGGGGGGTGCGGTGGGTGGGGGAGTTATTTTTTCCCCAAAAACACATATTTATGCCATTTTGTCACACACACCCCTCAGTGATGACACCCGGGGCGGCCCACACACCCCTAGCCCCCCTTCCTATGCCACTGAATATTGGTCACCTTGACCCAATTACAACCTCTCCACCTAACCTTCCTCGCAGGGTCGTTGCAAAGAAGAAATGTGCAAGGGAAGGGATTGTGTACAACACCCAGGGGTGTAGCAAGGTAAATTGGTACCCGGGGGGGGAAATGTCAGCCCTCCCCGAGGCATAGGAAGGTCAGGTGGTACCCAGTGCGGAAAACTTCTTGTCATCCCCCCATTGATTCCCCCCTGCAAAAATGGTTTTACGTTATTTCATATTTTCTTACAAAGGAATAATAACAAGTAATAATAATAATAATAAACTTTTATTTATATCCCGCCCTCCCCGGCCGAAGTCGGGCTCAGGGTGGCTAACATCAGATACATAACATTGGTATAAAATCAAACAATAATTAAATTACCTCCTAAAAACATCTCAAAATCAAATTAAAGTCTAATTAGATGGCTTTCCACAGGGTTAGGGTTGGGAACAGTAAGTGCTCCACTGAACTGAAATTTCAGCCTTCACGACATAGGAAAACAGCCAAGTGAACAGCTATTTTGGTGGAGGAGGGTCAAGATATTAACCGATATGCATGAAATTTCATATATAGCTATATAATCCCTAGTATAGTAAGATAAGACCTTTGGAGCAGGCATTTAAAAAAAGTTTTTTTATGAACCGCCCTAGTAGGGCAGTAATTGTTCCTTGATAATTTGTCACCCCCTCCATTATGGAACTTGGGGCGGTCCGCCCCCTACGCCCCCCCCTTGCTACGCCCCTGACAACACCTTCCACAGATAAACGGAATGAAATATAATTTTAGCTGTGAGCTTGCCTTAAGTCCCTGTCAATGAAAAAAGATAGGAAATAATTAATAATAGTAATAATAATAATAATAATAATAATAATAATAATAATAATAATGGAAACTGTGAGAATGATCAATAATGTACCAGAGAGTAAATCCTATTGAACTGAGTAGGGACTTACTTCTGAGTAAAAATGCTTAGGATTACCGTGTAAGTAAGGCTTCCCAGTCTTTACCAAATTACCTGGGAGTAAACTCCACTGAATACAGTGGGACTTACTTCTCAGTAGACAGTTTAAGGAATGGGGTTTTTGTTGGGGGTGCAGCCCTTTGGTTAGGGGGGGGGCAGAACCTCAGTTTCCTATGTATTTTTATGTATTTTTATTTATTTAAAAATGCCCACGGCTCCATTAAAAATGCAAGGCTCCATTTACAGAAAAGGAATAAACACCCGACGTGATTCCTAAGAAATGGCTGGCTGCGGACGCTTTGCAGTTAAAGAATTTAGAGTGGATTGGTGACCTTTTCCTTTCAAATTATAGGTAGGGCTTTGCATGCCAGCTTCACCGTTTCCTTCATTTGGTGCAGGGATTTTATTTTCCATAGGAACGGGACTCTGTTTTTGCACCTAAAAACACACACTTTTAATTGTTCTCCAAGACGTGGAGGGGAGGCAAAAGGAAAACCGAGACATTGCGAGATCAAATCAGAAACCGAGACGGCTTCTGTAATTCCGGGACTGTTCCTGGGAAATAGGGACACTTGGGGGGTATGCAATAGGTCTTTTCTAAGTGCAGCAAGGTCTGGATCCAATCCAATCCTGCTATACAGTACTAGTTTGGGATTAATGATTACAACTCCAAGTGATGCTTTTCCTGAAGTTCTTTAGAAAACGAAAGCCATGCAGGAACTCTCTTGAGTTTTTTTCTGACTTTCCCACTCATTTGAAAGAACTTTTGCAAGAGAAAGTACACCAGATATGCCCCCCAAGCCCATTTACTTGGAAGTAAGTTTCATTCGCTGCACACACAAAAAAGAAAGTTTTAATGTGCAAAAGGAAAGCATTCCCAGAAACAGCACCAGGCTGAAAGTTATTTATAAAACTTTCAGAAACAAATGATATAAACAACATGTGTAAGTACATCAAAAATGCAGGTGGGCTAACTACACCCTCCAATGCAAATGTCACTGAGGGCCTGGTGCAAATCTGAGATGCGTACATTGAAGCTATTGACACTTTAGCTTCAGGAGGAACAGAGGCACAGAGCCCAGGTTCCGTTTGCTGCAAAAGCAGAAGATTTTTCGTGATGTGAATTTGCGCCTTTGCAAAATGTCTCCAGCTATGTATGATGTCTCCAGCCAGTCCAGGGAGACAGAAACGGAGAAGCCGAGCATTTGAGGTGATTTCGCAGAGGAAAGGAGAGAGGGAGGGTTTCTGCGAATGGAAAATCTGATGTGATTTGAAGGAGATTTATAATTGATAAACGCGGCTTTCAAGAGCTATGGGGGATAGCCATTCTTACGGGAAGAAATCAACGATTACGTAAGTGAACTGCGTGTGCATAACACACATCCCATTTATTCATCATCAGCCCTTCATAAGCTGCCTTGCAAACCCCACCAGAACTTCACTGCAAAGATTCCAGAGTTCACAAAGAGATACCCTTAGCAGGTTGAGCACAGACCCCCCCACCCAGTGTCCCTATTTTCGAGGGACACTACCAGATTTACAGAAGCCGTCCTGGTTTCTGATCTGATCCCACAATGTCCCGCTTTTCCTTAGGTTGTCCCTATTTTCATTGGGGAAATGTCCGAGGGTATGGAGCTATGCAACCCCCGAGTCAAGGAGATAAGTAACCATTCAACTTTTAGAAGACATCTGCAGGCAGCCCTGTAGGGGGAAGTTTTTTTTAATGTTTTGTTTTTACTTTTTATATGTTGGAAGTTGCTCAGAGTGGCTGGGGCATCTCAGTCAGATGGGCAAGGTCTAAATAAAATAATAATAATAATAATAATAATAATAATAATAATAATAATAATAATAATAATTGTATTTGACATCCCTATTTTCATCAGAGAAATGTTGGAGGGTATGTATGTGAGCATGGGGAATTCTTTGAGGCAAGAAGACACACCTTTCTGTCTCAGTGAGAGTCATACCACAAGGATTTGGGTTTAGGGACAACATTTAATTTGTAAGAGACAGAGAATTTGGAAAGGTTCAAGGCATGTGCTTGCATCTTCAAATCCACATTATTATTATTATTATTATTATTATTATTATTATTATTATTCATTTGGATTTCTTACTCACCCTTCTCCATAAAGTCCCAGGTAGAGTTGCCACAATATACAAATACAAGATTAAGATCTGTTAAAACCATTTGCAATGGGAAGACTAAGGTGGACCAGCTTGTTGTCTTTGTCCAGGCACATAAGAGGCCACCTTAGTCTTTCCATTGCTTTTGAATTCTGGTGCTGGAGGAGACTCTGCAAGAAGATCAAACCGATCCATTCTTAAAGAAATCAGTTAAAGCTATGGTTTTCCCAGTAGTAATGTATGGAAGTGAGAGCTGGACCATAAAGAAGACTGATCGCTGAAGAATTGATGCTTTTGAATTATGGTGCTGGAGGAGACTCTTGAGAGTCCCATGGACTGCAAGAAGATCAAACTTATCCATCCTTAAAGAAATCAGCCCTGAGTGCTCACTGGAAGGACAGATCCTGAAGCTGAGGCTCCAATACTTTGGCCACCTCATGAGAAGAGAAGACTCCCTGGAAAAGACCCTGATGTTGGGAAAGATGGAGGGCACAAGGAGAAGGGGACGACAGAGGATGAGATGGTTGGACAGTCGAAGCGACTAGCATGAGTCTTGGCCAAACTGCGGGAGGCAGTGGAGGATAGGGGTGCCTGGCGTGCTCTGGTCCATGGGGTCACGAAGAGTCGGACACGACTGAACGACTGAACAACAAGGTGGACTCTAAAGATAGGTTATCTCAGGGGTGAGAGGCAGGTTGAAGTGGTGCATCTTCAGAATATGATTAAAGCTGTACAGTTTAGGCACCTGACAGACACCTGGGGGAGGAAATTCCACAGCTCAGCCGCCACCAAAAACAGTACCCTCTCCTAGGTTACTGCCATCACTGTCCTGAACTTCCCAGGTTTGTTCAGACAAACCTGTTCACCTATGTACATAGAAAGTTGGTGTGAGTTTTAATCTGTTTCAAGTCTGCTGTTATTTTAGAAGAAGAAGAGGAGGAGTTTGGATTTGATATCCCGCTTTATCACTACCCGAAGGAGTCTCAAAGCGGCTAACATTCTCCTTTCCCTTCCTCCCCCACAACAAACACTCTGTGAGGTGAGTGGGGCTGAGAGACTTCAGAGAAGTGTGACTAGCCCAAGGTCACCCAGCAGCTGCATGTGGAGGAGCGGAGACGCGAACCCGGTTCACCAGATTACAAGTCCACCACTCTTAACCACTACACCACACTGGCTCTTTTAGCTTTCCAAAAGCCTTCAGATTATTGTTTTTATTATTATTATTTTACTGTTTTATCTTTTTTTGAGATTTGGTTGTTGTTGTTGGGTTTTGTTTTTTTTACAATCAAGCGGTGTACAGATTTTATGAAATAAATAAATAAGGGTGGGCTTTCAGATATTCAGTTCTGCATGGTGTGTTTTCTCACGCTATTTTCTATATACTCCTGAAGTGCCAAAGTGGCTTCTAAGCAGTTTACAAATATAAAATACCAATTAACACAAAAAGCGCATCATTAAAGCAAGCAAGAAAACAATTCCATCAGCAAACCTCACAATTAAAATGTGCAGTAAAAGAAACAAACGGGCACAAGAACTTAATCCAAGTTCATACGCCAACTATCTCACAATATTCCGCCCCAATCTATTCCCAGATGCTTTCCTTCTTCTTTCAGGGGAAATATTAGCTTCCTCTCACCTTCAAGGGCTCTCAGTTCATCTCCTCAAAACAAATTTAGAGAGTTTTCTATTTCCTTTCCCTTCCGCCACCTTGACTTCCCTCCTCGCATTTCTCATTCCTGCCCTCCCAAGGATCTCCCAAACAAAGACTGCTCCTCAAATTTCACTCCAACCTGGTTGGACTAACTGAAAATCCCCACTGCCACCATTTATTTTATTGAGTTTTCTTTATCTAACAGAGTGTATATACTTCTTGAGTGTCAAATACCTCTCAGTGGTTTGCAAGAACATAAATTTAAACATGGAAAATATTGCTTAAAAACTTGTTAAAGCGGGTCTTTAAAATATTGAAAAGATTACTAAAATCAACAGTAGCCAAAAAGAAATTCAGCAAACATAACTTCTATATGTTGAGAGAAAAATGGTTTTAAGCAGGCACCAAAAAGAGTACAGTGATGACTCCAAGCCTGGCAACACCTTTGTCCATTTTTAGGCACTGGGCTAAGATATCTTCATCTTCTCGGGCTTTTCATAGAATCGTAGAATCGTAAAGGTGGAAGGGGATCCTCAGTGGTCATCTAGACCAACCCCCAGGAATCACAGCTAGAGAATCCCTTGTGTGGGTTATGTTAGCCTCTCCACATCTTTTAATAGGATGGGGGCAGGACTTACATTGTTGGTTGAGCACCACAGGAATTTTTCATTGCATTGTGTTGCTTCGACATGGCTTCGCAGCATTGATTTCGCCTGTTTGTAATTTATCTTGTTACTCAGTTGCCTCCAGATTCTTCTGTATAAAGTTACTAACAAATGCAAAAGAAGAAGAAGAAGAAGAACGTGGCCCAGTCCAACAACTTGCCATCTGTTAATCAGACTCCTTGCTCAGCTGACGCCCCAAAACACCCCTTCCCATCTGAGCCTCCCCATCTATTCCCATCCCCATATCTAGTGTGTTATTTTCTGCCTCCGTCTACCTGAAAACAAATACTGGGTTTTCTATCCTTCCGCGGTGGCCACAGCCTAGTAACAACAGAGGCAATGTTTTAGATGGTGGACTCCCCTTCCTTGGAGGTTTTAAAGCAGAGGTTGGGTGGCCACCTGTCATGGATGCTTTAGTTAAGATTCCTGCATTGCATGGGGTGGGGCTAGATGACCCTTAGGGGCCCCTTCCAACTCTACAAATCTATGATTCTATAACTTATCAGAGGGTCCTCTTTTCTGCTGGATAGTTTTGCAGCTGCTTTTCAAAACTCTGCATCTGGGTTGGAATTTTCATCATACTCTTCTCTTGTCCGCCTGCTCTTGTTTATAGTGTCATTGTGACAATGAACGTTTTTTAATAAATTGCTGGTTTTCTTAACATCGTGGAAGTCCGTAAAATGGATGTTTGTATGTTTATTTATTAAGTTTGTATACCGCCCTCCATCCCTAGATCTCAGGGAGGTTCACAACATAAAAAGACAATATAAAAACACAAAATATTTTAAAACGCAAGAGTGAGAGGATGGCGGGTGAGCAATGACTTGGCAGCACCCAAAAGTCCCCATAAGAAGGATATGGGTGCAAAGGATGAACTTGTGGGGAAGAAGAATGCCTCTAAGTCTAACTGCCTAACCTAATTTGTTTGGGGGAGAGAGAGAAAGAGAGAGAATATTTTTGGAGGAAGCCAAAGAATTCCACCTCTATAAAGAGCAGCCCATATCATTTTAGTAGGACTAAAGTTCCACTTCTTCCAATCCTAAAGACACGACCCAGAAGAAAATGCCATTGATTCCAAATGTTTCCAGAAGCAAGACAATCCTCTGCAACTATTTGTCTGGCCTAGACGACAGGACATTTTGTTGCTCACTCCGCAGAGTTGAGCGAGACAGATGACTGGCTACAAACTGGGAAATTTCCTAGGCTTCCAGACTGTCACTATTTTCTCGGAATACCAGCCATTGATTAGGAGGTCTTGCACAACAAACCTGCTGTCTCAAAAAATCAGAGTTTTGTGATAAGGGATGTGGTGGAGAACCACACTGGAAAGTGTGAAGTTAACACTCTTTGTTGTCTAACCTCCCTGCAAACTTATCAGAACAAATGCTCATCGAGGAGCAAATATCTAAATTCCCTGCAAACAGATCATAAGGAATGCTCGATAAACAAGACCTTCCCAATAGACGCTGTCCACTGGCATTTTATGTACTGAAAGTTACTGTGGGGCTTTTGCCATCTGTAAAGAGCAGAAAGATGCATGAAGAGGCAGATTTGCAAATATGTTATTAACTTGTTCATCTACACAGTTCCAGCAGCACATGTCAAAAAATCAACAACCCAGATATACCAAACTGGAGGTGCGGAAGGTGTCGGTTGGTGAAGCCCCTTCCACCCTACATACTGGTATATATCGGATGTGATATAAAACCTGATCATCGTACTCTATATCTGCTTAGAGAGCACAACCTTGAATAGGTAAAGGTAAAGGGATCCCTGACCATTAGGTCCAGTTGCAGACGACTCTGGGGTTGCGGTGCTCATCTCGCTTTACTGGCCAAGGGAGCCGGCGTACAGCTTCCGGGTCATGTGGCCAGCATGACTAAGCCGCTTCTGGCGAACCAGAGCAGTGCATGGAAACGCCGTTTACCTTCCCGCCAGAGCGGTACCTATTTATCTACTTGCACTTTGGCGTGCTTTCGGACTGCTAGGTGGGCAGGAGCTGGGACTGAACAATGGGACCTCACCCCGTTGGGGGGATTCGAACCGCCGACCTTCTGATCGGCAAGCCTTAGGCTCTGTGGTTTAACTCACTGGTTTCCAGGTTCAGTTGAAAGTGTTTGTTTTGATGTAGAAAGCTTTGGTGTGCCTGAGGAGCCCAGTACCTCAAGGACTGCTTCTCCCCACATGAATGAAGCCAGCCCCTGTGTGTCTGTGGGGTGTCTTCTTCATGTGCCCCCTTGGAAGGTGGACAGCAGAAGCTGGCCGCCATGAACAGGCCTTTTCAGCAGTGCCTGCCTGGCTGTGGGAGGCTCTCCCTAGCCATCCTTCTCCACTTCTAGCTGCCAGGCAAAGACGTTCTTCCTCTTTATTCATTTTATTAATTGTTATTATGATTGTTACTAAATTTATATACTGCCATAAGCGCGGTTCACAACATAAAAATACAAGATAAAAACACTAGAATTTTAATTGGGGTCATATGTTAGGGTGACCCTGCCTATTTGGGGGTTCATATTTTAGCAGGGAGGCAGTAAAAGATAGGCGTGCCTGGCATGCTCTGGTCCATGGAGTCACGAAGAGTCGGACATGACTGAACGACTGAACAACAACATTTTAGCAGGGTGTGGCTGGATTTTTCCTTTATATAATATTGCAAGATGGGCATTCTTAGTAAATGAAGTTGGTTAGTTCCCTGTGGTGATTGTAGGTCTGGTATTTTTATAAGTCACTTTGAGACATTCTGTGTAGTAAAAACAAACAAACAAACAAACAAACAAACTCCTTCCAGTAGCACCTTAGAGACCAACTAAGTCTGTTATTGGTATGAGCTTTCCTGTGCATGCACACTTCTTCAGATACACAGGTTGAGGGACTTCCATTTCTTGCGGCTCAACGTGGTGCCTTCCATAGTTCTAGTTACAGGTAGGTAGCTGTGTTGGTCTGAAGAAGTGTGCATGCACACGAAAGCTCATACCAATAACAAACTTAGTTGGTTTCTAAGGTGCTACTGGAAGGAATTTGTTTGTTGTTTGTTTGTTTGTTTGTTTGTTTTGACTATGGCAGACGAACACTGCTATCTACCTGTAACTAGATCTGTGTACAGGTAGGTTGGTCTGCCATAGTCAAAACAAAATTTTAAAAAAAAATAGTTTATATTTAAGGTTCTGGTGACTTCCTTTTCAGTGTATCTGAAGAAGTGTGCATGCACTTGAAAGCTCATACCAAGAACAAACTTAGTTGGTCTCTAAGGTGCTACTGGAAGGAATTTTTATTTTATTTTGTTTAGATCTGTGTAGTAAGTGGCTGATATTTACTACTACTAATGGCTGGTGCAATTGTTGTTGTTTCCTGTTGGGGTGCATTGTGGTGGGATATAGAATCATCGAACTGCAGAATTGGAAGGGATCCCCCCCCCCCAGGATGCTTGTTCCAAACCCCTGGAGCAATGCAGCAATCAAAGCTCTAAGATATTGCTAAACAGAATGCTAATATATAGAGAGATAAAGAGAAGATAAAGAAGCTAATTCGCACACACCCTCCTGGAAAAGCATGTCCTCTTTTTGCATAATCCAACCAGAAAAGGGGAGCCGACGGGACAGGAAGCAGGAAACAACGGTCATTTTATGCGTGCTGATAAGAGCAGCTGAAAGAGCCAAGTCTCTCTGTGAAAAACAGAAGGGTGGCGGCGCGCAGTGCAGTGTTATGTAGGATTTATTTAGCAGGGGGGTCAGGGCAATTATAACGTGCGCGTCTCAAGCTTTAACGTATTTCATCTGAGCGATCCTCACACCAACCCTGTCTGGTAGGCCAGCATTACTATCAAGATACTGCAGAGAAGTTGGTGGTAGGGACCCAACCTTTGCATCCTCTTTTGCTATTGGGCAGATGCACTGGGAGCCAATGTGGTGTAGTGGTTAAGAGCGGAGGACTCGTAATCTGGTGAACTGGGTTCGCGTCTCCGCTCCTCCACATGCAGCTGCTGGGTGACCTTGGGCTAGTCACACTTCTCTGAAGTCTCTCAGCCCCACTCACCTCACAGAGTGTTTGTTGTGGGGGAGGAAGGGAAAGGAGATGTTAGCCACTTTGAGACTCCTTATGGTAGTGATAAAGCGGGATATCAAATCCAAACTCTTCTTCTTTTTCTTCTTCACCAGGCCGCGGAGCCGAGGGGGCAGATCACAGCGCTGGGTGTTATCCAGAAACGGTCCGCCCTGGAGGGGACTGATCCTTTGAAGGAAGGGCGCCAGGTCAAGTGTCCACCTCTCTTCTCGCAAGAGGCACACAAGCTGCTCAATTCTCCATCCTACTAAAGAAGATCTGCCTCTTGCACAGTGACTTTTTTTTTTTAAAAAAAAAAGGAGAGTTCCCTCCCTGTCTGCCTCTCTGGGCTGGCACTGTTTATAGAGGTTTGGGTTGTTCGCCGCCTTGGGCTCCTTTGGGAGGAAAGGCGGGCTGTATCTCTCATTCGTTTCAAGGGGGCTTGCTCACGAGAAAGACGGTCAAAACAAAACACAAGAAGCACCCCACCTTGCACTTACTTTCGAGTAAAGTCGGGGCCTTTACCGTATACTCTTCCCTATGACTGAACTCAGGACCTCGCAGCCCAGCCGTTTCCAAAAATTTGCAGCGGCCAGCAGCACCGGACGAACACTCCAGGCCAGGCTCACCGGTGCTGCTGCAGCCTGAATTCTACCTTTTTGCCATCTCGTTTTGCAGCCAGGAATGCACATATAGCTACAGATGCTCCTTTTAGTATCTTTCCTTTTGAAACATATTTTCCTGCCCTGCAACTGTTGCAGTGCAACACAATGGCTCTTAATTCCAAAGGAAATGTACTCGACCTCGGGGCTGCAGAAACCGACCCCTTTTTATTCCCACAGTCATGAGGGAGCTATAATTTAAGCGAGTTTAAAGGGCCAAGCTGCACATGCTCAGAGGATCCCCCACGCCCTTCTAAATAATAATATTTTTAAAAAATCAGGCATGGCGAGCTAACCCGCACCTCCCTTTTCAGGGACACACCCTCTCCCCGCCCCAAATATATCAGGAAGTTGTAAAGCGTTGGAATGAAATTTGAATGGTGCGCTTCACACGTGATGGAATACCCCAGAGAAGTCCAGCGTCTCCAAGGGTCATTTATCAATCGCTTCCCATAAAATGAAATAAAATTTCAGGAATCCGGTTCACCATAAATGCACTTTGAGGGGGGGGTGGACTAGAAGCTTCCAACTCTACAATTCTATGATTCTAAAAAGGATCCAGCGGCAACCATCGTCTCCCAGCTGGGGAAATGCGCCAGATTAGGCTGTCACGGGCGCACGTGTGAATCCGCTACTCCCTCCCACCCGGCCAAGAACCAGACAGAGATCTTTCAAAAGTAGGGGCGCCACGAGTGTTTGTGCGTGGTGATGGTGCAATAGTATGTTCGGTTTGGGTTCTCTTTCTCTCCTCCTTTTCCCTCCCTCTCTTCTCTTTTGAGTAAACCTTGTGATTGTTGCCAATTTTCAAAGGAGGCGGGTTCTTCCTTCGGACTGGGAATGGAGACAGCGTAAGGGGCGCAGGAACGGGTTGGATTCGGCTGCCCAACCGGAATTATGGCCGCGCAGAGTTTCCCCTTCGCAGGACCACGAAGGCGGCAGAGCCTGTCTGATATTTCCCAACGAATTCTAGAATTCAACTTGTCTGGGGAGATCTATCAGTTGGAAACAACAGAGGAGAAGGAAACTGATTTATCCCACTTAATCGTGCCAATTTATAGGTTTTTATATGTGTGCTGTAACCTGCCCAGAGTGTCTGGGGAAACCCAGCCAGATGGGCGGGATATAATTATAATTGTTAAATTGTTAAATAATTATAATTATAATTATTAAAAAACTGCTGTAAACTTTTCTTTTCCACCAGACCTGGGCAGGCAATTCAAAAATACATCTCTCCACAATGTTTAATTGATGTTTTTTAATTTTTTTCTGGTCTTATTGCATGTTTTGATGTTTTAATTGCTGTTAATCGCCTGTGTGTGTGTGTGTGTGTGTGTGACGACCTAGCGGTATACAAATATTTTAATAACTAAATAATGGTTTCTGCGCTAGAAACGAGGTGGGTTTTTTTTCTAGGTGGTGGGAAACACAACCACTGCAATAAGGAATTTGCATTTCGGGGTTATGTGGCCGAAGTGAAAACTTTGATTTTTGAGGAGGGAAACATCGATCGATCGATTGATAAATTACAGATGGTGTGTTATTTACGCACACACGAGTATTTTATGGGCAAAGGGGCCGCTTAGCGCAGCGGGCGCTGGGCAGACTTTGTGTAAAATAAAAATGCAAAATTCCTGGAACGGACGTCCGTGGAGTAAAAGAGCTCTGACGGCGGTACTTTCACAGGTACCTGTCCACATCCACACACGCCCGCTCGCTCGCTGGAAGCTGGTGATCCGCGCGTCTGGATTTGCCCCTCCTCGTTCTTCTCTCCTGGTATCAGTTTCCCATCAAACGAGAAATATGGGGCTGCTTTCTGGAGGCGGCTGAAGCCGAGGATCGAGGGAGGTGATGGGAAAACTCCCCTAGCAAGCAGATCTTGCCATTCCAGGGGATCGGGGCCGTGACGAGGAGATGACGCGGTCGCTGCGCAAAACCCAGGCAGCTATTCTAGTTAAATCCCTTGAAGGGGGGGGGGGGAGAATGCAAAGGCCTCGATCCACAGGCCCTTTCAACGGCCAGCCAGATCTCATCTGACTTTGAGGAGAAAGTCCAGAGAGACATCCAGTGTATCCGCTTTCGAGAAAAAGCAAGGAACGTGGCGGGACAGCCGACCATATCTTGACGTATTCGCGCATCGAAAAGGGCGCCTCGCCTGTGGGTTCTGTTTTATCCTTCTGTCGTCTATTATATCTCCATGTTTATTACTGAGACCTTCCCACCTCTCTGGGAAGGAAGGAAACTCTAGTAATATTTCCAGATGAAAGTGGAAAGGGTTGGACCACTTTCATCTATCTATCTATCTATCCATCTATCCAAATATTATGTCTATAATTATTAATATAAATTTCATAAGCTTCACACATCGCTTGATTGTTAAAAACAAAACACCGTTTTGTTATTTAAAATAACAATAAAACTGTCCAAAAGTTAAAATAACACTAGACTAAAAGCCGATTTAAAACTCCCCTCAACTTTCTAAGTATCTGGTTGGGTTTGTCTAAACAGGAATGTTTTTAGCAGCCGCCGAAAATGCAAAGAACGCGCCTGCCTGATATCAACAAGCAGGGAGTTCCAAAGTGCAGCGGTGCTGCCACACTAAAATACCGAATTCTTATAAATGCAGAACGTGGTACGTGGCAACTATGAATAATCCTAATCCTAAAATAAATAAATAAATAAATAACCCCATTTGTTGGATTTCTTCCCCGTCTTTCACCATAAGGCCCCAGGGCGGGTGACAACAATATCAAAATTAAAGATTCAAGCCTGTTAAAACAGTGTACAGTCTGGAGATTAGGGTGGGCCCTGAAAAGATCTCTTTCCCGCGAGGAGCCTGTGTAGATTCCCAGCACCCGCTCTGCTTTTGTATATGACCGAAGGTGAACGAGCTCCCCGAAAACATCTGCCCTAATAAATATACAGTATGTCATTTTCTAGCTGCCACCAAACTCTTGGGTTTTTGTTTTTTTTTAATCAGTCCAGCCGAAGAACAGGAGTTTGGAGAGCTGATTTGCAGGATCCGGCTCCCCGGTGTTCCTCTGTGGGAGATGGGCTCAACAAAGCTAGGCCACAGGGCGGGACATCCCGACCGGGCAGAGGCCCAGAGACCCTCTCGTGGAGCAAAACGCTCCTCCGGCCCATGCAGAAGTGGCCGCGAGGCGTTGGATCGACTGGATCCCTTGGCGCTTTTTTTTGCGCCTCGGGTCCTTTCGGTTCTGCGTGGAGGCCTCGTCTGAAGAACAGCGCTGGCAAATTATACGTGTGCGCGAACCCTGTGGGTCGTGTGCGCGCTACGTGTATATTATCTGCCAGCGTGGTATTACAGAATTTCCTGCACTGCCATATGTATAGCACTTTTCATGTTGCTTGAGCACCAGATAGCTAGATAATGTCTCTCTCTCTCAACACACACAATTAATCATATAATGATTACATACACGGGCACATGGGAATACAGTATAAAATAAGCTAATGGACTCCGCCGCTACGGGTGTTGCTAGTGTATATTAAAAAGCAAACTCGTAAATGGCAGCTTCCTACCAAATTTGATTTTATTCGGTTCTGATTACATGTGACTACCCATTGCTATCAGCCCTCTTCGCTTCCATGAAAATATCCTCATCCTTTTGACTGATCTTGGACTGGACTTCTTTATGTTCCGAAGGAATATCTAGCCGCTTGGTGGTTCTTTGCTGTTCTGCGTTTGGATCACTCAGTAAAAGTCTTCAAAACTGGGGTATAGGCCTATTAATTATCCAGAAATATTGATAGTGCCCTTGTAAATGTGAAATAAAAACAGTTATAACATGACGGGGGGGGCGGAGAGCGGGAGTCGACTTTCTCTTAGCAGTTTTTGAAGATAGAAAAAATAATTATTTCGAAAGAAATCATAGTAATTAATGCTCTGTTTTCATTAAAAGGAAGGCGAGCGAGTTTCAGTGAATTCCTGTTTATTTCAGTGACGCCCAATAATTTATCCCTGGATAAATTGCATCCTTGGATTATGTTCAAACCCCCCCCCGCACCCCGGACCGCAAAGCATGTTAGGGGGGAGAATCTCTCCACAGGAAGGAGTAGGAGCGCGCGCGCACACAGGCACACGCACAGTTCATATCGTTTCAAAAACAAAGAAATATACCATCTGGGATCTATCATTTAATAGTGACCATTCTTACACAGTTTTCGAAGTTCAGGCAGTAATAAAAATATGAAATTCATGAAATTATCTGAGATAAATAAGGAAGCAGCGCTCTCGAGCGACCGAGGGGGGAGGTCTCCGCAAGCCCGGCGGAAGTTACTGCGCAAAACCGCTACGGTGTTCCCCTGGGTGGGTTTGAGCAGCAGGCCTCGAGGACAGATCCGCCCCAAGTGTTTTTTGGGGGGGTGGGGTGGGGGGACACGGGTGTGTATTTGCTAATATGAAATTTGTACATTTAGCCCCCGAATCCGCAACAGTTTTCCATTTTCTCACAAAAGCAGCAACAAAGAAATCTATATCGGAATTAAAAGAGAGAAAGTAGGGGCGGAAATTGCGAGAGGGTGAGAGGATTTACTTCCCGAAGAAAATTCCAGGCCGGATTTCTGAAAGGAAGACATCCTCAAATCTTGATTCTTGAGACCGAAGCAGTTAGGCACATTTCGAAACCGTAGAGATCATTGGAGTCGCTGGGCCAAAAAGGCTAGAAATATAAATCACACTCAGATACACACATATAAACCTGCGGTGGTTTTGAAAGTGAATCTAAGACTGAAATCAGTGGGTCTTCGCCTCTGCGTAAAAGCGTTGTAGAGCTGCGTGTGCGCTCGGGCCTTGATCACAATCCGGCAGAGTTCTGGGCATTGATCCCAAGGGATTCCTTTTTAATGGAACTGCCCCCCTTCGTGATTTTGACCCCCCTTTTTGCCTCCATTTTGTCAGAGCTGGGGGTGGGGTACCGTGGGGGGCTTTGCGGCAAAATGGAGGAGATCTTACAGCGCGAAGCGGAATCTCCTCCGGTTCTTCATTTCTCCTTTAACTTTTGCAGTCCGAATCAAAATCAGGAAGGATGCTGCAGGAAAAGGGAGGTGCGTTCCGGTTTCGAAGAGGGGGAGGAGACGAGGAGTTGGGAAGGCAAGTGGCGTGGGAGAAATGGTCCACGAAGGCTGCTTGTTTGGAAGAGCAAACGCGGCTCCACGTCCTCAAAATGGCACCGGGGGCGCCTGGAAGCAGGTTTCGAAAAGCGAGAGGCGTTCGCGCAGCAGAGAAAAGCGCCCTAGAAATCATTATATGGTCAGAATTAGGGCTTGTTCCTTTATTCCTCTTCGGCCGACACCAAGATGGGGCCCGATCCAGCTGGTCGGACTCTTGAGCAGGGTCTCCTCGGACGCCAGGGGCCTTCCACTGCTGGGTTCCTCGGATGTAAAGTCCAGCCACAATCCACGGGAAGGAAATCAACAGACTTTCGAACGCTTTTTCGTGGTGTGTGATTTTAAAAGGCCTAAATATTTCCATTTTATCGTGTGTGGGTTTTTTTTTTAATCATATATTAAAGTTGTGAACTGTAAGCGATTTAAGCCAGTGGATATAGGACGGGTCCTATATAAATTATATATAAATTAAAGAAGTCCCGTGTCCCCCACCCAAAACATCGCCAAGGCAGTGTTAGATATTTGCAAATAAAACACCGATCTGTTTACACACGGCAGGATTTTAGATAGCACACAACCTGTGCAGAAATAAAACCGCATCACGTGTCCTGGGGGGATGGCGTGTTGTGGGCAAGGAAAGCAGGCGAATGCACTTGGCTTTGTTGGCAAGCGAGCACTGGGACCGATCCATCCAGAGCTCAGCGCTTTCCACGGGTGGGATTTCAACCCTCTCATTTAAATCAATGTGACTTGAAAGTACTTAGGGTCGCCCGGCTCTTTTGCGGCCTGTACCGCTTCCCATTGCGGATTCTAGCTACCAACGAGACCCTCGTTTCCCCCTCTAATTCCACTGTGCAATAATCAGTCTGCCTACCTACCGACCCACCTACCGGCCTAATCTGTCTCGATAACTTAGTTTCAAGACAGGCTGATTAGCATCTGATGAGGCACGTCCCAGCCCTACGAGCGTCCAGGCTTTTGCTTGCTAAAGTGTTTGGCAGGGAGCGCAGGAGCTTGTAGTCTAAGCGTCCTGGTGCCCTCGGGATGACCCCGGCTTCTCTCAAGGTATCCGGTGCATCCTCCAAACGTCAGCTTTAAAAATAAGGCCAAACCCTGGAACACACTCCAGTTTCCACACACGTAGGCACGCAAACATTAAACGCGCGCGCGCGCGCACACACATACAAACTCGGGTCCCCTTTCCTCCCCGCCCTAAATTCCCTTCCAGCTGCAGCAGCAGCCCGCCCCCGCAAGATGCAAAATTTGAGATCTGCCCTTACACAAAGCCATGTGCCTCGCGGAAACTAAACAAACCCCACCTCTCCATAACGTCCTAGGGCGAAATGGACATGATGAAACTGAAACATACAAGAGGCCTCCTTGGCTTGTTCCGCCGCCCCCGCCCCCCCCAACCTTGTGTGTGATGCCAGAGGCAGGCCAGACGCCCTCAGAAGCAGGTCATCTGTTGACTGACCAAGTCCGGGGAGGGAGAGTGGGGGCGTCCTACTAAGAATATATGTGTGTTAATGTTTTGTTGGAAGCTGCCCGGTGTGGCTGGGGCAACCCAGTCAGATGGGCGGCATATACACAACAATATTATTACTGTATTATTATTATTATTATTATTATTATTATTATTATTATTATTACTTACTGTTCTCTGTCAGTAGAAAAGAAACAGGGGACGGGGGGGGGTTAAACAAGTGTCTTGCAGAGAGGACTAAAAGAGGAAGCCTTAGAGGAAGAAGGAAGGTTGGTTCGTAGTTAGGGGCATTTTTCTAGAGAAGAAAATTAAGGGGTGCCTCCGCGTTAGGGGAAAACAGAGGTGAGCGAGACTCGGGGACCGCAGGGAGGAGGATGCGCGCGCGCGTTTTAATGCAACTTACATAAAAAGATCATGGGCCTAAGAGGTTAGGTTACACAACTGTCTCTAGCAAATGGTCGTACATGTAGGTGGAGAGCGAAATTGAGAGACGGGGAAGGTGCAAGGGAGCCTTACAAACACACACACACACACCTTGCGCAACCAGCTATATTTCATAACTGCTCTGTTGAGCAAGGCCAGCTCTACTGACCAGATTTCCTCTCTGTTTCTCCAGTGTAAGGGATCCAAGCGGTAACTCTGGGCAGGTCATCGCGGAAGATCTCCTGCGCAGGCAAGCGCGGTTATTCCCACCGGTTCTGGCGCAGGAGACCTTCCCAGTGGATTGGTGCCCTGGAATCAATATGACTTTCAAAGCTGTTTTCTCTTAGCCTCGATTGTGTCCTCAAATGACAGCGAAGGTCAACTCAAACCCCTGCCATTTACCTCTCACCCCTTATGCTTTCTTACTCGAACAACGCGTACAAATACACAAATCTTACTTTTTTAATTAAAAAAACCCAACAAAATCATCAGTGGAATAAATACCATCTTTGGCAAAAGCCACCGCACCCTGTAGGGTTAGATAAGGCGAAGGCTGCAGCCCTGCACACGCTTTCCTGAGGGTAAAGAGCCTAACGGGAAACGACGGGACTTGTCTGAGTAGACACGTGCAGAATTGCACTGCAAACTGCCTAACCAAAGCAGGGCACGATCCAGCCTCAAAGTAAGCGCCTTCGCGTAGATTTCGATAGGAGACACTCGAGTCTCCCACCGAAACCAACGGAACTATCCCAAGTGCCTGGGGAATCCGACTGAATCTTGCCCCTTCTGACCAGATCCCATCACCCATTTGAGGTTATCTGGATCTAAGTTGATTTCCACTCCCGTTGAAAATAACTGCAAACAAAGCGTGCCAAACGGCCAGGCCTCGGGGTGCAAGCGAGCCTCTCTCTATTGCCTATTAAATTTATTTCCATATGTGTGTGCATGTGAATTTAAATCAATCACTTATTTTAAACAAATAATGCACATTCCTGTCGCGGTGGCTCTGGAACGCTCCACGGGTTTTTTGTTTTGTTTTGTTTTGTTGCAATTTTCTCCGCGCAAATGTCAGGGAGTCTGCACGGCGGTGTGGATCCGTCCTGTTTGACCATCGAGAGTGACTCGGCGGTGTGTACAAACGCACAGTACTTGCCTTCAGACCTATGGCTCTACGGCTATCTAGCCATCCTTCCATCCATCCGCCAGTTCAAACACGCATCAGCCATATATTCCCAGCAAGCAGGCGAGGAGGAGGACGGACAAAGAGACGGCGACGCGGAAATCTTTCTAAAAAACCACCTTGAATTCGCGCAGGCTTCGAGGCTAAGCTGGGGAAACGGAAAGAGAAACGGATGAGAGCGAGCGCGCCATGAAAAAAGATGGCTGGGGGCTTCGCTGGGTGGCCCAGACGGGAGAACAAGGGCTAGGCAGGAAGCAGAAATGCCCACATTTCTCTTTCTCCTTCTGTGGGATTTTCTGCAAATATTCGCCGTTTAGGCCCAGGCTTCGTGCCTATGTCTCAGGGGCAAATTATCTTCACACACACACACGCACACACACACTTTTCAAATCTGCAGAATTCAAGCCGTACCCCCTCTCCCGCCTGTTCCTCCTCTTCAATTTGGGTGGGTGCGAGAAAGACATAGGGGTTGCGGGCGAGCTTGAGAGGGACACAGGGCCGGTCGCCACTTTAGACAGGTCTCCGATCTTTTCGCTCCCTCCATTGCAAAAAAATATATATTTAAAAATCTTTGCAAGGAGAATACACCTATTCGCTTCAAATGTTTCGTTGGGAAGAAGACCTCGTTGCAAAAGGAGATAAGCAGTTGTGTTTGTGTGCGCGTGCATGTACGTGGAAGGACTGATGTCTCTAGGGCGCAAAACCCGGCAGTAACTCAAACAATGAAGGGCCGTGGTTTTTCAGGCCCAGCAGACAAGGAGGGCTTTCTCGGCCCTTTCCTTTCCTTTCTTCTTTCCCTCCCTCTCTCCCTGCTCTCTTGGGGATGCATCTTGGCTATGGCTCCTTCGCCATCGCAGCCCTTAGGGGTGTTTTTTTTTTTACAACGGGCCAACTCCAGAGAGGATCCGGACCCTGCTGTAGAAGTCACCAGCCGGCCCTCGCCAGGCCTGCAACCCGCCCGAGATTTCTTTCGGAGTCTCCAAAGGCCTCGGAAGGCCTCGGAAGAAAAGCAAAAAGTTGCATGGATGCATTTCTCAGTTATCACCCGCGATTCCTTTTTTTAAATTTCCCCTACCTGCTTCGAGCGCAACTGTGGGCGAGAGGCGAAGCAACAACAACTCATCTATCTATCATCGCGAAACGCAACGAAGGAGAAAAACAACGAAACGTCACGAAACGAAAATAATTTGATTCGGGCGGGCGGGAAAAGAGGACGGCTCAATCGAGTAAAATATATAGCAAATGTAGCTGAAATGTTGTGTTAGTGAGAAATAGATTCACGCGCCTCCAGGCTAAATCTCATAACAAGGATACCTGATAAGCAAGCATGGGGGGGGGGGACACGAGAGAAAGAATGGGAAAACACAAACCAAGACAGAGAGTTATGATTTATGGCGTGCATCTAATGAAGATTGCCATGGTTTTTAGTATTTACACACACACACACCCCAAGACCGATAGATTAAAAGATAATCGGGAGAAAGAAATTACTGGCTGTGTGAATCTTCTAGTCCTGCAAAACTCCTACTGCCATCTTCAGCAAAACCATCTCTGAATTGAGAGAATATTCTTTGTGCTTCCTTTGGATTCATTCTATGGTGCGTCTACAGGGTAATAATTCGGCCTTCGTAACGGGGGAAGTATTTTCATCTTGGAATCTCAGGCCTGGATTCCAGCGAAAGGGTCCCCCCCCCGCCCCTTGCCCAACCCACTTTCTGTGGGGTCCCGTCCCCACCCTCGAAAGACTTGGGCAAAGGGTTGAGCCCCTTTTGAGTGCGCAGAGCCCGGGAGTGCCACGAGCAGAGGGAACCCAGGGGAACGTTTTCAGCCTCTGCCTTCCTCCCAAGAGCTCAGTGCAGGATGTGTGTGCGAGAGAGAGAAGGGGGGAGAAAATAGCTTTTGACTTGCTGGTGCTGCAGTGACGCTGTTTTCCTGCGACAACAGCTTGCCAGCTAAGGCAGCCACCTGGAATTATTATCACCCGCGCACACGCGTTGCCCCCCAAAGACGTGCAGCTCCGGGAAAAGGGGCCAGGTCGGGGGAGAGAGAGACGAATGGAAGACCATTTCCCTTTAAAAAAAAAATCGCCTCCATCTGCTGCTTCTGTTGCAAATGCCACCCCCCACCCCCCGTGCCATTGCCTGCTTGGAATGTCCCAACCTCCCCCCCCCACCCGCGCCAGAGAAAACCTCCAGCCCATATCAGCCCCCCACCCCACCCGCGCCCTTAGCAATAACCATGCGATCGGACTTCTATCGCTAGCTGTGCCCCTTCCTAGCTCCATCGGGAGGGTCCTGGAAAGGAGTATATGGGGCCAGATTTTTGGGGGGCGGCGGTAGGGATGTGATGGGAAGTAGGGATGCATGGGGGGAGAGGAGGGCCGCTTTTTTGGAGAAGGGAAAATATTAAAGGAGGGTGAGATGCGGAGGGGGGGGGGAGAGATGATGTCTGGCTGGCTGGGCGGTGGGAGGACACAATTGCAGCCCAGCCACGGTTGGGTACAGTGAACTGGGCAGCCGAGGCCCGGCCGGATCTCAAGAGGGAGAAGCATAATGGCAACAGAGAGGGACCCGGCGCAGGCTGGGGCAAGGAGAAGCGAACGCATAGTGGGGTTTGGGGTCTGGAGAGCTAGGGGGAAATGGGGGGGGGCAGAGTGTGGCTGGGGGCGATGGTAGGATTGGTGCGCATCTTTGCAGAAAGACAGAGGTGTTCTGGTTTTTAAAATGCCCCCCCCCCAAGAACAGGTGGCCCAGGAAGCGTGCGAAAAGGGCCCAACATTGGGGTGGGTGAAGAAGTCTCCGGAGCCGGACATAATAATAATAATAATAATAATAATAATAATAATAATAATAATAATAATTATTATTATTATTATTATTATTATTATTATTATTATTATTATTTATAATTATATCTGGCGACAGATGTGGAGAAGGGGGAGGCAGATCGCGACCGCGCGAGAGGCGGCTCGGAATACATGCAGCAGGTGTGTGTTTTGGTCGGAGGAGTTGGGTTTGGGATCGGATGGAAGGCCGGGGTACAAGAGCCGCTGCGCGCAGTTCCGCGAGTCGGGGGGGGGGGCTTTCCCTTACCTCGCACCAGGATCCGGCGGCAGTAGTCCGCCTCGCCCGCCGAAGGCTGGCTCTCCGTCTCCGGGGCGCACTCCTTGGAGGAGCCGGGGCTGGCAGCCGAGGTCCCCGCCGTCAGGTCCTTGATTCCTCCTCCACCTCCTCCTCCTCCAGGAGCCCCTCCGCGCAACTTTGCGCTCTCCAGCGCGGCTGCGCGCGCCTCCTTGTCCCGGGCTCGCTCCGGGGCGCCGCCGGGGTCCCCCAGGAGGAGGGCGCGTCGGCCAGCCTCGCTCCCCCCATCGCTCATGCCTGGGGGCGCCCCGGCCCGGGGATGGAACATCCGCCGGCTTCCCCCTCCACTTTCCCCTGCTCCTCTTGCTGCCTCCCGTTTGCGCTCCCCGAAAGTGGAGGGTCAGCAATCGGGGGCCGGGAAGCCCAGCCAGGCGACCCAAGCCGGCAGCAGCAGCAGCATGGTGCTGGGAGGCGGATCTGCCCCCCAGTTTTCCCCGTCTTGAGGTGTCCAGAAACCCTTCGCCTCGATTGGTTTCTTCCTTTTCCAAGCTGCAGCTTTCCCGGGAATGCTATCCTTTAGGAAAGGTGCAGAGCCCAAGGGTGTCAATCGGGCAGGCGAAGAGTTAAAAACTTTCCCCGCTCGGATCCAGGCTCCTGGGCTGCCCCCACCCCCATTGAAACTGCCGCTGCCCCTCGGCTCGGCAGCCCCGGCCAAACTTCACCGGTCCGGCCTGCTGGCGAGAGCTTCCCTGCCGCCCGGTTCCATCCCTCTCTTGCCTTCCTGCCTTCCTGCCTCCCTCTCCCTCTCTCTCTCTCTCCCTCTTTCTCTTTCTCTCCCTCCGTCTCCCTCTGATGAGCAAAGGCAGAAAAGGAGGACCAGGCGCGAGAGGCGAGAGCGCAGCTAAGCGAGCCCTCCCTCTCCCTCTCCCTCCCTCCGGCTTCTCTCTCTCTCTCTCTCTCTCTCTCTCTCTCTCTCTCTCTCCCCCCCCCCGCACTTCACATCCTTCCAGGTTGGACCTTCCGCGGATGGGAGATCGATGCGTCTTTGGCAACGTGGGTGGAGAGAATTTCGGCGTGGGGGGGGCAGAGGAAGGTGGGGGTGGGGAGAGGTGGGAGGGATCCAGCGCTGAAGAGGAGGAGGAGGAGGAGGAGGTGGTGGAAGAAGAAGAAGAAGAAGAAGAAGAAGAAGAAGAAGAAGAAGAAGAAGAAGAAGAAGAAGAAGAAGAGAAGGAAAGGAGACAATCCATAATTCCTCTCCACCCATCGCTTGGTTGTTGTTGTTTTTTTCCTATTCCCAATTCCGATTTATTTGTTGAAGGAAGGAAATCCTTCTCCTCCTCCCCCCCCCCAAACTATCCTACACGCATACACATTCCGTCCCTGGCACTTTAACGTTCCTCTGAGGGGCGGGGGGGGGGAGGAGGAGGGAAGCAGAGCGAGCTGGGGATAAAGAGCCAGGCGTGGAAGGGAAAGGAGCGATTTCAAATGGACTGGCGGCCACACACGTAATTTCCTGCTCGCGAGTCCCTCGCCATTCATTGGCAAAACAAAGAATCGCCACTCGGCTCTGCACGCATTCTCACCCCCCGCTCCGCAAAGGAAAACTCCCCCCCGGGTTTGGACTTCGTTAAAAGAAGCATCTCCAGGGAAGGAATAATAATAATAATTAATAATAATAATAATAATAATAATAATAATAATAATAATAATGATGCAGCGTAAGGAACAATTGGTGGGCTTGCTTAAAGCTCCCCTTCGGGCAACTGTGAGGACAAAATAAACAGGCAGGAATGCGTTATCTTTGTCCTGCTGTAAAGTGAATTAAAGGGCGCCAGTTTCAAGCTGTTGCTCCTGTCAAAGAAAAGGCAGCTAGTCAGTTTCAGGCTCTGAATGCTTGGCCAGTTGGGGCAAAGTCCGTTTCAGCAGGCCGAGCGAGGACCAGGCGGGCGCTGCTCTGCTCTCGCCAAGGGAGACTTGCGGGCGAGGGAGGAAGGCCCCTCCGGAGAGATGGGTGGATGGATGGATGGATGGATGGAGAGCTGAATGGCGCTTCTGGGTGTTTTTGTTGTCGCTGTTTTCAACAGACGGGTGAAAACGTCTCGCCCACTTTGGAAGGTGCCTTCTGTTCCCGCTTCATTAGGGGAGCGCTGATTATTATCATTAGCAGGGCGCTTGAAAGGGAAATGGAAGGATTGGCGTGATCCTGAAGCATTTTCTTTTGAAAGAACAAGAGACAGAGGAATCGAGGGTGCTTTTCGGATTTCTAAGCAACCTTTTATAATAGATAGATAAATAGATAGATAGATAGATAGATAGATAGAGGCTGGTAGGGGGATAATGTGGGTGAGGCGGGTTTATTTGGGTGGGGAGCCGATTGAATTGTGTGTCCATAGAGAGAAGTGATTTCTCTAAGCCCCCGCAAATGTCTCCCACCCCCTCTGCAAATGCTTTTCCTTCTCCCTGTTGCTCCAACACTGGGAGCTGTTTTTGCAGGACCGAAATGGGCCGCTTGTGTGTATTTTCACCCCTGCTCCTCTCGAGTGACAGCCTTCCACCTGGCTGACAAGTGATCCTGGGATTTGTGCCTCTCCCCTCCCCTTGGCTTCCACCCGGAGTGATTTGCTTTCTGGACTGTGGGTGGTGGGAAAGGGGAGATGAGCAACTCTGCAAATAAATGATACAGCCTCTTAGGTCCAGCTGCCCGCTTATGCTTTGATTTGTATGGCCTCAGCGGCTGCGCATCTCGAGAGCGGTAGAAGCCGCAGCCTTAAAATACATATATCTGAACTTGCTTTCACTGGTGTGATTCGCAGCAACGCTCCTCCACCGACTGACTCCTGAGCCAGTTTACGGTACTCAGGACCCAGTCGAGGGAACAAGCCAGTCTCGAGTCCCTGAAGCCCCACTGCTTTCAATGGAGGCTAGTAAAGGTCAGGTTTAGCTAGATTGGGACCCTCCGTTGGCTGGCTTGGCGTGGCTCCGGTTGGCAGGCACGGGCCAAGCTGAGGATCACGGAGATTTCACTTTCCAATCTCCAAGTAAACAGGGCATGTTTCTTCTGCATGTTTACTCAAAAGCAAATCCAGCTTACATGCTTCCTGGTAGGCGTTCCCAGGGTTATGTATATCCCAAGAATCCCTTTCTGGCCCGGATACTTACCCTCCCTTACGCCCTAGAAATTATTAGAAGGCTTTTGCTCCATCGTAGGAAATGCCCGAGGATGGCCCTTGCTTGACCCGCCCTCAGCATTCAAGGCAGCGGGCCCTTTGCAGCCAACTGTGGTTCAAAATGCTGCCTTAAATTACTAGTATTATTCTTAACTTCAGAGATTGGGATGGTTTCTCCACAAAAAATATAAAATATTTGGAAGTGTGCGGGTGTTTACGTTTTGTGTATTTAAAATATATGCGAAAAACTCTGCTGGAGATGACGATGGAACCAAAGTTGCATCGCCAGCCTACTTGGGTGTAAGCCCAAATTGTCCAAGGCGTGCACAGGAATGTATAGCCCAGAGCACAATCTCGGCCTCTTTGCGTATCCAGACCAGTTAAAACTCTCCAGTTGAAAGAAACCGGAGAGAGGCTGTCTTCGTTCTTGGCTTGGATGGTGTAAAGAGGCGCGCCGGGAACCAAACCTAGGCAAGCCGGTTTCAAACCTGGCTCTCGCCAACGAGAAGTTCTCCTGCGCAAGCCCCGATGCGATGACCCGGGTCCCCCACAGCTGCAGTGCATTTCCTCCGAAGACGGAGGGAGAACTGCGCAGGAGAACTTCCCTCTAAATTGGGCCCAAAGGTTGCAGCGCCTCGTAAGGACTTCGGCGCTCAAGCTTCTCCCTGCTATTTTCTTCCTTCCCTGTTTCGACTTGCAGAGAAATAAATACCATAATTATTATTAATAAAGATTTAACACACACCAAAATAAGCCAAGACATAAAGAGACACGTTTTCCTTTCATTTTTCAAGCGCTTTAAAAGCCACTTAGAATGCTTGAATGCGTCCTCGTCGGATAACGTATTTTATAATTTTCAAGTCACTTGTTGAAATCGGAAATAAAATCAAAAGAAACCCCGCAAAACGTGTTTACTAGGCAGAGCGGGGAAAGGGGGGGGGGGAAATGAAGAAAGTTCCAGATATTGGTTTAGGCAGAGATCAGCTTTTATTAGTCACGCGAAACGCCGAGACGCAAACGACTCGCTTCTTTTACAGGTAAAAAGTCAAGGCCCCCGGAGGACACCGACCCAGACCCAAGACCACCGTCTGCCGCTCTTCTAGCTGGAGGACAGCATTTGATCTATTACAGTTTTGGTCAGTTGCGGTAACTTCAGGGACGCTGACCTAAATCCGGAGTGACTACCGATTCCGAGGGAGTTTGCTTGCATGCCTTACAGTCGAGATGGTGTCTGCTTGGAATATCAGTTTCTCGAAAATATTCGCTTTTAAAAAACGTATGTGTGGCAACAGCACAGGCACAAACACACTTCTGTTCCCTTCTGCCGTCGTCTTTCCTCCCTGCACGTGCTTAGCTCTCTCGTTAAAGCGAACGGCGCTTGAAAGTGCTGGCAGGATCGTAACCCAGCGTGTCTGCAGGATGGCATCCCATCCCCTTCATGTTTGAATGCTTCTCACGTGCTGATTATTACTCGGCCCCAGAGCTGGAATGGTCGGTGGAATATATGTATTGGGGGGGGGGGCGAGGATAATCATTTTCAGCTGTCAGACGGGGCTGCTTTCTTAGACATTTAATACGAAAGGAGGAAAAAAAATTAGCCTTCCACGTGAGGGCTCCAGTTGTGGCATCGAATTACCAGAATCTCTTTGGCAGGGCGCCTATCGCCGTCTCTTGCCAACCGCACCCTATATCGAAGCAAAGTGTTCCCAAATGTGCCCCGATCCTGAATCTATTTACTTGTTTGCTCTGTTGGACAAAATGACTCAGAAAAAAAACAGCTATCTCCCTGTATATCATCTATTAACCACGACCCACCTCTTCCTTCCTCTTAGCCCGTCAGTCTTTTTGGGGGAAGGCACATGTAGCTAAATACATTTTTAGCTTGAAGTTTAACTTACATGATAACCTTCTGATGCAGCCTTTTTACTCATAGGTACTAGTAAGCAAATTACTAGTAAGTATACTAGTTACTAATTTGTAGTAAGTAATATAGAACATATATGTAGTAAGTAATTCAGAATATACAGGAAGCATACTGGTCAGTAAACTAGTTACTAATCTATAATAAGTAATGCAGAATATATACTAATATATAGTAAGTGTAGACTAGCACTATAAAATACTGGCTGCGTCGCCATTGTCGTTCCTGGCCTTTGAGTCTGCTTTCCGATTTACTTAAGGACTCCGATAAATCCAGATGGCTCCAACTCATACACAGCAAAATTAGACCTATTGGTATTGACTTGGAATTACTGTAGGCTACTGTATAATTCTAGTGAGCAATACATTTATCGCAATATCCTAATTAGACTAAGGGACATTGAAAAAGTAAACATTGGGTCAGCTGTAAATAAAATCTGCTCCCCCAAGTTCTGTGGTTTAAATACAACCGATAACAGGATCACTTCTGTCTCAGAGTTAATAACTCCATCCCAACGCAGGACACTTACGTTAGCCCGACTGAACGTTTTCCCCTCAACTTTTGTTAAGGGCGGATATTTAACCATCCCTAGAAATGAAAGACATTGCGGATGTTAT
Organism: Lacerta viridis; assembly: GCA_900245905.1. NCBI lineage: Eukaryota > Metazoa > Chordata > Lepidosauria > Squamata > Lacertidae > Lacerta > Lacerta viridis. The sequence continues at coordinate 166,767 of OFHU01003423.1, read as the reverse complement.
TTGAATGTGCGGGGCACTCTAGAACATATTCTTACATATTCTTTTCTACTGTCCACTGGACAACCAGCTACATAAACGCGTGTTACCCCCCCACCCCTTTTGGGTAGTCTAACATCATGGCACAATTAAAATATCAGATTCTAGCTGTCTGATCTTAACCCGGAGGTAACTCCAAGGGCGGCTGAGTTCCTGTCTCTTAGAGAGCAGGAAGACACTCCAATGAAATTTTCTGTTACTACTGTATATATCTTATATGGGTGTTTTAAGATGGTCTATATCTGCAATGCCTAATATAGGTTTGGAGAAAGAAAGAAAGAAAGAAAGAAAGAAAGAAAGAAAGAAAGAAAGAAAGAAAGAAAGAAAGAAAGAATACTAGTATTTCTTAATAGCCCCATTCAACGCTCCCAAGAAAACAGCGTTAGGGACCCCTCGTTCATTTCCTTCGCTGGTGCGAAACTGGACGCGACCTCTTTGCAATTTTACGTTCATTCATTGCTTCCGTTGCACTTTTTTTTTTTTTTTTTACTTTGTATCCTCTTGGAATGCAACAGGGGAAAGACTTCCGAGAAGGGGGAGAGCATGGTCCCCTTCGGGGCAAGAGCGGTTCCAAAGGAGCAGAGTGACCCTCGCTCTACACTGAAAAGGAATTAGGAGTCTCAGGTGGAACTCATGTCTCCTCTCGAGTCAGCGGCAGGCAACAGCAATCCAGGGAGACCCGGATCCCCAGGGATCCACTCCTCCAAGTGAAAATCCACGCCTTTTCTGAGGGTTTCATTGTGGTTTTGAAGAGAGACCAGTTCAGGCCTCATGAAAGTCAGTGACACACACACACACACACACAAACTCCTCTCTGCTGGATTTGACCTTGGCAGCGGCCAAGGTGAGGTCGAGCCGAAGAAGAGGCGCGGAGCAGAGGTCGCCTGGGCAGAAGCAAGTTTGGTGTGTCACTTTCTCGGAGCACACCGAGGTCGCCTCTCGGCAGCGTTTTGGTGTATTTCCGGTATGGCGTCTGAATGAGGTCACATAACGTCTCTTGCCTGTATCTTCTTTCAAAATCATGAGTTCTCTCTGTGTAGACAGACAGTGGAAACCGGTTTGATGGCATGGAGAGAACTTCATGTAGCTCCATAATAATAATAATAATAATAATAATAATAATAATAATAATAATAATAATAATTAATTTATTTGTACCCCGCCCATCTGGCTGGGTTTCCCCAGCCACTCTGGGCGGCTTCCAACAAAGATTAAAAATACATTAAAATGTCACACATTAAAAACTTCCCTAAACAGGGCCTTAAGCAAACATTCGGTTCCTAAAATGCTAATTTAGGTGCTCTGGTGCTTTAATGGGAGCCATCCACTCACACATTTCAACAGGCTGGTGGGGATTGTGAACCAGAATGTGTAGGATTGCTATGGACTGATTTAAAACATTTCTATGCCGCCCCATAGCTGTTGTTGTTTTTAATGTTCAGGGCGTATACACACAGAGAGCTAGTATAAGGCAGTCTGAAAACAGTCATAGGATCCGGCTGCGCGCCGGTTCAGGCATCGCCTGTGTCCCTTCTGTGGCCTCGGTTCGGGCAGACTGAGGCTGAAATGTGCCGAGGCGGCACCCCAGAGGATGAGCCATCTGAGATGGAGACGTGACGGGGAGTCCAAGGAGATCTGAGGGGGGGGGAATGGTCAGTGCCTGACCGCTTGGAAGCCCCATGGACGAAACTGAGAGACGTTCATGGTGATGTTGGGATCTTCAGGTGTGGAGGGTCTCAAACGCGAGGAACCTGAGCCCCACCCACCTGGAATAAAACCCAGGAAATCTCAGCATTCCTCTGTAAATTATAAAAGTGCCCCGAGTGGCATTTCCGTTCTGCTGAATGTTTCACTGCGTATGTTCAGTTGCATCATTTGTGTCCGGGTCACTTTTCAGACTTATGCCCTTGGCTTTCTGGGCCAAAAATGGACTTTCCCAGAGAGGGAACACGTCGCTAAATAGGCGGTTCACAAACCAGGCCAAAGCGAAGTGAACTCGGACAAAATCGCCTGCTCTGCGTACGAAACAAGAACACCCAGGTGCACCCAGGTATACCTGCCTCTCAGTGCCATAAGGGAGGTTGGAGTTTTTAGCGCGGTGATGCCCCGTCCGCACGCGCAACAAGATGTTCTAGGCTGGTAACTTTTTAAGGCGTGATGGTCTAATGCGCCTGTGGCACGTCTGAGCTGTACGCCTGGGCAAAGAAAATTATGATTATGCACCATGTTTCTCACACAACTTTATAAAGGCTGAACTCTTGCAAGAGAGGCTTGCCCAAAACAAAGGCGTGCATTAAAAATCGCTGTGTTAGAATCCTGTAGCTAAACCGCCCAGGAATATTGCGGCGCCTCAAATGCCATCACATTGTTTGATTATGGAGATGGGGTTATTGGTTTGGTTTGTTCTTGTTTTTTATTATGTGTTTTGTGTTTTTAATCTCGCATTTTTATGCTGAGAATCGCCCTGGGATTGATTGATTGATTGATTGAATAAACAAACAAATAAATACAGTATAAGTTTTCGTGGGCTGAAAGGCGACTCCACTTCTCCGAAGCTTGCGCCACCATAAAATGGCGTGACGGTGAGCCTTTAAAGATGCGACCAGATTCTGGGTTGTTCTTCCACACACTGTAGAAGGCGATGCATGTTCTGGAAGCCTAAATCTTTCTTAGAATTCCGGGCAAAAAAATATTTTATTCAAAGCTTTACGGAGAGAGAGGCAGACAAGCCCGTTGGCTCAGGGGGCGAAGAAATCGGCTTTCCCCGAGCTCAAACAGCAGGTCCAGGTAGGGAGGAGCCGAGAAAGCGGCCTCTCTCTGCCTGCCTTCCTGCCCAGCCAGCAAAGCGCTTGCCAGTCCGAATTGCCAGACTGAGGCAGCTTTTCAAGAGAAGGCTGGGACGGAGCCCCGATCTGGCTTTTCAGCATTTTCTGATATTGGGGTGCTCGTTGCTTCCTGTCAAATTATGGTCTTAAACCCACTGAAATGAGGAGATGGGTGGGAAGGAGTATAACCCCCCCCCCGCTCCCCGTCCATCTTTGCATTTTCTCCAAAGAAGCTCTGCTTTGCCGTCGTTGCTGCTCCTATTTTAAAGAGGGGAAGACGAAAAGATGGCAGATAATATAACTCTCCTGGTTTCCAGCGCTGCTGGTGCGACGAAAGGACTGAGGGGTTCCGTGTAGGATCCTGCTGGGGGAGCAGAGGAAGGGCTGCAGCAGCGGGCCTCGGAGCTTGCCGGGAAAGGAGACGTGCCTTTCCCTCCGCAGCGCGTTTCCGCCTGTCCTGGAAGCCGAGGCCAGTGGCCTGTAGGAAAACGACGAGGGAGAGGAGGTCCTCACGAGCAGCGTTTTGTGGCCGTTACCCTTCAAGCTAGATTTCATTTTAAGGCAGGCTTTGAGGACAGAACCCATGTAACAACAACAACAAACAAACAACAACAACAACAACCTCAGCCACTATGAGAACAGGGTGCTGCAAAAACCTCTTCTGAATTCTGTAATGTTAGGAATACAGTCGAATAGGGGGTTTGTTTTGCTCGACTCCCTTCCCAGAAATTCCCGAAGATCCGGAGGCGGTAATCTGGCTTGCTGGTTCATTGAATGGGTGCGATCGAGCCGGAAGGTATCCTGCGCAATGAACAGAAGCCGCGCAAGAGCACCGCAGCCTGCCGTTCACTGCAGTGGGAGACGTTGTCGACGGATTGGTGTCAATTACAGCTGGGGTGGGGGCAAGAAATTGACAAACGTCTCCCTCATTGGGATTCTCTTATCTTCCCTCTCGCTGCCTACTTCGCAGCCTAGAAAACGCCGACCTGGAAAGTGTCTTATTATGACATCCTCTGCAGGGCCAAAAGAACAAGGTCGTTCGAATGGCGGCATTCCTCAAGATTTGGGAAGAATTCATATTGCAGAGGCGTGTTTTAGCCACCCTGCAAATGAAGCTGCAATTCTGTTGGGGGAAAAGCCGGCCTGAGAGCCTTGACTGGGCTGCGGGTTTTGAGAAGGAGCTGCCTGGGAAGGATAATGTTTTGTTTTTTTAAAAATAAAAACAAACAAACCAACAAACCGAAAGCAATCTGGCTAGATTATAGGATGTTTCGGCTCTGAGAGGGAGGTTGCTGTGGGGGCAGGAAGGAGAAAGAGAGCGCTAATGTGCTGCCAAATAGAGAAAAATATTCTCCAGGAAAATCGAGGCAGAGAAGAAGGATTAAATTGTCACCATCGCCGAACAGTAGACGTGCCTCGTCCATTCACATCTCCTGGGTGCAGCCTGGGTGCAAATTAAGCAGCCCGATTGACGCACACTTATTCTTGAGAGTAAGTCCCACTGACCCCAATGGACCTGCCTCTGAGTAAGGCCAGTGCATAGGCTTGAACTGCATCTGCATTTTACATTGAAAGCAATACGCATAAAACACATTTAGAGGACCCCGAGTCCCCCCAAAAGTCCCGGGAACTGCAGTTTGCCCCCACAGAGCTACAATTCCCAGCACCCTAAACTAACTATGGTTCCTAGGATTCGTTGCGGGGAGCCGTGTGCTTTAAATATGCTTTAAATGCCTGGTGCGCGCGCAAAAGGCATTGTGGTTAGGCCGCTTTAACTGAAGAATATCCATGCCTCTGCTCCGCCATCCAGGACGCCCCCCCGCCCCCCCGCAGTCTTGCTTACAAACCTTTGCTGCTTTCAGCTTCTCCAAGGGTGACCTTAATTCTCCTGGGTGTCAATGTTTAGGGCCCAGTCTACTAGGAAGCTCTCCTGGGCGTCGTCCTATTACCCACCCCAGCCCCTTTCAGGTTTAACCCTGAAAAATAAAAGCAGCGGCGCTGATTATTAGAGACCTGAATAGTAACCAGGGGGGAAGCTGCATTCTCCTTTCCCTCCTCCTGCCTCCGGCTCCTGACTCGTGTGCGCTTGAAATTCCCACCCCGACCCCCAAAGCTTCTCGGTTCCCCCGTCTGTAAAATGGGTACAAGAGCCTCTGTCTTAACAGCAAGCACCGTGGAGCCTTTTAAAAAGCATTTCGCCGCGTTAACTCGTCAGAGCTGCTTTGCTGCGAGATACCACCCTAGAGAACTCGCTAATCTAGTACCCTGCACCCAAGGGAGGCAAATCGCAGCTCCCCGGAAGTGATGGGCAAGGCGTGGGAAAGACAACCTGTTGTTTATGCCAGCAACTGACTTTGCAATTGAATCACGGGATCGTAAAATTGTAGAGTTGGAAGAGACACCCCCCCCCCAGGGCCACCTAGTCCAACCCCCTGCGGTGCAGGAACCACAGCTGAGGAGGAGGTTGCATGGAAACGATCCTGGTTCACGTTAAGCGATTTAAAGGATGCCACCTTAACCCGAATTTCTGGAAGGGAAAGTCCGGCTGGAGTCAATGGGAGTATTTTTCTCAAGTAAACGGGATTAGGCTTCAGCTGTAAAATTTGCCATGAAATATCCTAAACAGGCACCATAGATATTAAACCAACAAATGGGGCTGTCTGAAATTGTGTGTGTTTCACCTGAGAAGACTGACGCCCGCGTCCGGATTAGGGTCTGAAGGCAGAGGAAGACGCCCCAAAGCATCAGGGCCTGGGTGGGCGACCGCCTGGGAACCACGTGCCCTGCTGTTTCTTGAAGGAAGGAAGCAGGGATAGAAATGTGTGTTTTAAAAATGGAAATAGAGAGATTTATTGTGGCAGGTTATTTTTGGATAAGATGGATCAGAGGCAGGCAGCGAGGTTCTTCGAGGAACGGTCAATGAGGAGGGGACGGACACACACACACACACACACAGCAGTAGGCAGTTCTCCTGCGCAAGTCCCCTTCAAACTAATGAAACGCGAGAAGATCTGTCTGTAGATCTCCTGCGCCAGCCCCACTGCAATGAAGGCGAACTCCCCAGGCATTGGATGTCTTGCGCAGGAGAGTACCCCGCCTTAGGTCTACTGTACTAAGAATTCTTATTTGGAAGGAAGCGCAGGACAGGATCCAGACATGCTTAAATCACTGGGAAATCCCATTGTTCATGATTTTCCGGTTAGAGGTTTTCCACGCGGAGACGGGCGGGGGGGGGGGCAGCGAAGTTAGGGAGAAGTTAAGGGGAATAAAATACAGTGGTACCTCGGGTTAAGTACGCTTCAGGTTAAGAACGGACCTCCGGAACGAATTAAGTACTTAACCCGAGGTACAACTGTAACACACACACAGAGAGAGAGCTCCTGGTCTCAAAATGGAGGGAATGAACTACAACAACTCTACCAGCGTGTTCACAAGTTCACCTGACTGGTAGATCAGATTTAGCAGGTCTTAGTCTGAGGGTAGCGGGCCGCTGCTGGATCTCTGGGAACAACGTGCTCCAAGCACTACTGAGATGTTTAACATAACATACCTGGGAATTAAAACAATTAGATTAAAATTAAAACAAGGCTGCAAAACTACACATGCTTACCCGAAAGTTATTTCCATCGAAATCGAGAGCTCTTCACTGAAAAAATGCTTAGGAAGTGAAACGCCCTTTTCTTCTCTTTCGGAACTCAGACATAGAATCAGTTCCTGCCCCGTTTCTGCTCTTTGCAATTTCTTATGCTTACCTTCGTGGGTCTGTTTGGAAACCAAACTGAAATAATAATACCTCGCTGAGCTGGCTGGGTTGCCCTAGCCACTCTGAACGAGATAGCTTTTTTTAAAAAAACACCCAAAGGTTTTAAAGTCGATTTAATTCTGAGGTGAGAGAAGCTGGTTAAAAAGGAGAAGACGAGGAAAGGCAGACGCAGATTTACAGGGAAGAGGAAAAAATACTCTCAGAATGTTATACCTGTAGTTAATTGACAGAGAAGGAGGCCAGAGGGTTGCTCAGTCGCTCTCGAGAGCCAGGAGGCGACCCACTGCTGATACCAGCTAGACAGAAAAGGTCCTGCGGTCGAGGAAACCGGCCTTTTACTGAGCCAGGCCACTGGCCTACCGTGTAACTCGCTATGGTCTACCCCAGTGTGCGGTGCTGCCCCCTGGGGGTGGGGCAGGGCTGGAGATGTAAATGTCTATCAGACATGGAAAGGCCAGTCTCAGTTTTGCTAAACTAATCAAACTGAACAGTTTTAATGGGATTTTGAATAAATGTGCCCTCGATTATGACTAGTTTGAATCTCCTGTTATTTACCTTCCTTAGCAGGTCGTGGAAACAAAAAAAATAAGAATGCTTTTTATACAGTGGGGGAGGAGTGAGTTTATGGAAGCGAGTGGGTGGCAACTCCCCCCCCAAAAAAAATTTTTTGGAAACCGCTGGTCTACACTTTTCAATCTTTTAAAAACCAGGCTCCAACTTCAATCCAAACCCCCATGTCTTAAACTATATATTACTATGATGGTAGCAATGCTGTTAAGACCCACCCTAGAACGAGCCATCACTCGAAACTGGGTCCCGACCCGCCAGTTGAAGACCATTAATTTACACTGACTGGCTCTGCAGGGTTCCAGAGGGGCGCCTTCCCAGTCCGATGTTGTGGATGAACCTTGGACCTTTCGGGTATAAAATGTGGGATGTGAAACACAAGAGCAGTCAAATACAACATTCCTAGAGTGGACATGAAAGGGGATCTCTGAGTCAGCCAGTCGGAACTTCCTGTTTCTCCTGGGCTGAAACAGACTTCCTCTGCGTAACCAGAGGTGGGTGTGGCCTCACCTGTGCAGGTAAAGACAAAAGCACAGGGGCTAGACTCCATCTTTCTCTCTTTTCCACTCGCTTTCAAACGAGCAACATGTGCTTAAGCAAGATGAAGGAGCTATCGCCCTTAAGGATTAGTCTCCTAAATACAGGTGAAACTCGAAAAATTAGAATATTGTGGAAAAGTCCATTTATGTAAGCAATTGTTTTCATTAGCTACTGGAGTTTAATATATGAGATAGACTCATGACATGCAAAGCGAGATATGTCAAGCCTTTGTTTGTTATAATTGTGATGATTATGGCACACAGCTGATGAAAACCCCAAAGTTGAGATTGTTAATTTGGGGTTCTCATCAGCTGTACGCCATAATCATCACAATTATAACAAATAAAGGCTTGACATATCTCGCTTTGCATGTCATGAGTCTATCTCATATATTAGTTTCACCTTTTAAGTTGAATTACTGAAAGAAATGAACCTTTCCACGATATTCTAATTTTTCGAGTTTCACCTGTATATTATTTTCTAAGCTAAAAGTCTGCCTTCTGGGATCCGATTGTGAACAGATGATACTTGTAAGTAAACTCTTTATACTTTTATAGAAGACTGTGTCGTGTCTTATTTTAGGAGGGAATTAGAAGGGGAAAATACCAGGACAGTATTATTATAGAGGTTCTAGCGAACCTGAGCAAGCTATCTGCTGTGTGCGTTTAAAAAGGGGAATGAAAACTCTGCTAAGTTCTGGGACTTGTTAACACAAGTTGGAATAGGATATAATAAACAATATATCCTCTCCTGCATCCCTAAACATTCCCACATAAAACTGCTGCTGGTCCACTGAGCTGCAGCCTTTGAGCAGAGGGCCTTGTCAGTAGTGGCACCCACCCTGAGGAGCGCCCTCCCCATCACATGTCAAGGAGAAAAGCAACTATTCAACCTTTAGAAGACATCTGAAGGCAACCCTGTATAGGGAAGTTTTAAATGTTTGATGTTTTATTGTGTTTCTGTATATGCTGGAAGCTGTCCAGAGAAGTTGGAGCGACCCAGTCAGAATGGTGGGTATTGTTTATTATTATTATTATTATTAATTATCATCATTCTTGCAAATCCGAGGGCAAGCGAGCCAAATGTGTCTGGAGACACAAAATGCCCCTGATTCCATTTCCTGACCTGACCTGCCTCAGTTTTATTTTTATTTTTTTCCCTTTTACATATATGTATCTTAATTTATATCCTGCTCACTATCACGGAAGAAGAATAAATCCAGGATAGCTAAGCGACATTTTTGTGTGTGGGAGCAAACCGACCCCATTGGGCTTTAAACAAACAAACAAGCTGGGCAGTCACGCAAGGTCTTACCTAATTTGCCCGGTGGAGAGGGTCACCCAAACCCCCAGAGGAACCTGAATTGCAGGGTTCAAGCAAAAGAGCCCCCTCCTCTCCTGTGGTTTCCAGAAACTGTTATTCGAAAGCATTGCTGCCTCTCATTGTGAAGTCAGAGCAAAGCCTTCGTGGCTAGTAGCCATGGGGAGCCCCCTCCTCCTCCAGGAATTTGTCCGATCCTCTTTTAAAAGCTATCCCTGCCTCCTGTGGCAGAGAGTTCCACAGTTTTATTATCTGCTGCATGAAGAACGGCTTGATTTTGCCTGTCCTGAATCTCCCAACATCCGGCATCAGTGGTTATCCAACAGTTCTAGCGTTAAGGGGAAACTTTTCTCTATCCATTCTCTTCATGCAGAATTGCATTAACTTCTTCTATCATGCCCCCACTCTTTCTCTCAACTAGAAAGTCCCAAAACGCTGCAAACTTTCTCTTGCACAAGCTTTATGCAATCTTCTCCCAACCATATGCTTCAAAGTGCTGGGAGCTATGGCAAGAAACGGGGCGAAACTAGACTCAGCGGGTGCCGTTCGTTTCCAGGGGGCTTTCGCAGGAGAACGTCCCTTCGTCTTCAATGCCCGACATGCTGGAGGGAGGCAGTAAGCTCAGCAGGGTTGGCTTTCGCGAAAGTCTACTTATGTTCAGGTTCAAGGGTGCCTTAACCACTGGGCCATACAGCCGCTTCTCTGCACTGATAAGCCAGCCTTGCGCACTTCCTCCTTCCCACGAGGCCCCTTTGCTGGGGCTAATCCAGGTTTCATCCTGAGGAATATGATCCCTTCCCTTCCTCCTCCTCCTCCTCCCACCTGCTGCCACCCTCAATAAAACCGCCGGGGAGGGGATCCCCCCCCCCAATGTCAGGAGGTGAATGAACCGCGTCCCGGGTTGTGAAAAGGACACGGCAGCCTGCTGCCAGGCTCTGCTCGGCCCCTCCTCCAGAAGACCCCTCCTGAACTTTGCTCCCAGCGGGAGGGCAGCGATCCGTTGCCAGGTGCAGCTCCGGGATCGCGCAAGAGCGCAAGGCTTTGGATGGACGGGCGTTCTGGCAATTTGGGGCCTTCTCCGGGGAGCGGGGACAGCCTCCGCTGCGGGTTCCTCCCTGCTCCCTCCCTGGGAGGACGTCCTACTCCTCAGGAGGCTCATCTGGACAAGAGGAAGACCCCGAAAGCTCATCGCACCATCTCCAGCCTCTCTCTCGCCTTTCCGGGAAACGCCCCGAGGAACAGCTCGCTCAGCTTGGAAGTCCTGCAAGGAACGTTTGTGAGTGGGCGCAAATATTATTCTTATTTCTGTTTATTTTTTCATTATACTTATAGCTCGCCTTTTCTCCAAGGCAGCACGCATAGTTCGCGCTTCTCAGTTTTATCCTCACGGCAAGCCTGTGAGGTAGGTTAAGTCGAGCTACACAATGACTAGCCCAGAGTCACGCAGTGAGCTTTCTGGCTGAGTCGAGATCTGAACCCTAGTCTCCCAGCTCCGTAGTTCTGATGATGATATATCTGCGTTGTCAAACGCGGGAATCAGCTTTTATTTATTTAACAGCTTAAAAAAAAATAAAAACAAGTAGCTTGTACATCAAATAGCATTCATATCAGAGTTTTGTAATGGGCTGTATCCTGCCAGTATCCAAAGCCTCTTATGGATCGTCCTGTGGTTCCTCCCACCAGATCACCTCCCTCCTACCGTGTATACGGGAAAGATCCCTCACTCCCTTCAGACGTTTGCCTTGTACACGTCTGAGTGAGGGCTATTTATTCACTCGCTCCCCGCGTCCTCATTACTTGCGAGCAAAGACTCCCCATAGGTGGGAAGGGAGCCAGTGTGGTGTAGTGGTTAAGAGTGGTAGACTCGTAATCTGGGGAACCGGGTTCGCGTCTCCGCTCCTCCACATGCAGCTGCTGGGTGACCTTGGGCTAGTCACACTTCTCTGAAGTCTCTCAGCCCCACTCACCTCACAGAGTGTTTGTTGTGGGGGAGGAAGGGAAAGGAGAATGTTAGCCGCTTTGAGACTCCTTCGGGTAGTGACAAAGCGGGATATCAAATCCAAACTCTTCTTCGTCTTCTTCTCTCCTGGAAAGATTTCCACGGGAGGAACCCCACCCCACCCCCCACATTTTAGCGGGTCAACGAGGCACAGGCCTTGAGAAGAGACTGTTCAGGCACGAGGACTGCACTGCAACCGAAATAATCTCTCTCCAAAGGAAGTGAAAAGTACTTTTCGTTCTGAGTAACACTTGAACTCGTGGGCACGCAAAGAAACTGATGGTTGGAAGAGGCAGGGCAGATAAAAGGAAGCTCTTTTTCATGCATTGTTAAACTGCGGAACCCCCTCCCACAGGAGGCAACGATTGCCCCCAACCTAGATGTCTTTAAAAGAGGATTCGAGAAATTCATGGAGGAGGAGAGGGCTCTCGATGGCTTGTAGCCAGGATGACGTGTGTTCTGCCCCTACAGTTTGAGGCAGCCATGCTTCCGGAATATCAGTTGGAAATCACAGGAGGGGAGAGGGCTCTTGAGACCGGATCCTGTTTACTGGTTTCCCACAATAGGCATCTGGGTGGCCACTGTGAGAACAGGATGCTGTGAGAACATGGACGAAATGGGCCCTTGGCCTGATCCAGCAGACTCTTATTATGTTCCTAAGACTGGTTCGTCCGTGTTGCCGATGTACGGATTTATTATACGTACACATCGCACGTAAAAGATAAATGCGTCTCCCCTTGTTACCGAGCAGTGATACAGCATTGCGTCTGTTTATCTTCCAATTGCTCTAGATTTCAGTGAAGGGCTGTGATTCTCAGCCTTCATTTCCTGGCTAGCAACGTTTTATTCTGTGCCAAGCTTTCCTCTTTTTGATAAACGACAGAGAAGAAAACTCACAGCCCGATGCCAAAAGGACTTTGAGTGGGATTCACACGTGCATCTGATAAGTGACCCTCCTTTATTCCCCCTCACCTCCTTTACTTACTGGCAGCCCAAAATGCGAACTGATTTTTTTATTTGGAGTGAATATACCTGAACGACGCATCAGTAAACAACCAGAAGCGTCGGGTTTTGATCCAGCGCAAAACGATGTTGTTCAGACGTGCCAGGCCCCTCTTGATGGAGCCAGTGTGGTGTAGTGGTTAAGAGTGGTAGACTACTCGTAATCTGGGGAACCGGGTTCGTGTCTCCGCTCCTCCACACCCAGCTACTGGGTGACTTCTCTGAAGTCTCTCAGCCCCACTCACCTCACAGAGTGTTTGTTGTGGGGGAGGAAGGGAAAGGAGAATGTTAGCCGCTTTGAGACTCCTTCGGGTAGTGATAAAGCGGGATATCAAATCCAAACTCTTCTTCTTCTTCTTGCAGTCCAAAGGGAGGAATTTCCAAGGGTCTTCTTATTCAGTAGGGTTGGAGGAGCCAAATGTGCAATGGCTAGAGTGCAAACGATGACGCTCTCAGTCTCAGCTGCCTTGCAGCTGTTGTGTCCAGGACGGAAATACAGCGAAGGAACCAAATAAATCAAATGCTTCCGGAAGCCTCCAAGCTGCCCCAGAAAACGCTTTTCCTGGAAAGCGCCTTGGATGCAGCGGCTTCTGTGCTTTATTTGTTTAAGCAAACAAGCAAACAGCTGGGGGGGGGGAGGGAGCAATTGATAGCAATTGGGTTTGAAAGGTGAAAGGGGCCGCTTCGCATTCTCGCAGGACCCCACCCCCCACCCCTCTAAAATAAGGGATACGCGTAGGTCAGGGGTGTCTGCGCCTTGAGTTACGGTGCTGATCACGTGGAGACAGACAGCAGCGCGGACAGGCCAAGAGGCAATGGCTACCGCTGGTAGTGCGCGTTGTAGCGAGCAAGGGCGCGATGCAGGTTTTGCTTCGGAATGGCTATGCAGGACTGATGCATCCGAAACACAGAGAGTAGGCCCCTTGAGCGTGCACGTGTGTACGGAGCACAAGCGTGATGCTGGGTCTTTCGCTCCCCTGCCTGGTCCTGGCTTCCTTGTGCATTCAGATACATAATGAGATGTATTCACGGGCAAAGATCGTGTCACTACTACTACTACTACTACTCTCTCTTAATACTGTTCTGGCACCGACCATTACCCAGCATTAACGGCGCATGTGCTCAGAAGTAAGCCCATTGTACAAGAGTGAGGCGTAAAGGCACCAATGACAGCACCGCCCCCTACAGATATCAGGGCCTTTCCAAGTATCCATGATCATTCTTTGCAAGATGGCTTTTTTCTCTTGCTTGCGCATTTTGGCCTCCGTTAAACACTTGAGTGGCGCCCCCAGCCCCCACCTCTCCACCCCCCCGTGCTCTTTCCATCAGAAGAGCCTGGAAGTTGGATCAGGCCCGCCAGCAGGACCTGACTGCCTACCCATCCAGTGCTCCCCGGCTCCCCCAAAGTCAGAGAAATTTGGGTGCGGGAGGAGAGATACTCCGGATTCCTTCCAGCCAGGGGTCCTTCGTGACTGACTCTGGCAAGCCTGGCCTGGAGACCTTGGCTGGATCTAGACACATCAAAGAAGCGTTTCAGTTAAACGAGTGGTAAACTTCATACAGGGAAATCCGGTAGGCAAAAGCGGGGCCTCCACAGCGCCCCCTGGTGTCATAGTGTTATAACGCATATAAAGCGCTTTACCTTTACGAGTGTAGCTGAGTCCCTTGTCGCGCGACAAACCCATCATTTCCCCCTCCTTTGCACAGGTGACGCCCCAACCATCATTCTTTGTGGTGTTGGAGGTTCTGGGGACATTTTACAATCACCATCGTTAATTTACTCACCCGTCCCCCTAAGGTCCAAATGCAAGATTTGCACAATTAAAACTTAATCCGCAAAAAAGGATAAGGAGAAATGAGTTGGATCGCTTTAAATTGTTGCGGTGATTCGGAGGTGTAATTTGAATTTAAGATAGATTTAAGCTCCTTGGTGTCTCTAGTATCTTCTTTCTCTTAACACCATGGAAGTCGGTTTATATTAAGGGTGTATGTTCTGCCTTATTTTATTAATATTATTGCTCTGAACTTGCCAGGGTCTTTGGCTCGAGAACAATAAACGTATTGATTGATACAACCAATCGCCCTGAGATCTAGGGATGACAGAAGGTATACAAATTGAATAATTGTTTTAATACATTTAAAACACAATGTTAGAAACAGATTAAAGCAATTTACAACCACATAAATAAGGACTTGTTGTTCAGTTCTTTATGGTCCAGCCTCCTCACTGCCTCCCGCAGTTTGGTCAGACTCATCTTCGAGAACTGTCCAACTCAGTCCTCTGGTCCCCTTCTCCTTGTGCCCTCCAAAACCAGGGAGTAGCTTTCAACTATAGCACTCAGGGCTGATTTCTTTAAGGATGTCTTTGTCGGCTTGGTAAGGTGATGCACACTCTCTGCTTTTTGCAAGATGCTCCTCCAGCACCATCTAGGTTTGTCATTGCTTTCCTCCCAAGAAGCAGGCGTCTTTTAATTTCGTGACTGCTGTGTGTGTGTGTGTGTGTATGTGTGTGTGTGTGTATATATATATATATATAGTGTCAAAGTGTATACATCTAAAAACAAAACAAAACAAAACATTCTTTTCACTCTGTCCCCCAACGCTCAGCCATGAAGCTGGTCTGTGTGTCACTTGATTGTAGAAACCCACTCGTCACTTGATTGTACACTCGTCACTTGATTGTAGAAACCCACACCTCAAAGAAGTTTATAAAAGAGATAAAGCAATAATCTATAAGCAAAATCAGGAACAATAATGTAAAACTTTCAAGAAGTTAAAATATCAACAAACGACAAACACGCACCAACTTTCTAAAGATCTGGGTTAAACAAGATCTTGTCTGCCGAAACAAGAACGTTTTTAGCAGGCCCCGAAAAGAGTTCAATCGGCAGGGAGTTCCAAAGTGCAGGGGCTGCCAGGCTAAAGTGGTGGCGCTTGGGCAATTGCTGTTTCTCAACCTGCCTCGCAGGGTTGTTGTGAAGACGAAATTGGGGACGGGGAGAACTAGGTATACAGGTGTTTGGAGGGCAGGCGGCAGCCAAGTGTAATACATGCGTTAAATACACACGCGCCCTCACCCAAAGATATATACATGAATATATATATGGCTTTATGTTTGTTCTGACTTTCCCTAAACAAGGAAAAGTATTGCTTTTCATAGTCACAAGGGTTCCTCGAGATTTCTTATTCATTCTTCAGTGTCAAAAGACCCTTGCTCTGTCTAGCTCAGGATGGGGTTTACTCCCAGGGAAGTATAGCTCCTGCATGCAATTCCGTGGGGCTTACTTCCGAGTAGACGTCTGTAAAGGTGCATTTTAAAACGCTTTTCTTGCTCGCGTTGAAATCAGCGAAGAGTTTAGTGTCCGGACTGAATAGTCCAGTGACCGTGGAGGATCGGGGCCCAGGCACAGCCGTGTGAATCTCACTGGATGCCAACGTGGCTAAAACTCAAGGAAATTAACATCATTACTCATTACAACACACACACCGAACCACACAAAAGCAGAACAAGGGACAGAGCAGGGCAGCGGGTATCTGCGAGTTATTTTGTCCAAAGTGCTTTTTTCTGTGTAATGTAAACTGTGCAAGATCCTTAGGAGGAGTTAAAAGACTATGCAATAAGCCTTGAGGGACAAGGAAGAGGTGGCCCGATAATCGGAGGTGGGGGAGGAATGAGGTTAAAAAGCAGGTAGCTTTTTGTGGGGGCTCGCTCCCACCCCCGCCAAATGTCTCGCTCACGATAGCTCATACCAAGAACAAACTTAGTTGGTCTCTAAGGTGCTACTGGAAGGAATTTTTTTTTAATTTTTAATTTTTTTTTAGCCCTGGGTGTTTGTATTTCCCAGGTGAATAGGGACCACGCAGGGCGGGGAGGAGTTGGGATCTTACTCGGAGGAAAGGAAGATCCCCACCGAAAAGGAAGAAGAGGAGGAGGAAAGGTGTGAGGGGTACGATCCAGCCATCTCCTTCACTAAGGCTCTGGAAATGAGCCGGATCAGGGGAAAGGGCCCTGGGCTGGAGAATCAGGCCCACGCCCTTCGGAAGAGAGGGAAAATATGGGCTGGTTGGAGGGCGCGAATGTGGACCCCACTTTTCTTCTGAGATTTGCCCCACTATAAAAAAAACACCTCCCGCCATGGACCTATCCAGAGGGGAGCAGCTGCCCCCCCATGAAGTAAAAAATAAAAATACTTAACTAACTGACCAATCACTTTGCAGATATAGGTAGCTGGGTTCTGCGCCCCCCCTAACAAAAGTCCTACCACCCCCAAACAAAAACCCGGCTGCTCCCCGCTTTCCTTTCCCAGCTACACGCGCAGCCTCTTGCGGCGATGTATGGACCCCAAGGTTAAAATCTGCCTCGCAGGATTTACTTAAAACGAAAACACCCAAAAATAATAATCCCCTTTTTATTTCCAGCCACATCTCTCGCTAGCTCCTGGGCAGAGTCTCTTCTCCGCTCTCTTAGCAGCAGAATTATATCCCGGAAGAAAGGATAATAATTCTCAAGATTTAAGTCGAAGCATTAGAAAGCCTCCGAGCCAAACGCCGGATGTGACCTTCCTATTCCTTTCTGCCTTATCCTTTTCTTTCTCTGTCGCATTTGTGCTCTCCGAGCCCTGCAGCAACACCCCCCTCGCGCCTTCCTTTGCCCCTCAATCCATGCGCGTCAATTCCCTTTTCACACGTGCGCAGGGATTAATATTTGACCCTAGAGAACGTCAGACTGAGCAGGAAAACAGGACTGACGGAATAGCCGGGTGCAGCTTTTGAAGAATGGCTGTTTATAATAAAACGAAGTGTGTGTGTGTGTGTGTGTGTGTGTGTGTGTTTGTGTTTGTTGAGGACCGTTGTGAATCCCACGAAAAACCGGTGTGGTTGGGAAAGGGACACGCGGATTGTGTGAATGGCTCCTCTGCTTTTCCATCTGAAGGAATGAATGGTTTTTCTTTTTGTTTTTCTTTTTTGCTGAGAGGCGGGGAAATTTTGGGTTTTGCGAGCCACTTTGAATGTAGCGTGCGTGTGCCAAAGGCAAATAAAAATCATAATCTCCTGCAAACTGCAGAGACGAACGTACGAAAGCAAGAGCCACTGGGTTGACCTGGTCCCCACACGGAGGCCGGGGCGTCACGTAGGGATGCCCCTAAAAAATAAGTTCTCTTGGAGATATTTCAAGATTCAGTTGCAAAACGAGGAGGGAGCATCGAAGAGCATTTGCTGTCGTTTGGCCTCGTAGGAATAATCCGAGCCAGAGTTGTTTTGTTTATGGTGGGGGTTACATGGGTCTCCTGGTCTCCAGTTAATCCCCACAACAACCCTGCGAGGTAGGCCCGCAGGCCCTCAGCTCAGCAACAGGTATGGCTGGGGCGGAGTCGCCCCCTGCCTGAAACTCTGGTCGGCCGCTACCAGCCAGTGTGGACATTGCCCGGCTGGGTGGATGAACCCGGTGGTCGGTATAAGGCCGCTTCCTAGGTTCCTATTTCAGGCTGGGAGGGGCAGGACTGCCCCTCCTTGCCCCACCCTCTAATCTCTGCTTCTCAATTGGTATTGTATTATTTTATGTAATGTGGCTTACCGTTGTTTTATTGATTATAGTTTAGAAATTATTTATTGTAACTGTTGAGTGGATTTCTGTTTAACTTTTATATGTTGATATTATTATTTTATACTATTCTAATAATTGTTGAATGTTACTTTTTGATGTAGGTTGCTTATTTTAAAGTTTTGTTTTATTATCACATTTTTGTATTGCATTAGATTGTTATAAGATGTACGTTTTTTGTTTCTTCAGCTTGTAAACCGCCTTGAGTATCATAAGATAGAAAGGCGGTATACAAATTAAAAATGAGGACGACGACGATGATGATTCAAATGGTGTGCGTGACCCACGTCTTGTGATCCATTATAGAATCACAGAATCGTAGAACCGTAGAGCTGGAAGGGACCCCCAGGGGCCATCTAGTCCAACCCTCTGCAATGCAGGAATCTCAACTCAAGCCTCCCTGACAGAGGGCCACCCAACCTCTGCTTAGAAACCTCCGGGGGAAGGAGAGTTGGGAGCTTACCTGTCCCTCCTATTTTATTCAGGTTGGCGACAGGTGGGAAGGTTTTGCTCTTGGGAATAAGCCTACAAGTCTGAAGTGGTGTGTGAGTGCGCGTGCTAAATGCACTAGTGGGGGGTGGGGTGGGGCCCCTAAGAGAAAGTGCAAGTAAATGTGGGGGTGGGTGGGGGGAGCAGGGAGGAAGAGAGGAGGTACCCCCCTTCCCCCTTCCTCCTTTTTGCTCCCTCCACATCCCTGTTTGCCCAGACATCCAGACACTGGTGGTCCCTCCCCTTGCCCCCTTCCTACATCCCCCCCCCCGTGGCGTCTCGTCCCAGGTGCTCCGGGGCAGCACAAGAAACACTTTTGTCTGTCTGTGATGAAAGCCCCCATTGAGCGTGTTTACAAACATTGGTCTCGCTCTGCGGCTGCCGGGGGGGGGGAGCAGGGGGGGGGAATTAGACGGGAGGGGCCGGCTTCCGCGCTGCGGTGGGAGGCGCAGCTGGGCGCGACGGGAGGAGCTCTCAATAGTCATGCCAAGGGTGGGGTGAAGGATTTTTCCAGCCCCACTCAAGGACTAGAGGAATGGGCGTAGCCAGGATTTTTTTTTGGGGGGCCAGCCCAAGCTTTTCCTTTTTTTTTTTTTTAGGAGATCACGCACCAAACTTGTTGAGCTTTTTTATTTAAGGGGACGACGACAGAATGGAATACTTTCAATGCTTCTCAATAATTTTTGTGCGCAGGGAGAGGCGAGGCTTGGCTCAGAACGCGTCAGATTCTCTCCCCCCCCCCGCACACTTTATTGAGGGTACTGGGGTGGGGGAGAAAAAGAGGAAGAGAAAATGGAATATATGGGAAGGGAAGGAATTTCGAAATAGGGAGAAGAAAACTTGGGAGAGCGGGAGAGAGTGTGTTAGGGAGACGGAACAGGACCCGGGAGAAGTCCAGGGTTCAAATCCCCCATTTGGGCCACGGAGCTCACTGGGTGACCTTAGGGACCAGTCACACTGCTTCTCAGCCTCACCTGCCTCACAGGGCTGTTGTGGGGAAGAAGAGGAAGAAGAGTTTGGATTTGATATCCCGCTTTTCACTACCCGAAGGAGTCTCAAAGCGGCTCACATTCTCCTTTCCCTTCCTCCCCCACAACAAACACTCTGTGAGGTGAGTGGGGCTGAGAGACTTCAGAGAAGTGTGACTAGCCCAAGGTCACCCAGCAGCTGCATGTGGAGGAGCGGAGACGCGAACCCGGTTCACCAGATTACGAGTCCACCGCTCTTAACCACTACACCAGGAGGGGGGACTTGAGCTCCTTAGGGGATGGGGGTTATAAATGCAACAAACAAACAAAAAATCATAATGGGACTTTAAGTTGAAGGCCTAATAATTAACAACACCAACACATACATTTGGGAATCGTTTCTGCGAGACAGAAACGAAGGGGTGTGTAAATATGAAGTACGTTCCCCTCAAATAATTGGGGGGGGGGTTGCTGTGATTTTACAGGGTCACAGTTCCCACAACAAACTCCGGTGCCCATAATTCTTTGAGAAGAAATGGTGGGGGGGGGATGTGCTTGGAATATGCCTCAGAGGTAAAATATGGGGAGGGGGCAGGCAAGTAAGACCCGCCCCACATATTCGATCCCATGACGCGGTGCACGCACACTATTTGAATGGCAATGCCCATCAATTGGGGGGGGGCTCCCCATCAAATATTTTAGGGGAGGCGAAGCCCTTCGCCCCCCCCCGGAGTTGGCTCCCATGGTGCGTGCCCCGCCACAATTTGGTAAGGGGGTTTTCTGTGAGGATGCCCCTCGGGGCCTGAGAGCCCAATCCGGCAATTATAATGGTGATTTTTCCGGGATTACGGCGGGAGAAGTCAGCACGGGTTTCAGCCTCCCCCCCCACCCAATTTAAATCAAAGGCACCCTGAAAAGTTAATGGCTTTGACTGGAAAGGAGAGAGCGAAAAGCACCCCATGTTTATCTTTGCAGGGAGCTGCATAACGGGAGCAGGAGGACGAAAGAAAAATGGAATTTTGTACAGTATAATACTTCTTTGAGGAACGTTTGCAAGAACCGTGCAAGCAAGATTGTATTTCCAAAAGGCGTATACCGGTATAGATATAAAACAGCAACCCTGTATCTACAACCGCTGAACAGTTTCTTTGAAATCTGTTTTATTAGCTGTGAAAATCTGGCTCCTTTCCACTTCCTTCTTCGAGATCCGTCCTAAACAGTGTCGGTACAGTATTATTATTGTCGCTGCTGGTTAGCGAAGCTGTTTTTAAAACGAATTCCTCCCCGGAGGAGGACCTTTTAACGGAATAATTCATTTAAAAGCCGCAGAGAGATCCCTTACGAGCTCAGTGTGGAACTGTGCTACAATTTAAGAAGAATTAAATGTAGGGCGTCTCTCCCCGCCCCCATCTCTCTCCCCCACACACTTTATAGGAATATATTGATATAGATAATAGATTTTTGGTGTGTGTCCGTGTGTGGCAGAAGTAAGTGGTTTCGGCTGCAATACTGGTAATAAATATCATTGAACACAGTGAGACATAATTTCGAAGTGCGGTTCTATAGATAGGATGAACCTCTCAGGGATATAAATTGCGGCGGAGACATATTTTAAGGAGGAGTTTATATGGCTGCAATCGCGTGCACGCTTACCTGGGATCAAGTCTCATTCAACTCAGCAGAGTAGATATAGGGTTGCAATGTGAGCGCTTTAAATTTCTGGGGGCGCTTCTCGGCAGCCCTTGAACGCATTTCTCTCTCCCTCCCACCACCGCTTTTTGGGAGCAAATCCATATATTTCAATTGCAAACAGGTGTACATAGGCTTGCATTTATTAGGAAAGTGTGGGGTGAGCGGGGGCAGGGGGCTGAGCTCTGGATCTGTTCCTTTTTTGGGGACATAAAGGGCAAACGAGTCTCCCGGTCTGATATTCGCCAGCACGGAGAACACGCCCGTCTGCGCGCAACCAGACCTGCAAAGCATTTCAATGCGCGTGCACATGCCCCCAAAGCTTCCTGGGAACTGTAGTTTGCCGAGGGTGCTGGGAATTGCAACTCTGCGAAGGGTCAACTACGGTTCCCCAAGATTCTTTGAAGGAGTAAACTGCAGTTCCCAGGATTCTTCGAGGGTGTAAACTGCAGTTCCCACCGATTATTGCGTGGGGTGGGGGTGAGCTTTAAAGCGGAGAGAGGCGCCCCCATTCCATTTTATACCACATGCCCTGTCCTTTAGAATAAACTGTGAGAGCCGAGGGAATGTGGCAGAGAACCAACCCGGAAGTTCTCTTGCGCAGGAGATCTTATTCCTGGGATTTGCTCCCCTGGCTTATCACTTCCGAATCCAATTCCAGAGCCACTTCCAACTTTACAGTTCCATGATTCTGTGATCATCATGGGATCATTACCAAGGGCCCCAAAGGATGTGCTGTTGTTACCTGTCAGGTACGTGTGTGACCTGTCAGGCCCTGTTCGAGCATAGAACCATAGGACCACAAAACTGTGGGTTCCCAAGGGTCATCTTGTTCCAACCCCCGGCCATGCAAGAATCTCATTGGATAGTGGGACGGGACACCTCGGAAGGTGGCGACGTCTCCTTCAGCGGTGGTTTGAAAGAGAAGTTGGATGACCATCTGTCAGAGCACGGTGTTCGACTAGATGATTCTATGATTTCCTGATTCTACGAAAGTGGAACTCTATATTTACCTGCAAGTAAGCTCCCGTGAGAGTAACGGGACTCAGCTTCTGAGCAGACGCGGGATGAACTTAAAGCGCGCAAACTCACAGGTAAAGCCCCGTTAAGCGTCATGAGGCTTACTCCGAGGTAAGTAGGAAGAGGACCGCCACAGAAAAGCGGGTGACACCCGAAGTGGTTCGATACGGTATTAGCTGCAGAAACCACAACGGCCGGATCTAGCTGAAAGGGGCTCCTTGGGAAGCCTGCCTGCGCAGGAGAAGTCCCCGTTGCAGCTGATAAATTATGGGGCTGAACTCCACAAGGCCGGTCCTATCCTCAGGCAGAGATGCCTCAGGCAGCAAATTTTGTGTCTGTGAAAAATGGTCAATTATCCCTTGAATTATTCGTGTGTGAATTACTCTGTCTGGATATTTACTGCAGACAGGCGGAGGAGAGGAGGTTTGTGGGATTTTCCTGCTAAGAGAGGAACATTTCCTCTCTGAGAGGCAGTGTGGCAGCGGCTTGAGTGTCAGAATCAGGCCTGGGAGAGACCAGGGTTCGAATTCCCACTCGGCCATGATAGAATCATAGAATCATAGAGATGAGACCACAAGGGCCATCCAGTCCAACCCCCTGCCAAGCAGGAAACACCATCAAAGCATTCCTGACAGATGGCTGTCAAGCCTCCGCTTAAAGACCTCCAAAGAAGGAGACTCCACCACACTCCTTGGCAGCAAATTCCACTGTCGAACAGCTCTTACTGTCAGGAAGTTCTTCCTAATGTTTAG
The DNA here is from genome assembly GCA_900245905.1 of Lacerta viridis. Lineage (NCBI taxonomy): Eukaryota > Metazoa > Chordata > Lepidosauria > Squamata > Lacertidae > Lacerta > Lacerta viridis. Next base: position 144,195 of record OFHU01003423.1, on the reverse strand, counting down.
GTGGAATCTTCTTTCTTGTAGTTTGAATCCATTGCCCCGTGTCCGCTTCTCTGGAGCAGCAGAAAACAACCTTTCTCCCTCCTCTATATGACATCCTTTGATATATTTGAACATGGCTATCATATCACCCCTTAACCTTCTCTTCTCCAGGCTAAACATACCCAGCTCCCTAAGCCGTTCCTCATAAGGCATCGTTTCCAGGCCTTGGACCATTTTGGTTGCCCTCCTCTGGACACGTTCCAGCTTGTCAGTATCCTTCTTGAACTGGGGTGCCCAGAACTGGACACAGTATTCCAGGTGAGGTCTGGACCATGATGAAACTCACTGGGTGTCCTTGGGAGTCAGCCATTGCCTCTCAACCTAGCGTACCTCACAGGATTGTTGTGGAGATGACATGAGGAAAGGGGAGGGCAATATATGGCCCCTTGGAGGAAAAGGTGGGATACAAATGCAATATATAAACAAACAAACAAACAATCTTGACTGGTCTTGGGGATAATGTTATTCAACACTGGGGAGCAGGGAGACGCCGTTGCTGTTTTACTTCAAGACGTCTTGGACAGGAACCCCAGCTGAGCCGCAGTCCACAATATCCTCAAGAAATCTAGGGGGATCTACACGAGGGTTTTGGGGAGCTGCTCTGTGGCCGGATGAGTCCCTGCAAAATCTCCCTATGACCCGTTTTGAGAGAGGTGGTTGGTGCTGGAGATGCAAGATTAAAACGCTTTCGAGTCCCACTGATTTCGATTTCCATGAGGAAATATTTAAGAACATTGCAGAATCCCACCGCTGTCTCAGAACCGTTTTTAAACTTGACTGAACTGAGATACCTTCCTCCTGTCTGGAGGACCCAAGCATCTTATCTTTCTATTTATTATTAGTCATTATTATTTATTTAATGAAATTTATACACCACTTGATTGTAACAGCCCTAAAAGCGGTTTACAGAAAGGATAAAACATTAAAATTGTAACTAAGAAAAAATAATGACAATAATTTGGAAAGTTAGAATGATAGTCGACTTGAAAGATTAAAACTTCTATCTATCTATCTATCTATCTATCTATCTATCTATCTATCTATCTATCTATCTATCTATCTGCTAAACTTAAGGGTCCAGATCCCAAATAAAATATGTTCAAACCCCAACAACCTAATGTCATTTTTGGGTAGGTGGGCCATTTCCCCCGAGTCTGACCCTCAGATTTAGACACTTTTGAATTTCTTTTTGGCATTTGATAAGTTTCACCGCCTGTTTTTATGCACACCAGACCCAAATGCCATATATTCTCTCTCAGTTTAGAGAGGCAAATCTAAGCGAATAAGAGATGTGATTTGGTAAACTGCATTTTTGGGGGTTAACTGATACAGGTCTTGTCATATTAAAGAATTAACATGTGTGTGTTCTGATGGCAGCAGATCAGGCCACAATGAAGGTTTCCTCTCATTTTATAAATCAGAAGTTCCCAAAGTGGGTGGTACTGTGGGATGTGAAACACATAGCAGTCAAGTGCAATATTCCTAGAGTGGACATGCAAGGGGATGCTTTGTACCAGCCAGTAGCAAACTTCCTGTTTCCTCCTGGGCTGGGACAAGACTTCCTCTGCATGTGTCTAGAGGTGGGCGTGACCTTACCTGTGCAGGTAACAAAACCAAAAGATACAAAGCCCCTCTTCTCCTCTTTCCTCTCTCTTTTCCATCTTGTTTTCGTCAAAGAAGCAACAGCTCTTCAGCTAGAGATGCCCTGTTGGCTTCCAGCCAACAGAGGACAAAGGGACTATCTCCTTATGGGATAGATTCCATGTGTATATATTTTGTAACCTAAGTCTGCCGCCAGGGATCCAACAGTGAACTGATAATACTGTGAGTAAACTTCTTTTTTTACTGACTTTAAATAAGATTGTTGTGTCTATTCTTTTAAGAGGGACAAAGGGGAATTACCAGGAATTCTATATTTAGAAGCTCAAACGAGCTTGGAACTAGCAAACTGCTGTGCATTTAAAAAGGAATGTTTAAAACTCTGCTAAGTGCAAGTTAGGAAGGTATTATTAAACAATATATCCTCTCCTGTATCCCAGAACATTCCCACAGGTACTGCTCCCTGGAGGGATTCCCTAGAGGGCGCTAAGAGGCAATAATAATAATAATAATAATAATAATAATAATAATAATAATAATTTATTTGTACCCCACCCATCTGGCTGAGTTTCCCAGCCACTCTGGGCAGCTCCCAATCGAGTGTTAAAACAATACAGCATTAAATATTAAAAACTTCCCTAAACAGGGCTGCCTTCAGATGTCTCTTAAAAATAGGATAGCTGCTTATTTCCTTGACATCTGATGGAAGGGTGTTCCACAGGGTGGGCGCCACTACCGAGAAGGCCCTCTGTCTGGTTCCCTGTAACCTCACTTCTCGCAATGAGGGAACCGCCAGAAGGCCCTCGGCGCTGGATCTCAGTGTCCGGGCTGAACGATGGGGGTGGAGACGCAAGGTAAGGGGCGAGGGGGAGGCAGCCGGGTGCTGGAGGTGTAAATGATTATCAGACTTTGAAAAGTTCATCCATTTTATTATTAATTAAACTAAAGAGTTTTGACTGGATTGTGAATAAATATGCAATTAATTGTGACCGTTTTGAATTTCATTGTGTTATTATCTAGTGGGTCATGCAAACTGCTGTTCTGAATAACGTTTCTTATAGGGGATGAGTTTATGGGCATAGGTTTTTGGGACCAAGCAGGTGGTGGCCCCCCAATATTTGAGAACCACTAGTCTAATCAAACCACTCACTCTTTTTTTTTGGGTGTCTTATTAAGTTTTCACTTGTTGTTTTTAATTTTTATGATGGATAAAGGTAAAGGTAAAGGTACCCCTGATCATTAGGTCCAGTCGTGGACGACTCTGGGGTTGCACGCTCATCTCGCTCTATAGGCCAAGGGAGCCGGCATTTGTCCGCAGACAGCTTCCAGGTCATGTGGCCAGCATGACTAAGCCGCTTCTGGCGAACCAGAGCAGTGCACGGAAACACCGTTTACCTTCCCGCCGGAGTGGTACCTATTTATCTACTTGCACTTTGACGTGCTTTCGAACTGCTAGGTGGGCAGGAGCTGGGACCAAACAACATGAGCTCACCCAGTTGCGGGGATTCGAACTGCCGACCTTCTGGTCGGCAAGCCCTAGGCTCAGTGGTTTAGACCACAGTGCCACCCGCGTCTCATTTTATGATGGATAGGGGTCTTCAGAAGCTGGAAACGGCCCAGTCGAGAGTGCCTGCCCCACAGTACTTAACTGAAATCTACCCAGCCTGAAATGTGAAACTAACAGATGAAGGACCCTAATGGAAGCCAAAGAAGGGGAACTGGGGTCTTGCATGTCCCCCGCCCCCGAGTTTCCCAATCTACAAGCCATTAAGCTTGGATTTAACATGATTAGCCCCACTGACGTAAATGGGTCCAACCTGGCCAGATTCCATATAGGACTTCTGTCTAAGTGCCCATTTCAAAATGTCACAGCCAGGAAGGATAAATTAGGTTGTAATCCTACACAGGAGTATTTTCCACTGGACTCAAAGGGTCTTTCTTCTGAGTAGACATTTTGTAGGATTGTGCTGTAATAGCCTTTTATTTCAGTGCTCAATTGATAATTAATGGGATGTGTCTCTGCCTCCCAAAATACTATCCTTATGCTGCAATAAAACTGAAGTCATCTTTCATCTTAAATGCTTGGAAAAGTCTGTTACAGATCCAACTACCATGTTTCAGAGGATGCTGTCCGTTGTGTTTCTGCATGAGCTACTGTAGGCCTGTTCTTTTTTCCCTTTTTCTCTTTTGCTGTGAGGCCTAAAGCAAAATTTTAATTACAAACCACTTCAAAACTGTTGGCTACCCTGTTGCAAGTTGATAGTGCCAAAAATAAAGCTGCCTTTGAAAACTGTTCTTAGGTTCACAGGATAAAGCATCGCATAAATACATCATCTTCTGTTGGCTTGGTTTGCATTACATGCCTCTTCATACAAAACTACAAAAATGGTTTTCTAAATGCATAGATTTACTTAAAAGTAAAGGTAAAGTGACCCCTGACCATTAGGTCCAGTCGCGGACAACTCTGGGGTTGCGGCGCTCATCTCGCTTTACTGGCCGAGGGAGCCGGCGTACAGCTTCTGGGTCATGTGGCCAGCATGACTAAGCCGCTTCTGGCGAACCAGAGCAGCGCACGGAAACGCCGTTTACCTTCCCGCCAGAGTGGTACCTATTTATCTACTTGCACTTTGACGTGCTTTCAAACTGCTCTCAAACTAAAGTTACTATCAGGGCGTAGCAAGGGGGGCGGGCCGCCCCGTGTTCCATAATGGAGGGGGTGACATTTTTTTTGGGGGGGGGGGATTTTGAAAAAAAAAAATTAATGCCTGCTCCGAAGGTCTTATCTTACTATACTAGGGATTATATAGCTATATATGAAATTTCATGCATATCGGTTAATATCTTGACCCTCCTCCACCAAAATAGCTGTTCACTTGGCTGTTTTCCTATGTCATGAAGGCTGAAATTTCAGTTCAGAGAACACTTACTGTTCCCAACCCTAACCCTGTGGAAAGCCATCTAATTAGACTTTAAACTGTGGCTAGTTTTTTTCTGTTTTTTAAGCCTCCTTCACACCGGGTGAACTTTGTAGAGTTACCTGCCTTTGGAGAAGAGGGAAGTGTCGCTATGAATTCATGTACAAACGTACGGATTGAGCAGGTTTTAGTCAGCCAAATAGTTTATTGTAGTAACCAAAGGCCACAACAATTTCACTACAATTTGCCAGCCAGGAACCGTTGAGGTTTGGGAGCATTTTAGCCTTGTTAAGTTTCTGTGTACGAATATTTGAAGAAGTCCATCCCTTGAAGAAATGATGTGGACGCCTAAGAGACTTGAGCACTTAAAATCATAGAATCATTGAGTTGGAAGAGACCACAAGGGCCATCCAGTCCAACCCCCTGCCAAGCAGGAAACGCATTAAACTTTTTGCACGTTGAACATTGCACATTTGGAACTCTAATTGCCTCTTTTGAGACATTTGTACGTGTTAAGGATTATATCCCCTCTGGTTGTATATATATAAATGATTGAATACTTGCACGGTTTGTGTTATTTGTATACAAACTACAAACCACAGCATACAGCAATTACATAACACAAAGCACCAAAGATTTAAAGGAAGGGAGTGAGAGTTCATAAGTATCACCTCGGCCCCGGATACCTGAAGGAGCGTCTCCACCCTCCATCGTTCAGCCCAGACACTGAGGTCCAGCTCCGAAGGCCTTTGGCAGTTCTCTCACTGTGAGAAGTGAGGTTGCAGGGAACCAGGCAGAGGGCCTTCTCGGTGGTGGCGCCCACCCTGTGGAACGCCCTCCCATCAGATGTCAAGGCAATAAGCAACTAACTGGCTTTTAGAAGACATCTGAAGGCAGCCCTGCTTAGGGTACTTTTTAATGTTAGATGTTTCATTGTTTTTTTTATTACCGTATTGGCCCGAATATAAGCCGGACCCGAATATAAGCCACACATTTAAAATTCAAGGGGGGGGGGAAAGAGAGACAATACTCAAATATAAGCCACCGCCTTAAAATTTTGCAGGCACTCGCACCCGTTCCACTTTATCGTTTGTCTGTTTCAGCAGCGATATCCTAAAAGCCAATTTGTGTAAGGTCACGAATTTAAGTGACATTTTCCATGGTTGGAATTTGGAAAAAAAGTGAGCCTTATATTCTGGCCAATATGGTATTAGTATTAATATTCTGCTGGGAGCCACCCAGAGTGGCTGGGGAAACCCAGCCAGATGGGTGGGGTATTAAATAAAGAAATAATAATAATAATAATAATCTGCTACCTCATACCTAGCTGAACTTCCACTAGACCTCTGAATCTCCGGCGCAATCTGTTGCAATATTGTCTAGCCTTCTCTAATCTTTCTTGCGGCCAGAGCATAAAGCACTACTTTATGCGCCACAAATCTGTTAGCGTCACAGAAAATGAAGCGAACAGTTTCTTGCTATAGTAAGCCGGCTTCCAGGAATTAGCAATGGAATTGATCTCTTGGATCCCCACATAAAGGGCAGATTACCAAGTCATATCTGATGCCTTCTCCACCTGAGGTCGGCCACATATGCACTGCAGAGTGTGATGTCATATGGGACCTTTTTGCATCAACCATCCAAGACCGCCGTGGGCATCACCTGGAATCTGAGCTCCATAAAGGCATTTCTTAAGGCATGAGTTTGGTCAAGCAGCATGTTCTGGAATGCTCCGTTTTCAGAAGAGCAAGCTGTAAGCAAAGTGGCAAACACCAGCCATACTGGAAGGCTGTCTCAAGGCAGCATTGGTACCCAAAGAAGTACAACACACCTGAAGCATCAAGACAGCTTCTGAGGGTCAGCTTCTGAAAATGCAGAAGTGTTAGTGTCTCTTTTTCTCTGGCCAAGTTCCTCTCAACCCCACCCACAGCAGCCCGACTGACCGAGTGTGGCACAGACAGTCGAGGGAACTTGAAATAGCCATTGATGTCCAGGCAAGTCCCATCCCTGGAAGGAGGTAATCTTGCACGGCATAATAGCATGGACATAGCATACCAAAAGGCTCATTGATTTAAGTGTAAGATTTAGGTGAACACAACCTTGCATAAAAAAAAAAATCCTTCCAGTAGCACCTTGGAGACCAACTAAGTTTGTTCTTGGTATGAGCTTTCGTGTGCATGCACACTTCTTCAGATACACTGAAACAGAAGTCACCAGACCCTTATATATAGTGAGAGGTGGGGAGGGGTATTACTCAGAAGGGTGGTGGGAATGGGTGATTGGCTGATAGGTGTGGAAAACCTGTTGACGACTGTTAACGACTGCAATTGGTCTTACAGGAAAAAGCAAGGGGTGAGATGGCTAAAGATAGCTTTGTCATGTATAATGAGATAAGAATCCAATGTCTCTATTCAGACCAGGTCTCTCCATGGTTTTAAGTTTGGTAATTAGTTGCAATTCAGCAACTTCTCTTTCCAGTCTATTTCTGAAATTCCTTTGTAGTAAGACAGCTATCTTGTACTAAGTAGCTGTCTTACTACAAAGGAATTTCAGAAATAGACCCTACCCAATCACCCATTCCCACCACCCTTCTGAGTAATACCCCTCCCCACTCTCTCACTATATATAAGGGTCTGGTGACTTCTGTTTCAGTGTATCTGAAGAAGTGTGCATGCACACGAAAGCTCATACCAAGAACAAACTTAGTTGGTCTCTAAGGTGCTACTGGAAGGAATTTTTTTTTTATTTTGTTTTGACTATGGCAGACCAACACAGCTACCTACCTGTAACTACAACCTTACATGTGATGTGATGTGATGTGATGTGATGTGGGGATTAACAGGTGGACAATGAAAGTGGATCCTGTGAACTCTTATGGGTGCAAAGAGACTTATGCTTTAAGACTGGAAGGATAAATACCCACTATCTGTTGCTCTGTGGTCTGAAGATCTTACTTCCCTTTCCACCTCTGAATGTTTATCTTACCATTGGCAATCTCATTTGGATGCTTATTTTGACATACAAATGGCATATATTAATGTATATGTTAATGTAAATGCTCAGTAACTGCTGAACTGCTAGACAAGCAAACAGGGGAAGAGATGGAAAGAAGGAAATGTGTCCATATTTTTGGAGGATGGACTTTGGATATTTGTAACGTTTGAGGACTATTGCATGCCTGATTTTCATCACTGTAGTGTTGAATCCTGGCAAGACTTTGATGTGAGTAAACGTTGGATTTTCTTGTTTATTTTACAGTCTGAGAGTTCTTTGTTGAGAGGGAAACATAAACCAGAGAAGATAATCCAGGTCTGCCTTAGCATCCTTGAATATCGTAATTCTTCTAAAGATGAGCTCTGCGTAGATGGTGGTTTTAAACTTTACTGAAATAAATATTTGCCTTCTCACATAAGTGAGTAAGAGAAAGGATAATTACTAAATAAAATATTTTCTCTTACTCATCTAAATCCATCCAACAGGGAGCACACAGCTGGATTTCAGGGGAACAAGCTGGAGAAGTACAGGTGAAACTCGAAAAATTAGAATATTGTGGAAAAGTCCATTTATGTAAGCAATTGTTTTCATTAGCTACTGGAGTTTAATATATGAGATAGACTCATGACATGCAAAGCGAGATATGTCAAGCCTTTGTTTGTTATAATTGTGATGATTATGGCATACAGCTGATGAAAACCCCAAATTGAAATTGTTAATTTGGGGTTCTCATCAGCTGTACGCCATAATCATCACAATTATAACAAATAAAGGCTTGACATATCTCGCTTTGCATGTCATGAGTCTATCTCATATATTAGTTTCACCTTTTAAGTTGAATTACTGAAAGAAACGAACCTTTCCATGATATTCAAATTTTTCGAGTTTCACCTGTAGGCGTTTCCATTACACCCCTCCAGTCTACTGCTAACTTGAGTGCTGTAACAAACTTCCTACCACCTTGTTCACCCAGTCTGTAAAGCTCATTCAGACATGAGTGGTCCTCTGCTCACTCCAGGAATTCATTCATAAATCAACAGGCACCGGAGCTCAATTACCAAAGCTTCATCTCTGCTCTGAATGGGAAGGAGCTAGACTCGCTTCCTGGCTGGTTTAGGAAAGGCACTCTGCACATGCTCAGGTCCAACCCCTGGCATTTCCAAGGAGGGCTGGGAAAGGATCTCTGTCTCAAACCCTGAAGATCTGCTACCAGTCAGTGTAGACAATACTGAGCTAGATGGACCAATATTCTGAGTTGGTAGATGGAACGTCCTGTGATGCCAGCATTAATCAGGGCCTGTCGGAATAGCGAGAAGTTACCAGTAATAAATGATAATTAACCAGAAGCAGCGTGCTGCCTCTTTATAATCTGCGTTATGCTAAACCTGAAATGAATATTTGTCAAGGCTGTGAAATTCCACCCACCTCTGAATTTGAAGACTTTAGACTTCTTTGCATCAGTGGGCTGGTTTGACGGAGTCAGGTGTCAATTATGTAATCTCATAAATTGTTAACCATCCAGGATTGCCAAATGTTAAATGCCATTGCCTTGTCAGCTTTCAAACACTCGTTAAACGAAAAACTTAATTGTGGCACGACAGCAACCACACACTTCCAGATATCGTCACGTCAAACATCCGGTCCTGAAATAAAATAAGATCAGCTCTAAAAATAGTAATGTCTGGGGAATATTCAGGAAAACATCTTGTTCTGCTGTATAGGACATCATAAAATGATTTGGGTCTAAGAAGGAGATCCAGTGTGTTGCAGTGGATGGACTGTTAGGCTAGGGGGTTGGGAGACCTGGGTTCAAATCCCCATTCAGCTGTGAAACTCACTGGGTGACCTTGAACCAGTCACCTTCTGTCAGCATAACCAACCTCAAAGGGTTGCTGTGAGGATAAATTGTGAAGGGCGGGGGGACAATTCTTGCCCCCTTGAGCTGCTTGCAGTTAGGGCAAGACCCTTGCGGAAAAGGTTGTCTACCCAGACACATGATCTGGTTGTTTTATTGTGTTTCATTGCTTTAAAAACATTTTTAAATGTTTTAATACCTTTTAATTTTTAACTGTGTTTTTATTACAGGTGTGTTTGCTGGCCTGGGCTCCTTAGGGAAGGAGGACAAGATATCGATTGAATAACATAAAATAAGTGAATTAAATAAGATAGAAATGAAGCTGTAAACTAACAAAGGACAACAGTGGGATAGAAGTTTATCGCAGACCAGGCGTGTGTGAGAGTGGATCTCCACTGGTGATTAGGATCCATAGAACGGTGGAGCTGGAATGGCCCCCCAGGGGTCATCTAGCCCAACCCTCCAGCAAGGCAGGAATCACAGCTGAAGAATCCTTGGCAGGTGGCCACCCCCCCCTCTGTTTAAGTACCTTCAGTGAAGGAGAGTTCCAGCACCCATAATCAAGTTAGCATGTGTATGGCCAGATTTGATGAGATCCTCCATTGTGGTGGGGCTGGGGAATGAATATGCAATGGGCTCTACGTGGGGCTACCTTTGAAGGTGACTTGGAAACTGCAATTAATCCAGAATGCAGCAGCTGGACTGGTGACTGGGAGCGGCTGCCGAGACCATATAACACTGGTCCCGAAAGACCTTCATTGGCTCCCAGTACGTTTCCGAGCACAATTCAAAGTGTTGGTGCTGACCTTGAAAGCCCTAAATAGCCCGGGAACCAGGCAGAGGGCCTTCTCGGTAGTGGCGCCTGCCCTGTGGAACGCCCTCCCAGCAGATGTCAAGGAAATAAGCAACTATCTTACTTTTAAAAGACATCTGAAGGCAGCCCTGTTTAGGGAAGTTTTTAATGTTTAATGCTGTATTGTGTTTTTAACATTCGGTTGGGAGCTGCCCAGAGTGGCTGGGGAAACCCAGCCAGATGGGCAGGGTATAAATAAATAAATAAATTATTATTATTATTATTATTTTCCTCCTCCTCCTTCCTCCTCCTCCTCATCATCAGAGGCCCTTGGCTGTCCCAGAAGGTGCTTGCGAGAGTCACAGAATTCCCAGGGCCAAAGGAAGTTGGTCAGAAGCTCAGCTTACAATGAGTTACTCAACCTGAGGAGCCAGCCTGGAGACAAGAGTTAAATAAGGGGAGAGGGGGTAGAGAGAAGGCTGCAGTTCCTCCTCTGGCCATTTGCAGGAGTGGCGCTGCAGAGCACCAGAGAGCCGGCCTGTGATTCCTTTGGTCTGCAAGCTAGCAGCGAGAGGCAGTGTTGTGCAGTGGTTAGAGTGTCAGGCAAGGACCTGGGAGACCAGAGTTCAAATCCCCACTCAGCTTCGTTGGGTATGCCTTTGGGCCTGCCACTTGCTCTCAGCGCAACCTACCTCACAGTTGTGGCGAGGATAAAATGGGGAGGAGACCTATCTAGGCAACATTGAGCTCCTTGGAGGAAAGAAGGGTGTAATGATGATGATGATGATGATGTATCTCATTACTGTTATTAACAAGAGAGAGAATCATGTTTAGATGATGAAACCCTTTGCTCTTGTACAAGGACTGCATTCAGTCAGTTCTTTTCCAGGCTTTTCCAGCCCCTGCAGGCCACCATTGATGGATGGATGCTGCCCCTATGATGGCATGTGTAGGGCAGGTGAGGTTGGCTTTGGGGGAAGGCAGCCCAACTGGAACCCCTACCAGGTCATAATTATATCAATCGAGTCAACAATAAATGAAATACCTAATTAGGTCCACGAGGTTCACTAGCTTGCCGCTTTCAGATTACTGACGCAGGATCAGCCCCAGGTGAGCATCAAAAAAGAAATTAAAATTAAAAAAAAAAACCGTTCATCAAGACAGTTTCATTGTGGAGGGAATGTCCACATTTCAGTCTCAACGTCTAAATCTCTGCTCCAACACTGCCACCTAGATATGGCTTTTGGTTGTGCAGGACCCATCAGGACAAATATAAACAAATAATATGCCTGGTCAATTTGCTTTGATATTACTTCATTACTGAACAGGAGGGAAGCATGTTCTGGTCAGTTTTAGCCATCCCCTGGTCTTCCCCCCAGAGAAGAAGAGGAAGAAGAGTTTGGATTTGATATCCGCTTTTCACTACCCGAAGGAGTCTCAAAGGCTAACATTCTCCTTTCCCTTCCTCCCCCACAACAAACACTCTGTGAGGTGAGTGAGGGTGGGCTGAGAGACTTCAGAGAAGTGTGACTAGCCCAAGGTCACCCAGCAGCTGCATGTGGGAGGAGCGGGGAAGCGAACCCGGTTCACCAGATTACGAGTCTACTGCTCTTAACCACTACACCACACTGGCTCTCCAGGGCAGGTGAGAGGAGCCTGCTGGTCTCCATCATCTTACCTGCAGCACAGGTGTGGTCCTCCGGTATCTTCTGGACATATGCTCCTTGGCTGGGCCTCATGCATACCTTTGGTTTTATTTCATGCCTGTTTTTGTTCAATACTGATCTGTAATTGCATGTGGACTACGTATATTGCCATCAGATCCTAGAATCATGGAATTGTAGAATTGGAAGGGAACCCTGAGGGTCATTCAGTCCAACCCCCTGCAATGCAGGAATCTCAGCTCAAGCATCCATGACAGACGGCCACCCAACCTCTGCTTAAAAACGTCAAGAGAAGAAGAGCCCACAATCTCCTGAAGGAGACCGTTCCACTGTCAAACTGCTCTTACTGCCAAGAAGTTTTTCCTGATGTTTAGATGGAATCTGCCTGACAACACTGTATTTTGCAGAATGTTGTATAACTTTTTTAAAAAATTAATCATTAAAAAAAAACAAATAAAAGAGAGAAACTGCAGCAGAAACAAAAACAGTGCTGGTTTTATATTCAGAAAGTCAGAATTTGTAAATACAGGATTTCCTCAACATCTTGGAAGCCACAAAGGTTTTGAGGATATGACATCATGTTTGTGACTATCTAGCAATCGTGCATTTGCGATTTGTCTGCAGATCCTCCCACAATCTAGTCCAGACGCCAACTATGCACATTCTCTGGTTCGATCCCTGGTATCTCCAGGTTGGGCACAGAATGTCAGCAGCAGTTTGCAATGTTCAGGGAAGGCAAATTGAGCTAGATGGAGCAGTGGTCTGGCTAGGTATTAGACAGAATCCTGTTTTCCCTATGAGTAAAGGGAGGATGAAAGGCTGGGACTGGAGAAAGATAAGGTAGATGCAGTCAGTCACTTAAGCTGATGAATTGTGAACAGATCCATCTGTTAATTCTTATCTGATCTGTTCACTTAATGCATTATATTTAATGCATAACCCTCACTAGGCAGCTTACAGCAATTAACTGGCATACTGTATCCAGCAAAAACACCTTTGAACAAAACCAATTAACTATTAAAACTGTGAAGCTTGGGCTTTTTAGTTTTGGTGGGGGGGAGTACGGGAGGAAATGACTGAAATGCATGCAATTACGCGTTGCGTTGAGAAAGTGGGTAGAATTTTTCTCTCCCTCTCTCGTAATGTTAGAAACCAATGAGGCCATCTGACGGAGCAGAGTGCCGGGAGATTCAGGGCAGAGAGAAGAAAGCAGAGTTAAAACTATGGCATTTTTGATACTACAAGGGGGCACCCAACTCAGTGGAGCAGGAATGGCCGGGGTGTGTGGCTCTTATGATGATATATGATATGATGATGTCATTTCCTGGAGCACTACTTGCTAATGTTTTGCATGCCCAAAAAAAGAAGGTTGGCGGTTCAAATCCCCGTGATGGGGTGAGCTACCGTTGCTCGGTCCCAGCTCCTGCGCACCTAGCAGTTCGAAAGCACGTCCAAGTGCAAGTAGATAAATAGGTACCGATCCGGCGGGGAAGGTAAACGGCGTTTCTGTGCACTGCTCTGGTTCACCAGAAGCAGCTTAGTCATGCCCTGGAAGCTGTAGGCCGGCTCCCTCGGCCAGTAATATGAGATGAGTGCCGCAACCCCAGAGTCATCCGCGACTGGACCTAATGGTCAGGGGTCCCTTTACCCAGTAGAGGAGGAAGCCTCCACGCTGCCCGGGGCGGCTCACAGAGGCACACCCCTCGGGGCGTTGCGTTGCGGCGTCACGACACACGTTGGGATGGGCTGTGCGTGCGCAGAAATGCCACGCCATGCACAGTCCATCGGCCCTGCGCTGCTGCTCCCGCGATGACTGAGTAAACTGTGAGCGGCGGCTCATGGGGCTGCCCCATCCATAAAACAGCATATTTCTGGGCATGCGCAGTGCATCCCGCCTGGCGCTGCTGCTCCCGTGGTGACTGGGGGAGCTGCTGGGTGAGTGGCGTCTCGTGGGGCTGCCCCGTTCGTCTGTGGAGCAGCAAAGACAGGGTGCCAGGCGGCAGGGAGTGGTGGGAAGGGCCGCCAAGTGTCACCCAGTGGCAGAGGAAGGCTCCGTGGTAGCCGCCGATCGCGCTCCCCACCGATCGCGCACGGCAGCCACACGAGCCGCCTTTTCGCTCTGCGGCGCAAAAGGGGGCTGTGGAAGCAGCGGGATGACAACGGAGTGCGCCTGCGCGAAATGTCGTGCAGGTGCACTCCGTCGTCGGGCCATGCACTGCTGCTCCCGGGGTGACGGAGGGAGCGGCGGCGCATGGGAGTGGCGGGAGGGGCTGCCGCTTGTCACCCCCACACGCTGCCGTTCTCTCCATTGTCCTGGGAGCGGCAGCACCGCACATCGTGCACTGCTGCTCCCGGGGTGATGGAGGGAGCAGCGGCGCATGGGAGTGGCGGGAGGGGCTGCCGCTTGTCACCCCCACGCGCCGCCGCTTGTCACCCTCCCCCCGTCACCCGGGGCCCCTACCGCCCCCCAGCAACGCCCCTGGTGTCACCCCCCCTCCCCTGGAACCCAGGGCGGAGCACCCCTACGCCCCGCCCTTCCTACGCCACTGCCTTTACCTTTACCTTTAAGCAGAGGAAGAAACAGGTGGCATTAGCATGCATGACTAAGGGTTAAACAGCTACTTTTATTTTAGAAAAAAACCTAAAGTCTCTTTATTATGACCAATGGAAACACCCAGGGCCGGATTTAGGTTTGATGAGGCTCTAAGCTACTGAAGGTATTGTGCCCTTTATAAGTCCAGCTGTCCTTTGTCAACAACAAATTGTCGCTGGTTTTGTTGTTGTTGAATATATGCTATATGGTGATTTATGGACCTAATAGGGATCTAACCAGTGGTATTTTATGGAGCAGGCTAGCAGGCAGGGGCCATGACTTACATCCTAGGAACCTACACAACACAAAACACTGTTGCTGTATGTAGGTTTTATTTTATTTGTTTTTTATCTTATATTTTGGAAATGTACATCCAGTTTTTTTCCTTTAATTTTTTTGGGGCCCCAAGAGAGTGGGGCTCCTAAGCTATAGCTTGTTTAGCTTATACTTAAATCCGGTTTCAAACATCACCAAGCTTTCATGAGTCCACCAGATGTCTTCGCCAGGGCCAGCTCAGGACATTTTGGCGCCAGAGGCAAACCCACAAAATGGCCAGGGAAGAAGGATTGGGGGAAGATCTAAATCTTGGAATAATGGGTCAGTAAAGATCTACATCTGGAATAAAGGGAGGATCAAATCAACCTTACCCAAAGGTGGAGGTGTGAATTAAAAGCCATCATGGGGGGGGGACGGGGGGGGGGCGAAGGGCCTGCTCTGAACCATGCTGGGTGGGTGCAGCAGTGGTGGAGCTTCATGCTCTGGCACCGGGGTGGAGAGCAGGTGGGGGCGTGGCTGGCACTTGTCCCGGGGGCGTGGTGCGCATCCTGGGAGTGTGGTGCATGTCCTGGGGGCGGGAGGCAGCCATGATGGCACCCCACTAGGAGCATAGTGCGGTGGGCAGTGCGTTCCCCCCATCCCCCTCTTCCTCCACCAGTGAGGTACAGAGCCTAGGAGATGCCAGAGGGCAGCCGCTGCCTCTCTGTTCACAGAGAAGCTGCTGTAGAGGTAGCATTTTGCATGTGTTGACAGCTCTGCGATTTTTAAAAATTAGAAAAATGTCTGTGTTTCTGCAAACAGAATGCCATGTATTGAAGTTCTCACCCTAGGCCACTAGGGGTGTTGTGTATATAGTTTCACTCTGCCCACCGTGACTGCAGTTCTCACTCAGGTCCACATGCAAATAATAATAATAATAATAATAATAAATAATAATAATTTATTATTTATACCCCGCCCATCTGGCTGGGTTTCCCCAGCCACTCTGGGCGGCTTCCAACAGAACATTAAAATGCAATAATCTATTAAACATTAAAAGCCTCCCTAAACAGGGCTGCCTTCAGATGTCTTCTAAAGGTCTGGTAGTTGTTTTTTCTTTGACATCTGGTGGGAGGGCGTTCCACAGGGCGGGTGCCACTACCGAGAAGGCCCTCTGCCTGGTTCCCTGTAACTTGGCTTCTCGTAGTGAGGGAACTGCCAGAAGGTCCTCAGTGCTGGACCTCAGTGAAGGATTGAGAGTGCTGTTCATGGATTGGGTAGCTAGAGAGAGTCGTCACTGTTGCATGTTACTGAGTACTATATAAGCAGGCTGGCTCAGCCCTTCAGTTCAGTTCTGTTCCAGCCTGAGAATAAAGAGAGCTGCTTGGAGAATCACTGTGTCATCTGCTATGTCCACTCGCTACTTAATACAGAACCAGGAAGTGATTGCCCCCCCAAAAGCTCAACAACATTTTGGGCAATTGTGGTGGAGGGCAGTGTGTGGGGTGGGTGGGTGCAAGCTGACTTTGTATTGCAGCTCCCATGTCTGCAACAAAAGGTCAGCAACTCCTTTTTGGTGTATAGTCTTAGAAGGGACATGGCCATATGGGGATTATCATGACAGTGCCTGCTTCCCAGAACTGACAACTGCGCCAAGTTGGATGGCTTCGAAGGCAGTTTAGACCAGGGGTCAGCAACCTTTGTCAGCCATGGGCCGGTCCACCGTCCTTCAGAGCATGTGGTGGGCCGGACTATATTTTGGAAAAAAATATGAGCGAATTCCTATGCCCCATAAAAAACCCAGAGATGTATTTTAAATAAAAGCGCACATTCTACTCATGTAAAAACACGCTGATTCCCGGACCGTCTGTGGGCCCGATTTAGAAGGTGATTGGGCCGCATCTGGCCCACGGACCTTAGGTTGCCTACCCCTGGTTTAGACAGATTCATTCAGCATAAGGCCAGTGCTTTTTTCTAGAAAAATGTTTAGGGCTACTCTCATTTTCCTACTTATATTGAAATACTGCCCCTCAACGGTGCCAAACCTAGATTCACAAAATGTTTAGGGGTATGAGTACCCCCACAAAAAAGCATTGCATAAGGCTGTCCGTGGCGGCTAGTCATGATGGCTCCATGTTGCCTCAGTGGGAGAATCTGCAGCCATATCGCAAATGCATGGTCTATTGGTCTATTTTTGGGGGGGAAATCCTGCAACATGTTTAACTTTTTACTTAGCTAACTATATGTTCGAATCTGATCTGGATCAATATTGGGTGGAATTCCACGACAAATTGTTCTAGGTTATACAACCTTGTCTCTGTCGCATTGGGAGAGGCCAACCAGGTTCCTTCCCAGGGCCGTCTTAGGGAGATCGGCCGCCGTGGTGCGGCGATCCCTCCGGCGCCCCCGGCGTACTGCCTCTCCACTGCCTCCCACGCTTGCCGCCCCTCGGGAGGGGGGGTGGGCGAGCGGGGGATGAGGGCCGTGGCGCTGGAGTGGCGCGGGGCTCTGCGCGCCCTTCCAGTGCTCCCGGGACGGGAGGCGAGAGCGGCCAGCTCACAGCCCGCCTGGGAGCGGCATGGGCGGCAGCATGGGGGTGGGGGCGGGTTGGGGAGGGGGGCGCCCGGTATGCTGACGGGCTCGCGGGGGCACCCTTGGGGGGGGGCAGCGCCCTGGCGTGCCGCGCCACTAGCCCCTGTGGATGAGACGGCCCTGTTCCTTCCCATGCGACATTCACATGCCAGGCTGCGGTGGTTGGCTCAGGGCAACTTCCCATCATGCTACCAGGCTGTGCCACATCAAGGTGACATCTTGCCAGGCCTCCTCTGTCCCCTCAAGATCGGGGGGACGGACAGAGCCCCATTCCAGCGGACTTAGAGTTGTCGCACCTGAAGCAGAGTCATCCTGGCTAGTAGCCATTGATAGCCCTCTTCTCCATGAATGTGTTCAAGTCTCTCTTAAAGCCACCCAAGTCGGTGGCCACCAGTGCCTCCTGTGGGAAGGAGTTCCACAGCCAACCTGTGTGCTGTGTCACAATGGGAAATGGAGAAAGAGGCAGATGTCAGGTGCCTTGGACCCAAGACAATTTGGGACTCTATAGGTGCCTCCTGTAATGCCCAGGTGGCAATTCAGATGATGGAGCACCAACACGGTGCATTCTTGGGCATCTTGCTGCTATCAGGAGGTCGGGTATTGTACTTGTAGCAGCTGGAACTCCCCAGAACCGTAGGAATTACACTGGTTGTGAGGGCAGATCGAGTGTGTGTCCCCCACTGCAAAACGGGGATATATTCTGAAAGCATTATGAGCGAGCGGGACCCAATATGTCGCCATGTGGACATGCACAGAGCATTTCGGGGACCAGATCATTACTGCAAACTCCAAGGAACAAAGGCAGCTCACCGCGTCATAGGAGCCATAATCCCTTCAGCTGGCTTCGTTTCTGGAAAAAATAGGAAGTGGGTTGGCTGAATGCGAAGCCAGCTGGTAGTCCCATGCCATCTCCATTTGGAATCCTAGCCCCCACCAAATTGCACCCCCCACCATTATCAGCTGGAAAGAGCTGTTGAAGGCAGCTAGGAAGCCTGTTGCATTTTTACCCCTTTCCCACCAGGTGTCACCCACCCTCATCAGTTTTCAAACTGGGTCTTCCGGACTTCTGAAAAGGCAGCTTTTGCACATGGAATGGTGTAGCTGGAGAACGTAGGGATGTGTGTTAACTGAAGCAAAGGAAGACTCTCTAGTGATTTTAAAGTACTTTAAAAAGGAAGATGTGATTTTTCATCCTTTGCAACAAGACTGAGCCAAGTCTTGCAGGGAAGTCAGGACGGTTAGTGAATTGGACCAGGACCTGGGTTCAGGACGGTTAGTGAATTGGACCAGGTTCAGACGGTTAGTGAATTGGACCAGGACCTGGGTTCAAATCTCCACTCGGCCGTGAAGCTCATTGGGTGAGCTTGGTCCAGTCTCTGCCTCTCACCCTAACCTAACTCACAGGGGTGTTGCTGTAGGGGTTAGATGAGGGCAGGGAGAACGATGTCTGCCACTTTGAGCTCCTTGAAGAAAAAAGTGAGATATGAATGCAAATAAATAAATGGATAAATAATAAAGAAGTCCTATCCTCTCCTCAGGGACGCGGGTGGTGCTGTGGTCTAAACCACTGAGCCTCTTGGGCTTGCTGATCAGAAGGTCGGCGGTTCGAATCCCTGCGACGGGGTGAGCTCCCGTTGCTCGGTCCCTGCTCCTGCCCACCTAGCAGTTCGAAAGCACATCAAAGTGCAAGTAGATAAATAGGTACCACTCCGGCGGGAAGGTAAACGGTGTTTCTGTGCTGCTCTGGTTCACCAGAAGCGGCTTAGTCATGCTGGCCACATGACCCAGAAGCTGTACGCCGGCTCCCTCGGCCAATAAAGCGAGATGAGCGCCGCAACCCCAGAGTCGTCCACGACTGGACCTAATGGTCAGGGGTCCCTTTACCTTACCTTCTCCTTGGGCTGCGGAACAGAGAGAGAAGGCTGTTCTCAACCAAAGCTATTCCTTTCTGCTGAAGGGGAGACAAGAATGGATGGAAAGAGGATTGGACAAATTCATGGAGGAGGAGGGGTCTGGGGTAGCTCTACTGTGTCTCTGCAGCTGGAGGCAGCAATGCTGGGAAACCACAAGAGGGGAGAGAAGGCTCTTGGGCTAAGATCCTGCTTGTGAGTGTTCCCACAGCCTCCTGATCGGCCAGTGTGAGGAAAGGATGCTGGACTCGATGGGCCTTTGACCTCATCCAGCAGTCCCTTCTTATTTTCTCACGTTATTCACTCATGTCTCAGAGAGAGTTAGAGAAGAAGCTGGAGTGCTGGAAACTGTGTTGCTGGTGACATTATTTATTAGGCAGCACAATGTTAATAGCACAGACAGTTGCGGCGAGGGGTGTGTAGCACTGATGTTGACTTTTTATGGCAAGGAGGCGATGAGGACACTGGTTGTGACCCAGATGCCATTGGCTGAGGAGTAAAAGTATGGGATTTGGCAAGCTGGCACCTCATGGGATTATCTAAAGGTTTGCTGACAAGGCAGATGGCATGACCTAGTCTGTTCTCCATGCACATCGTCCTTATAGAAAGCTGCCTCATGTTGAGTCAGACCATTGGTTGATCTTGCTTAGTACTGTTTACACTGACCAGCAGCAGCTGTCAGGGGCGTAGGGAGCCACTTGCCGCCCAGGGGTGGAAAACACGGGGGCACCCCCCTGGGGACGGGGTGCCGCTCCCTAGCATGCACGCGCCCTGATGTCACGGCGCGCGCAGCATCCCGGGTGAACTGCGCATGTGCGGACATGCGAAGTCCACCCAAGATGGCAGGCGCGAGCGGCCAGCACCCCTTCCGTGCGATGGTACGGCAAGTTTTAAGGCTGCAGCATGCAAACAGCAGCACAGATGCTGCTATTCGCACGCTGCAGCCTTAAAAGTTGCTGTGCCCCATGCGCGCCAGTGGCGCCAATTGCGGGGGCGGGGTGCCGCCCCGAGTGTCACCCTCCCTGGGCGGTACCCGGGGCGGACTGCCCCTGCCCCCCCTGCTCCACCCCTGGCAGCTGTCCAGGGTTTCAGGCAAGAGCATCTCCCAAGCCTGCCTGGAGGTGCCAGGAATTGATCCTGAGACCTGCTTCCAACACAGACACTCTCCCACTGAGCTATGGCCCCTTCCTATTTCTGCCCAACTTGGAGGTCAGCAGAAGAGGGTTGCCTGCTCAGAACAGCTTGCGCAGGAGGGAAAGAAAGACTTGTGGCGGAGGGCTGAATCCCCTCCTTCATTTTTTGCCCACCCCACTCAAACATCAAAAATGAAATCTGATGAAGACCGATTCTGAAATTTTAAAACAAAATAAAACAAAAAATTCCTTCCAGTAGCACCTTAGAGACCAACTAAGTTTGTTCTTGGTATGAGCTTTCGTGTGCATGCACACTTCTTCAGATACACTGAAACGGAAGTCACCAGACCCTTAAATATAGTGAGGGAGTGGGGAGGGGTATTACTCAGAAGGGTGGTGGGAATGGGTGATCAGCTGATAGGTGTGGAAAACCTGTTGACGACTGTTAACGACTGCAATTTTTACAGGGTCTTACAGGGAAAGGCAAGGGGTGAGATGGCTAAAGATAGCTTTGTCATGTATAATGAGATAAGAATCCAATGTCTTTGTTCAGACCAGGTTTCTCCATGGTTTTAAGTTTGGTGATTAGTTGCAATTCAGCCACTTCTCTTTCCAGTCTATTTCTGAAATTCCTTTGTATTAAGACAGCTACTTTGAGATCTTTTATAGAATGTCCTGGGAGATTGAAGTGTTCTCCTACTGGTTTCTCTGTCTTGTGATTCCTGATATCAGATTTATGTCCATTTATCCTTTGGCGTAGGGTTTGGCCTGTTTGTCCAATATAGAGAGCTGAAGGGCACTGTTGGCATTTGATTGCATACACAATGTTGGAAGATGAGCAATTAAATAGTCCTGAGATGGTATGTTTGATGTTGTTGGGACCAGTAATGGTGTTGTCCGGGTTTATGTGGCAGCAAAGTTGGCATCTGGGTTTATTGCAGGCTCTGGTACCAGTGTCCATGTTGAGTCCTGTTGTAGTATTATTGTGGGTGAGGAGTTGTTTGAGATTGGGTGGCTGTCTGTAGGCGATGAAGGGTCTTCCCTTTTTAAATGAGGGAAAAGGTTCATGGTGGTTTGGTGAGAAATGGGGTGCTTGAAATGATGAGGCTGTGGGTCTCTCTGCAACATGAGCAGACTCTCTCCAAAGGTTTCACTGGAGGCTTTTAGGCAGAGTTTGGATGCCTGTCTTTCAGGGATTCTTTAGCAGTGATTGCTGCAGTGAAGCGGGCTGGACTGGATGACCCTCAGAGTCCCTTCCAACTCTACAATTCTTTGATTCCAACTCAGTGTCCAGAGCCACAGCCTTTAGATGACCACCCTTTCTGCCTCGTCCCCCGCGACTGGCATGGTCATCTGGTTGCTGTGGCTCCCACCAGATCTCTTCCCCCCGCTCACAAGGCACTTGTGCAGCTCTCTGCGGAGGTTTCTTCCTGTGGAGGCATGTCGGTCTTTGTTCGCAGCTTCCTGTAAGAGAGGCAGAACCGTCCGGCCGGAGGCGTTCCTGGGTTCTGCTCATTCAGCTGTGGAAAGAGCCAAGGGACCAAGTCAGATATATGGAACCTCGGGGATCCAACAAGGCTCCCAAGGGTAATTCCCAGCTCCCAGTGTGACCCAGTAGCCCAAGTGAGGAACTGAAGGTGGCATGGATTAGGAAACACCTTCTGCCCCATAGGGTTTCCTGAAGACCAGAGCAGAGTCTTCCCTGGACAATCTTGGTTTGCACCACCCATCACATTGCTTACACTTGCCCACGATCAATCAGTCGTTCCCACCAGTGACTCACCTCCACACGACTTCAGGAAAGGAAACTTGCGCCATGTGCAGCCCTGACATTGCAGAGCAACTGATTCTAAGGCAAAGTAATCGCCTGTTCAGAGTTTGTGTCCCTACCCAACCCTAGTGCTAGGGGCTTGGATGGAGGAGAAGAAGAAGAGGAGGAGGAGGAGTTTGGATTTGATATCCCGCTTTATCACTACCTGAAGGAGTCTCAAAGTGGCTCACATTCTCCTTTCCCTTCCTCCCCCACAACAAACACTCTGTGAGGTGAGTGGGGCTGAGAGACTTCAGAGAAGTGTGACTAGCCCAAGGTCACCCAGCAGCTGCATGTGGAGGAGCGGAGACGCGAACCTGGTTCACCAGATTATGAGTCCACCACTCTTAACCACTACACCACACGTTATAGCTTTAAAGAGAGCTGAAACTCTCTGGAAGGTGTGCAGAGGAGGATTGCCAAGATGAAAAAGGGCTTTGGAAACCAAGCCATATGAGGAACAGTTGAAGGAATTGGGTAGGTTTAGACAAGACTGAGAGGTGATATGAAAGCCATCTCCAAATATCAGATGGGCTGTCACATGGAAGATGGAGCAAGCTTGTTTTCTGCTGCTCCGGAGGGCAGGACCTGAACTGATGGATTCAAATGACAAGAAAGAAGATTCCTACTAAACACGAGGAAGAATTTGCTGACAGGAAGAGCTGCTTGATTGTGGAATGGACTCCCTTGTAAGCTTTTGGAACAGAGGCTGAATGGCCACCCGCCAGGGATTCTTTAGCTGTGGTTCCTGCATGGCAGGGATTGGACAAGACTGGGGACCCCTTCCATCTCTACAATCCAATGATTCTACGAACCTGGACATCCTCTTCTCTGTTTTCTGCCCCTGCTGCTGCTTCCGCCTTCTGGTTTTCCTGCTGCTTCCACCTTTTGCACTCTTCATTGATCCTGGAAAACATAATACAGAGGTTGGAGGGGCTGTCTCTTTGGGTGTGGCTGCGCTGCAAATTTAGGAACCTGAGAAGAGCCTGGTTGCTGGATCAACCCTATGTTCAGCATTCTGCAGCCAACCAGAGGTCCTCAGAAGGAATATAACAACAACAACAACAACAAACAACAAACAACAACAACAAAATAAATAAATAATTTATACCCTGTCCATCTGGCTGGGTTTCCCCAGCCACTCTGGGTGGCTCCCAATCGAATATTAAAAACACAATACAGCATTAAACATTAAAAACTTCCCTAAACAGGGCTGCTTTCAGATGTCTTTTAAAAGTAGAACAGTTACAGGTAGGTAGCCGTGTTGGTCTGCCATAGTCAAAACAAAATAAAAAAATTCCTTCCAGTAGCACCTTAGAGACCAACTAAGTTTGTTCTTGGTATGAGCTTTCGTGTGCATGCACACTTCTTCAGATACACTGAAACAGAAGTCACCAGACCCTTATATATAGTGAGAGAGTGAGGAGGGGTATTACTCAGAAGGGTGGTGGGAATGGGGGATTGGCTGATGGGTGTGGAAAACCTGTTGACGACTGTTAACGACTGCAATTAGTCATCAACAGGTTTTCCACACCCATCAGACCAAACTTAGTTGGTCTCTAAGGTGCTACTGGAAGGATTTTTTTTATTTTTTATTTTGTTTTGACTATGGCAGACCAACACGGCTACCTACCTGTAACTGGAACTATGTTTTTATATGTGTTGGAAGTTGCCCAGAGTGGCTGGGGCAACCTAGTTGGATGGGGAGGGGTATAAATAATAAAATTTATTCTTATGGAATAGGACTTCCCTATTTGGAGAAATGTTGGGAGGGCAGGAAGTTGGTGGCCATCAATACAACTTGTGGCAGCAAATCCCACAGGCTCCCCCCCCAAAAAAGGTCCTAGAAATCATAAGAACATAGGAATAGCCCTGCTAGGTCAGGCCAGTGGCCCAGCACCCCTGTTATCTCAGAGGCCAACCAGATGCTAGGCTTCCTCTTCCCGAATCGGTAGGGTTAATGATCGATGGAAGTGAACAATAGCCAGCCTTACCGGGTCCAATGTTTTTGCATCCCAAGAGCCAGGCCACAGAGCAGAGCTGCACAAGTCAAGGCAATGAATACGCCAGCGAGGATCTTGAACAAGTGGAGGTCGGAAAGCGCTGCGGGCGAACAGAGGTTGGGGTGGTGGTGGTGAGAAAATAGCCGGGGAGAGGACACTGAGAACCGCCCATCCCCAGGGGGCCTGCGGTGGGAGGCTTATCAATAAACCTATTTCTAGCCTAAGATGTCAAGGCAGTGAAAGGAAGGGCGGAAAAGGATATCGTTTGGAGTACCTGCTTCCTCAAACCATATTAGGAGTGTGTCAAGAAGGCTTGTGCAGGAAAAAGCCCAGTCTTGAGCTAGCCTGATATTATTGTTCATTAAATTTATACATCGCCCTTCGACCCAAGATCACAGAACGGTTTACAACATAAAACAACTGAAAGGAGGCGCCCTGTCCTTCTCACTGGATCAGGCACCCAGCTCTGATAACGCAGGCATGCTTTTCCTCTGAGAATGTGGGTTAATTTCTAGGCACGTGTAAAGTGGGAATGCCTCTATAGAAACCCGTGTGATTTATAGGACGGCGGACTCCACTTTTGCGGGTTCTCCACCGGCCGCTGTTGTTCTGACCAAGTAAAACTGCCTCTGGCATCACAGTGGGGTGTTGATTGAAGAAGTCCACAGCAAGCCACTTTACAGTGGAATGGATTCGCTCGGGAGGTTGTGGACTCTCCTCCGTTGGAGGTTTTTAAGCAGAGGTTGGATGGCCGTCTTTAGCTGAGGTGCCTGCACTGCAGGGGGTTGGACTAGATGACTCTTGGGGTCCCTTCCAACACTATGATTCTACAATGGGAAACTCAAAAAATTAGAATATTGTGGAAAAATCCATTTATGTAAGCAATTGTTTTCATTAGCTACTGGAGTTTAATATATGAGATAGACTCATGACATGCAAAGCGAGATATGTCAAGCCTTTGCTTGTTATAATTGTGATGACTATGGTACAAAGAAATTTCAGAAATAGACTGGAAAGAGAAGTGGCTGAATTGCAACTAATCACCAAACTTAGAAACCATGGAGAAACCTGGTCTGAACAAAGACATTGGATTCTTATCTCATTATACATAACAAAGCTATCTTTAGCCATCTCACCCCTTGCCTTTCCCTGCAAGACTAATTGCAGCCGTTAAGAGTCGTCAACAGGTTTTCCACACCTATCAGCTGATCACCCATTCCCACCACCCTTCTGAGTAATACCCCTCCCCACTCCCTCACTATATTTAAGGATCTGGTGACTTCTGTTTCAGTGTATCTGAAGAAGTGTGCATGCACACGAAAGCTCATACCAAGAACAAACACAGTTGGTCTCTAAGGTGCTACTGGAAAGAATTTTCTATTTTGTTTCGACTATGGCAGACCAACACGGCTACCCACCTGTAACTTTTAAGTTGAATTACTGAAAGAAATGAACCTTTCCATGATATTCTAATTTTTTGAGTTTCACCTATATGATACAGGACCTCTTGGATTGGGGATTATGAGAAGAGGTCCAGCTGATGGGTGGGTGGAAACTCAGTCACACAGCTGATCCAGCCTCATCTCTACCTGCTGCACACCTGCTGTCACTTATGATGCCTGGCGTGGGGAAGGTGGGTATGGTGTTTTTTTTTTGGGGGGGGGGAAACAGCATTGTGGGTCAGATATAGCCCATGGGATGGAGGTCGCTGTCCTGTAGTGTACTGTACTGGTTTTTAGAAAACGCATGGGCTCCCCACTCCTCCGAAAACCCTACTCCTTTCTCCATTCCTGTTCCCCCCCACCCCCGCTTGAGTTCTGCTCACTCTCTGCGCTGAAGTCAACGGCACTGGCGGTCTTTCCAAACGGGTTTCCGGCCTGGCAGACATAACGCCCCGAATCCTCTGGCGTGACGTCTCGGATCTCCACCCTCAGGCTGTTGTAGGAGGGGAACATGGCGAAGCGCAGGCCGGCTGCGGCATGGGAGCGGTTGGTGCCAGCCAGGAGCCGGTCTCCTTTGTACAAGGCCAGCAGGGAGCGGGGATGGCTGTCCACCTTGCAGTCGATGATGCCCACCTTCCCGTTTTGGTTGTCCAGGTAGGCACTGACGGCAGGGGTGCTGGGTGCATCTGAATGGGTAAGAACATCAGAAAAAAAGATAGTCCTTCTAATCTGGAGGTGTCAAGGACCGGCTGGATGCAGAGGTGTGCTGGGAGGCCCCAGCCGGGGAACCCCCTAGCGCAGAGGTTTCCAACCTTTTGGAGTCCATGGCTCTCTTGACCAAATACAGGGGTACCTTGGTTCTCAAACTTGATCCATTTTGGAAGACCATTCCAAAACCAAAGCGTTCCCAAACCGAGGTGCGCTTTCCCATAGAAAGTAACGCAAAATGGATTAATCCGTTCCAGACTTTTAAAAACAACCCCTAAAACAGGAATTTAACATGAGACCATTGATCCATAAAATGAAAGCAATAAACAATGTACTGCAGTCACACAATCAATCAATCAATCAATCAATCAGCTGAACTGGGTTCCACACAGTCACAAAAACAAAACAAAAAAAGCTGCAAAAACGCAAAACAAAGAGCAAAAACAGACAGACCACAGCGCAACACTCAAAACGGAAGTGTGGCAATCAAATCGGAAGCGTAACACTCAAAATGGAGCACATTAGGCTTCTGAAAAAAGTTTGCGAACTGGAACACTTCCGGGTTTGCAGCCTTCGGGATCCACATCGTTCAAGTCCCAAGGCGTTTGAGAACCAAGATACCGCTGTACCATCTTTCTGTGGCACCCCTGTGGGACTCAGGAGCCCAGTTAGGTCACCCCTTGCCTGCAGCGCTGGCAGCCCCCCACCCATTTTCAGCTCCACTTTCCTTGTGGAGTGCTGCCTCAGCCTCTTCCCCTCTCCCCTCTCCTTAGGGAGTCCTCTGGGCAGCTGCCGCCCCCGACCCCAGGGCAGGCGTGTCCATTTAGGCGAACTAGGCAATTGCCTAGGGCGCCAAAATGGAGGGGGCGCTGGCCAGGCTTGGGCGGGACGGGCTAGCAGCAGCTTCTCCGCTGTAGCGGAGAGGTGCTGCTTGCCCCCTACACCACCCCCGGCTCCCGCTAAAGCAGGCTTTGGCGGGGGGCGGGACGGGCGAGCAGCAGCTTCTCCGCTACAGCGGAGAAACTGCTGCTTGCCTCTCCACCCCCCTCCCGCTAAAGCAGGCTTTGGCGGGGGGCGGGGGGCGGAGGGCCGCCAGAAGGTGGTTCGCCTAGGGCGCGAGAACCCAACCCTGGCCTCGGAGCCGCCCCACCCTGCTCCAAAGAGAGGTGCCTCCTCACACAGGGGCTGGGAACAGGATGCCCCCAGCCTTAGTAGCCTTAGTAGCCCCGCAGAGACTGGCCAAATGAGGCCAGCACTTTGCCTTGGGAGGCAGCAGTGGCAGCAGCGGGTGCTGCCAGGTCAGCATGGCGGAAAGGCTCCCCTTTGGCACTGGGCACTGAGGTCCCAGGCAGGTCTTGCACACAAGCACAAGAAAGACCAGCACAGCACCTGCCTACCTGCCCGGCCTCCCACTTGTCTGTTCTCAACAGCAAAGGTTGGTGGACTGGTTGGCAGGGCTCCCTCACCCATATCATTCCTGGGCATGTTCTAGGGCAGGGGTCCCCAAACTAAGGCCCGTGGGCCGGATGCGGCCCAATCACCCTCTAAATCCAGCCAGCGGACAATCTGGGATTCAGCGTGTTTTTACATTAGAATGTGTCCTTTTATTTAAAATGCACCTCTGGGTTATTTGTGGGGCATAGGAATTCGTTCATATATTTTTTTCAAAATATAGTCCGGCCCCCCACAAGGTTTGAGGGACTGTGGAGCGGCCCCCCACTGAAAATTTTTGCTGACCCCTGTTCTAGGGAGACCGGGGGGAGAGGGTAGCTGGTCGCAGCAGGAGGGGGGGGATTCCCTGGCTTCTTCAGCAGCCTGCCTCTCTGCCTCTTGACCAGCCTCCTCTCGCGTTACTGCTTTTGCCTTGGAGTCTGAACTGTGCTGTGCTGCAGCCACTAAGCTAAAGGTGAAGGGACCCCTGACCATTAGGTCCAGTCGCAAACGACTCTGGGGTTGCGGCGCTCATCTCGCTTTATTGGCCGAGGGAGCTGACATTTGTCCGCAGACAGTTTTTCCGGGTCATGTGGCCAGCATGACTAAGCCGCTTCTGGCGAACCAGAGCAGCGCACGGAAACGCCGTTTACCTTCCCGCCGGAGTGGTACCTATTTATCTACTTGCACTTTGATGTGCTTTCGAACTGCTAGGTTGGCAGGAGCAGGGACCGAGCAACGGGAGCTCACCCTGTCACTGCGGGGATTCGAACCGCCGACCTTCTGATCAGCAAGCCCTAGGTTCTGTGGTTTAACCGACAGCACCACCCGTGTTCCGCTGAAGCCACTACCTGTTCACTAAACTCTTCTGCTTCCTGGCTCACTGCCTGCCATTTTCTGAAGGGCCTTAAGTGGCCCTGCAGTTATTTCCCAATTCACCCAGAGCCTCTGGGATTTTGCAACCCTGGAATGCTGTGTCTAGTTCTGGGCACCACAATTTAAGGAGGATATTGACATTTCCTCCTTAAAGCTGGAAGGTGTGCAGAGGAGGGTCACCAGGATGATCAAGGGTTGAAAAAGCCAAGCCTTATGAGGAACAGTTGATTGAGTTGGATATATTTAGCTTGGAAAGAAGGAGACTAAAAGGAGATCATAGAATCATAGAGTTGGAAGGGAACCCTCATGATCATCTAGTCCAACCCCCTGAAATGCTGGAATATGCACTTGCCCCTTACAGGGATCGAACCAGCAACCTTGGCATTATCAACATCACACTCTAACCAATCACCCAAACAGATGGCTGCCATCTTCAAATATTTAAAAGGCTGTCACGTGGAAGATGGAGCAAGCTTGTTATCTCCTGCTCTGAAGGGTGGAACTCGAACCAACGACTTCAAGTTACAAGAAAGGAGATTCTGACTAAATGTCAGGAAGAACTTTCTGACAGTAAGAGCTGCGGGCTCCCACGGGAGGTGGTGGACTCTCCTTCCTTGGAGGTTTTTAAGCAGAGCTTGTATGGACATCGGTCACAGATTGTTTAGCTGAGATTCCTGCATTGCAGGGGGTTCGACTAGATGACCCTTGGTGACCTTCCAATGGTCCAATTCTATGAATCGGAGTTGGGACAGCCCAGTGGGCTGAGCTGGCCCCGTAGCATCCTTCACAAATCTTGCAAAGACCCACACACTTACAAAGCACGTTCAGGATGACCAAGGCAGAGGTCACGGTTCCCGTCCTCCCCTCTGCCTGGCAGTGGTACGAGCCAGCATCGTCCCTGGCCACGCCCACCAGGAGGAGGGACCGCTCCGGACCACCCCGGAACCACTTGCTGTTCTTGTACCATGTGTAGTTCATTTCCCCCTCCGCCTGGCTGACAACCACACAGGTCACGTTGGCCACGGCGCCTTCTTGGACATCGGGAGAGGGCTCAATCGCGACCCTGGCATCTGAGTAGGGAAAAGAGCAAGACAGAAACCAAAATAATTTGTCCTCCTCTGCTTCCAGTGTGGGGTAGTGGTTAAGAGCAGTAGACTCATAATCTGGTGAACCGGGTTCGCTTCCCCGCTCCTCCACATGCAGCTGCTGGGTGACCTTGGGCTAGTCACACTTCTCTGAAGTCTCTCAGCCTCCCACTCACCTCACAGAGTGTTTGTTGTGGGGGAGGAAGGGAAAGGAGAATGTTAGCCGCTTTGAGACTCCTTCGGGTAGTGATAAAGCGGGATATCAAATCCAAACTCCTCCTCCTCCTCCTCCTCCTCCTCTCCTCTTCTTCTTCTTCTTCTTCTTCTTCTTCTTCTTCTTCTTCTTCTTCCATTGCTTACTGCAGGGCTGGTTTACTGCAATGCACTCTATGCGGGGCTTCCTGATGCGGAAGCTGCAATGAGTGTAGGAGACTGCAGCAGCAGCAGCAGAAGAGTTTGGATTTGATATCCCGCTTTATCACTACCCGAAGGAGTCTCAAAGCGGCTCACATTCTCCTTTCCCTTCCTCCCCCACAACAAACACTCTGTGAGGTGAGTGGGGCTGAGAGACTTCAGAGAAGTGTGACTAGCCCAAGGTCACCCAGCAGCTGCATGTGGAGGAGCGGAGACGCGAACCCGGTTCACCAGATTACGAGTCCATTGCCACTTAACCACTACACCACACAGCACCATTGCTGACAGGAGGGAGGCTTTGTTATCACACAACAGCTGTGCTCAGAAGTCTGTGCTGGCTGCCCATCTGTTACTGGGCCAAGTTCAAAGTGTTGCTATTGGTACCTAAAGCCCTTAAGTAAAAAGTAAAAAGGTCAAGGACCCCCGAACGGTTAAGTCCAGTCAAAGGCGACTCATCTCGCTTTCTGGCCGAGGGAGGTAGCATTTGTCCACAGAAAGCTTTCCAGGTCATGTGGTTAGGAGGACTAAAGTGCTTCTGGTGCAACGGGACCCCCCTGCCCAGCACCTGAGGGCCCCAGTCCTGCCACTCACCACCTGGCCCAGGGTGGGGCCCGATGGGCTCTATAAAGGACTGCTACCGCCGCCACTGCTGCTGGGCAGAGAGGGCTCCGTTTTGTTTTGTTTTGTTTTTTGGTTTAAATTGCTGTTATATTTTACTTATGTCATTTTAAACTGCGATATTAATGCTGCATTCTATGTTTTAGATTTTGATTCATGTGGAAATTGTTTTCCATTTGGTTGTGTATTTTTTTTTATGTGGTTTATTTATTGCTTATGACTTATGTATTTATGTAAATCTTGTCATGCTTTAAGACGCCTTGTGCATTTTTTTTAACTGTGGAAAGGCAGCATACAAATGAAAAATGAAATGAAATGGCATGGGACACCGTGACAGAAACCAGAGTGCACGGAAATGCCGTTTACCTTTCCGCCGCAAAGATACCTACTTATCTACTTGCACTGGTGTGCTTTCTAACTGCTAGGTTGGCAGGAGCTGGGACAGAGCAACGGGAGCTCACCCCGTCACGGGGATTCGAACCGCCGACCTTCTGATTGGCAAGCAAGCCCAAGAGGCTCAGTGGTTTAGACCACAGCGCCACCCGCATCCCAGTTAAAGCCCTTAATTACCTAGGACCAGTATACCTATGAGATTGCCTTCCCCCATAAACACCCACTCAACCACTTTGATCAGCGGGATTGGCCCTGTTGCAGGTGCCACATGTTTTGCATTTGTAAGAACTCAGATCTTTTCATGTGCAAGCACTGACACTTTGGAACTCCCTGCCGATGGATATCAGGCAGGCGCCTTCACTGTACTGTTTCCGGCGCCTGCTAACCACATTTTTGTGCAGACAAGCCTACTCAGACGTGTAAAATGTTGATGTGAGTTTTAATCCCTTTTTCAGTTCGTTATTTTTTCTTCTGAACCTTTCAATGAGCTATCTTTACTGATTTTTTTTTTGTATTGTTTCATTCTCTTTTTAAACTCCTTTTGTTTTGTTTTACTAACCAAGCAGTATATAAGATTTTATAAAACAAATAAATCACCACATTGGGGGCCTGCATGTGTAAGGTGTTGGAGATTCATTCCCCGTATGTAGTCATGGGTTTGTTGTCTATCACATGACTGGGTATGTGTTTTCATTCCACAGTGGGAAGTGACGAATACAGGATGTTTGTGTGTTTCCTGAAGTAGGACTAGTGTCGTTCGTTCTTTCTCTTTGCTGTGTGATGCTAGAGAGAGCGAGAGACATGTTGCAGTGCTCCATGTGTGTTTATATGTAAATAAAGTAGATTAGCCAAAATGCTGAGTTGCTGAGTTCTGTTACGCAACTGCGCAAACCTTTGCGGATCCCTAAGTGTGCTGATGTCTTCTGGCATCAGTCGCTGTGATGTTCGGGCTGAAGAATGCTTTTGAAGCTCCCGAACCATCGCCCAGGAGGGAGGGAACATGCCAGTAGGGCATGTGTCTCTGCCAAGGTTCTACTCATGTGTAGGACATCCTGACATAAGGATGTAGACGGCAATTCTGTTTTGCATGTGGGCTATGTTTTGTGGCATTTGGTGCATCAGCAGCTGTGTGTAAGCCTGCCCTGCCCCGTCCTGCCCTGTCCTGCCCCCTTCTGGGGCCGAAAGTTGCACGCATGTTGGCAGCCGTGCAACAGCTGGACACGCATTCCCCCACATGGGAAGGGGAGAGGGTGGAGGAGAATTACTCACTCTCCACATTGAAGCGCATGGAGGCGGTGGTCTCCCCATAGGTGTTCTTAGCTGAGCATCGGTACTGCCCGTTGTCTTCCAGGCGGAGATCCTTGATCTCAACTTTCAGGGTGTTGTGGGCTGAGTGGATAATGAGCCGCTGGGTAGGGAGAGTCCCAGAACTCCTGCTGGAAGCCAAGATCACGCCCTCCCTGTACAGGGTGACGTCGGACGGCGGGTGACTCTCAACCGTGCACTCGATGATGGCTTGGCTCCCGGATTGAGTCTCCAGGAAGGAAGTCAGGGAGGGCTTCTTTGGAGCATCTGTGGGGGAGAGATGATGCCACATGTCAAAATGTTTCTGCACAAGAGGTGGTGGCCTGGCGGCAAGGGCCGGATTTGAAGCATGGTTACCTGCATTCCTGCATTGCAAGCGGGCTGGACTAGCTAAGGTAAAGGTAAAGGTAAACGGCTCAGGGCCACAATACCTCAAGGACCGCCTCTTTCCATATGAACCTACCCAGACACTGAGATCATTTTCTGAGGCCCTTCTTCGTGTGCCTTCTCCTCGAGAGGTCTGGAGGGTGGCAACACGAGAACAGGGCCTTCTCTGCAGTGGCTCCCTGTCTGTGGAATGCTCTCCGCAAGTTCGTGGTGCCTTCATGATACACCCTAAACGGCCTCGGTCCTGTATACCTGAAGGAGCATCTCCACCCCCATTGTTCAGCCCGGACACTGAGATCCAGCGCTGAGGGCCTTCTGGGTTCCCTCACTGCGAGAAGCAAAGCTACAGGGAACCAGGCAGAGGGCCTTCTCGGTAGTGGCGCCCGCCCTGTGGAACGCCCTCCCATCAGAGGTCAAGGAAATAAACAACTATCCTGACATTCAGAAGACATACCTGAAGGCAGCCCTGTTTAGGGAAGTTTTTAATGACTGATGTTTTAAATGTATTTTTAATCTTTTGTTGGAAGCTGCCCAGAGTGGCTGGGGAAACCCAGCCAGATGGGCGGGGTACAAATAATAAATTATTATTATTATTATTATTATTATTATTATTATTATTATTATTATTATTAGTGCCAGGCAAAAACGTTCCTTTTTAACCAGGCTGATTACATCCTATGCTGTTTTAATATATATTTTTTGGAGTGGGGTGGGGGGCTATTGGGTTGTTGTTTTTATTTTTATTAGATATTTTGTGGTTTTATATCTTGATTTTATTCTGAGACCCCCGAGTATAGGGCGGGATATAAATTCAGTAAATAATAATAAAGGACCCCTGGATGGTTAGGTCCAGTCAAAGGCGGCTTTGGGGTGCGATGCTCATCTTGTTTTTCAGGCCGAGGGAGCCAGCGTTTGTCCACAGGCAGCTTTCTGGGTCATGTGGCCAGCAGGACTAAACCGCTTCTGCCGCAACAGGACACCGTGACGGAAACCAGAGTGCACAGAAACGCCGTTTACCTTCCCGCCGATCGGTACCTATTTATCTACTTGCACTGGCATGCTTTCGAACTGCTAGGTTGGCAGAAGCTGGGATTCTGCTACAGTGAAAAATCTTGAAAACTTTTGAAAAACAAAAGAAGAATTCGATTTGAACTGCCAACATTCCGACAGGGAAGCCCCAAAGGCTCAGTGGTTTAGACCACAGCGTCACTCTTTGGGTCCCTTCCACCTCTGCAATTATTCTATGATTCTAAGTACTGGGTATGTACTGCAAACCTCAGATTGCTTTGTGGAAAACGTTTCTAGTCCTCACTGAGAATGGGAGAGAAATTTGTTTTTGTTTTTTTAAATGTGACCCCCTCCAATTTGCATTTCACTATGAGACATGAAATGCAGGCAGCATTTTGGATTTGTATTTCTCTGGATTTTGCAGCACAGCTTACCAACCAAAGATGTGTACTGTATATTAAGGGAAAGTGTTCACAAAAATGGATCAGATTAGGAGAAGTGGCTTGCAAAAAGGCATACATTAGATAAAATTGGGTGCTAAATGTGTGTATCAGTAGAAATGATGTCACTTTGGCTTCTGCCTCCATATTTAAGGCACAAATCATTCTTTCTTCTTTCCTTTTCGAAAAGTTTCCAAGATTTTTCACGGTAGAAGAATCTCCCTTCCCCAGTTGATGAGTTCCTGTGTGCCCATTCCTATAAAATTCCTCCTGTCTCCACCCCTCCACTCAACATTTTATAAGTTGAAAAACTACCCTGGGAATTTGGGAGGTGTGGAGGAGGAGAAGGAAAGTAGACTCATGACGGCACAGGTGCTAGCCAATCAGCACTGTACACAGCGATTCAGTTTTCCCTAGACAAAATGGGTCATTTCAACAGGTTCCAGTGTGCAGATTCCAAGACCAGCCCCATGGTTTAAGGAACATTTCGTAAGTCCACGCACAAACCCATTCCAAAAGGGAAGTCATGCTGTACTCACGGAGCACCTGCAGGGCGGCAGGTGGAGACTTCCTGGTCCCCCTCTCGTTCTGAACTTGGCAGGTGTAGGAGCCCACGTCGCTGGTTGCCACCGCCTGGAAGACGAGGGAGGGGGCCGGGCCCTCAGACAGCCACCTGGAATTCTTGTACCAGGTGTAGGCAGCTGTCGATGGGGAGCTTCTGTCTTCACAGACGAGAGAGACCCGATCCCCTTCACGCACCTCTGGGACTGGCTTAATCACAACCCTCGTAGCTGCAAGATGGAGAAGAGGGAAGCTGAAATGGACTGAAGCCACCAGCTTCAACAGGGAGTCATCGGCTTCCCCGGCCTGTGCTACTTGTTTAATGTACATTGACGTGGAAAACAAAAATATAATGTGCCTGTATTGTTTGGAAGCATTCCTTGGCACGGTGCAAAAGTAAACAACAAAATTGGCAGTCATGGAATGTAGTGATGGCCGCCAACTTCAGCGGCTCTCAGAGGATCAGACAATAATGAATGGGGGCCAAGTCTATCGATGGCCACTAGCCACTATGGCTGTGCTCTCCTACCGCTATTGAATACACCTGTGAAGACCACTTGCTGGGAACCACAAGGGGGGGAGGGATGCTGCACTCAGGTAATGCTTGGGGGCTTTCATAGAATCCTAGAATCCTAGAGTTGGAAGAGACCACAAGGGCCATCCAGTCCAACCCCCTGCCAAGCAGGAAACACCATCAAAGCATTCCTGACAGATGGCTGTCAAGCCTCCGCTTAAAGACCTCCAAAGAAGGAGACTCCACCACACTCCTTGGCAGCAAATTCCACTGTCCAACAGCTCTTACTGTCAGGAAGTTCTTCCTAATGTTTAGGTGGAATCTTCTTTCTTGTAGTTTGAATCCATTGCCCCGTGTCCGCTTCTCTGGAGCAGCAGAAAACAACCTTTCTCCCTCCTCTATATGACATCCTTTTATATATTTGAACATGGCTATCATATCACCCCTTAACCTTCTCTTCTCCAGGCTAAACATACCCAGCTCCCTAAGCCGTTCCTCATAAGGCATCGTTTCCAGGCCTTTGACCATTTTGGTTGCCCTCCTCTGGACACGTTCCAGCTTGTCAGTATCCTTCTTGAACTGTGGTGCCCAGAACTGGACACAGTATTCCAGGTGAGGTCTGACCAGAGCAGAATATAGTGGTACTATTACCTCCCTTGATCTAGACACTATACTCCTATTGATGCAGCCCAGAATTGCATTGGCTTTTTTACCTGGCCGGCCACTTTGAGAACAAAATGCTAGCCTAGATGGGCTCCCTTGGGTCTGACCTACTTCCCCAGTTACCTAGAGGAGCTGTTGGGGATTCGGGATTGACTTTCTGGGACCTTCAACCCTTCCCCAAGTACCAGCTATCTTCACTCACTCGCCACTGTGAAGTCTAAAGAGGCGCTGGTCTTGCCAATGCCATTGCTAGCCAGGCACTCGTACACCCCTTCGTCGTCCAGGCTGACATCTTTGATCTCGAGTCTCAAGGAGTTTGGAGAGGCAGCAGTGCTCAGCCTATGGTTTGGCGCCCGGCTGGCTTGGAAAGAGCTGGATGCGAGGACTTCACTGCCTCGGAGGAGGGAGAGCACAGACCAGGGGTTGCTTTCGACAGAGCACACAATGATGGCCAGAATCCCTTTCTGGGTCTCCTGGAAAGACTTCACGCAAACGTTCCTGGGAGGATCTTCCAGAAGGGGGA
Source organism: Lacerta viridis (assembly GCA_900245905.1). Taxonomy (NCBI): domain Eukaryota; kingdom Metazoa; phylum Chordata; class Lepidosauria; order Squamata; family Lacertidae; genus Lacerta; species Lacerta viridis. The sequence goes on along the minus strand of OFHU01003423.1, from coordinate 107,672 downwards.
AAGAGGAGCGAAATCAGCAGAATCAGGCGACTGAGTTATGCAGCAGTGAGAAAAAGATGTGCGTACACATTCTGGGTTTAAAATGTAGCCAGGCCATTCTTTTTCTGAGTTTTGATCTAAGCAAGTTTTTTTTCGGGGGGGGGGGAATGCATCAAAATGCAGCGCAGCGCGATTGCGTCTTATGCACAGTTAACTTGCGAGATTTCGACGGCTCGAAAATGATGCAAATTAGAAGCATCATAATTGCATTTTTGGTGAGGGGAGGCAGGGGTAGCGTGAAGGGGTCTTTTGCGGCAGGCCTCAGTTCTCCTGATCCTTACTTATTTATTTCATAGTATTTATGCACAGCTCATAGTCTCAGTGCTGCCTTTGTAGAACTCAACAGGAAGGAGAAGAAAGCTCCGTTTGGCTGACTCTGCCTGTCTCTTGGTTTCCTTTCCTTCTGCTCAATGGGCACCCACCACCACGGGGACTGGGCAACAACAGTTTGCAAATTCAGGGACTTACAGAGGACGTTCAGAGTGCCCAAGGAGGAGTTCCGAACCCTCTCCTGGTTCTTCACTGTGCAGTAGTAGGAGCCAGCATCAGCCACAGTAGCGTGGGGAAGTGACAGCATATTTGATGTGCCTTCGGCGTACCACCTGTTGTTTTTATACCACGTGTAGTGCGGATCGCCAGCTGTATTGCTGTCAACTGCACAGGTGAGGTTCACTGCATTCCCTTCGAGAACATCCGGAGGAGAAATCCAGATTCTTGCAGCTAAGCAGACCGACCATGGAAGGCAGGAAAACAGAGCTCTGTTAATGGGCAGATCTAAAAAAAAGGAGGGCCGCTCTGCAATGCAGGAATCTCTTTGGCCAACATGGGGCTCAAACACCCATGACCCTGAGTGCCAGGATTTACAATGTCTCTCTCACACAAGACGCGGCAAGCTGGCAGGTTAATTACTCTTAGGTTTATTTAGTAATTACACGGTAACTGCAGTCTGAGCTCTCCCAGCTCAGTCATCACTGGATGAACCAGTTGGCCCCACTGGATGACGCACTCTGCGCCAGCAGGATATCCTCCACCTTTTGCTCCAACCTCCTGCTGGGCCGACATTGCCCTATTACCCGGCTCCTGCTCCTGCTCCGAGGAGACTCTGGTACGGCCAGCCCTTCCTCCTCCTCCTCTTGAGCAAAATCTAACAGCGGCTGTTCCCTTGCAGCCGGCTCTGTCGGCTCTGTGCTGCTTTGAGAATGGACAGCTTGCATTCCAGAGCGAGAGGGGCTTACATCACTCTCAATGTGGGAAGGAATCAAGTCTCTACTCCTCCCCCCCCCAGTCTGCCCTCTTTCCTCTCCAGAGTCCTCGCTGTCGCTCAACGTCCCTGACACTGAGATTAAGAGTCTCATGCTCTACCAGCTGAGCCACCCTTCACACGATCGCACCCCTTCTCCTACTCACTCTCTGCGATGAACGTCACCGAGGAACTGGCGTTGCCGTGCACATTGCCAGTAAAGCAGAAGTACTCTCCTTCATCCTCCATCACCACATGGGAGATCTCCACTCTCAAGCTGTTGTATGAGGCTGATATGCCGACCCGTGGATTGGGTGCCCCCATGCCAGAGTTGATGGTGGAGGCCAGGAGCTCACCGCCCTTGTAGATGGCCAGCTGGGACTGTGGCTCACTCTGGGTGCTGCAGTGGATGACGGCCACCTGCCTGCCCTGTGTCTGAAGGAAGGAGGTCACCTGAGGTTTCCGAGGCGGATCTGTGCAAGCAGGAGAGAGATGCTAGCTTTAGGGTCGATGGTGGGGGCTACCTCCTTTCCAGCTGATGGTTGACTCAGGACAGGCAAACGATTATTACTTTATCCTTTATCATATTTATAAAACTGCCCTTCCTCAAGAGACCACAGGGAGTTTTGCAACATAAAACATAAAACACAAAATACTTAATATAATAATAGTAAGGGGGGGGGGGAAGAAGAAGACGAGGAGTTTGGATTTGATATCCCGCTTTATCACTACCCGAAGGAGTCTCAAAGCGGCTAACATTCTCCTTTCCCTTCCTCCCCCACAACAAACACTCTGTGAGGTGAGTGGGGCTGAGAGACTTCAGAGAAGTGTCACTAGCCCAAGGTCACCCAGCAGCTGCATGTGGAGGAGGGGGGAAGCGAACCCAGTTCACCAGATTACAAGTCCACCACTCTTAACCACTGCACCACACTGGGAGAGAAAATACCCTCACGTCCTCCCTTTAAAAGGCCATAGATTATGAAAACATTTTGTCTATAAACTCTCAGGGAGCCACACAACAGGATTTTTGATCACCTGTACGCAGTGCCATGGAGGAATCCAGTTTGAAATGGCTTGGAGGTCCCTTGGAGCTTCATTAACGCATGACCCAGGAATTTTGGATCCACTCCAAACCGATGCCAAAGTTTTGGGCTCATTTTGGGCTGTTGTGTGTTGTGAACCACCCACCCTCCAGGGTTGGATTTTAGCGGGGATACTTATGGCCCCTGGTTTGAGTATCAGTTACTCCATTTGAGGGGTGGCACAAAACGTAGGGTCTGCGGCACGAAACCGCTTTATTGTGTTTCATATATTCTGTAAGCCTCCCAGAGTGGCTTGGGGGGCGGTAATAAAGAGTACAATTATTTTTATTTTTTATTAAAACTCTTGCAAAAGTTTGGCACTGGTTTGGAGTGAATCGGATGATGTTGGGGTTTGTTTGGGGGGGGTACCTATGGCCCCTGGTCTGAGTATGAATTATTCTATTTCAGGGGGTGGCACGAAATGCAGGCTTTGTGGCACAAAATGAGGACAAAACATTGGCATCACTTTGGAGGGGATCCAGTTTTCCCGATTTCCAGATTTCTGGGTCACAGGTTAATGAAGCTGTCCCTTGGGATTGGGAATTTCCTCATTGCATGCTTAATGTCTGGCTATCGCCCACCCCAAGCTGACTGCAGGGAGTCTAATCCATGTTAGGGATGCTACCAGCAAAAACGCCACCACTTACAAAAGACAGTTATGCTGATGGCCGGAGAGACGCTGGTGCTGGCCTCATCCGGCGTGTGGGCTTTGCAATGGTAGGACCCAGCGTCGCTGCTGGTGATGGCCTTGAAGCTGAGTGTGCTGGCATCGCACTCTTGGAGGGGCTTGCTGTTTTTGTACCAGGAGAAGGTGAAGTCCTCGGGAACAGACCCCATCACGTCGCAGCTCAGGGTGAGCGCCTCTCCTTCCAGCAACTCGGGGGATGGCGTAGCCAGAACTCGGGCAGCTGGATTTGGGAAGAAAGTCAGGCATGGGGCTCTTAATCTCAAGGTCATGGGTCCGAGCCCCAGGTTGGGCTGTAGATTCCAACATTGCAGGGGGTTGGACTAGATGACCCCTGTGAACAATTCTAGAATTCCAGGAAACTAGATAACAGGCTTAAATGCAGCAAAGAATGAATGCTCAGAGATTTTCATTCATTCATGCAGATATTTCTATATAGGTAAAGGACCCCTGGATGGTCAAGTCCAGTAAAAGGCAACTATGGGGTTGTGGCACTCATCTCGTTTTCAGGCCAAGGGAGGCAGCGTTTGTCCACAGACAGCTTTCTGGGTCCCGTGGCCAGCATGACTAAACTGCTTCTGGTGCAACGGAACACCGTGACGGAAACCAGAGCGCACGGAAATGCCGTTTACCTTCCCAACGCAGGGTACCTATTTATCTACTTGCACTGGCATGCTTTCAAACTGCAAGGTTGGCAGGAGCTGGGACAGAGCAACAGGAGTTCACCCCGTCGTGGGGATTCGAACTGCTGACCTTCCAGTCGGCAAGCCCAAGAGGCTCAGTGGTTTAGACCACCATAAGGAGCCAGTTGGTTAGAGTGTTGGACTGGGAACTGGGAGAGGCCAGGGTTTGAATCCCCACTCAGCTGTGAAGCTCACTGAGTGTGGCGTTGGGGGCCAGTCAATGTCTCTCAGCCTTCTCTAGGTCCCGCCACCCACACAGGCTGTCTTGGTGGGGATGTGAGAGAGGGCCTTCTCTGTTGTTTGTGGTGATTGAGAAGAGATCTTCAAAAATCTAGAGGATTGGCACATGGAAGTTGGAGCAAGTGTGTTTTCTGCAGTGCTAGAGGGTAGGACCCAAACAAATGGATTCAGAAGACAAGGAAGGAGCTTTCGGCTAAATATTAGGAAGGGGAAACGCGAGACCAACTAAGTTTGTTCCATGCACACTTCTTCTGGCGTCCGGGGGAGAGTGCGGGCAGCGCAAGCACCCGGCTGCCCGTGGGGGCAGGGGGAGGCCGCTGGCGGGGCCACACGGCTCCCCCTGCTCACTGTGCTTGAAGACGGGGATGGGCGGCCAGCTCGCAGCCCGGTTCCACAAATAATCCTCAGTGCATGAAACAAGCACACTTGCTTTTCCATTCTCAATCCAGCTGCTTCCCCTTCCCCTGCTCTTTCCTCTGCATTCAATTATTTTGGACTGTAAGCTCCTCAGGGCAGGGACCTGCCGTCTTGTACTCCACGAGGCATCCTGCATCCTTGTCAGGGAATGCACTCAATCGGAGGATTGGGGAATGCATTCTCAGGTAGAGCAACACCTCTCTGAAGAGAAGCTGGAGGGGGAAGATTTGCACACACACACACACACACACACACACCCTGGTGTTTCCCGCAGTTTCAGAAGCAGGGAGAGACACTTCGGCATGAGTTACCTAGCTACGAGATAATGGAAAGAAAAAAAGAAGGGAGGGAACAGCCAGCAGAGACGTCATTAGAGAGTGTGGGGGACCCTCCCCCCCAAGAACTAGGAGGTCTGTCTCAGGACTGGCGCTAGGGCTTCTTGCGCCCTAGGTGAACCACTTTCTGCCCCCCGCGCCCTGGCGCGCGCACCACCAGCCCCAATGGACGAGACGGGGCTGGCTAGCCCGTCCCGCCCAAGCCTGGCCAGCGCCCCCTCCATTTTGGCGCCCTAGGCAATTGCCTAGTTCGCCTAAATGGACGTGCCGGCCCTGGTCTGTCCGTATTAGAGAACAAAGGATGAAGAGAGGAGGAGAAACTTCCTATTGGCACTCAGGATGTTGTGAGGGATGGAAGGGGGAGGATCATAGCTGTCAACTTTTCCCTTTTCTTGCGAGGAATCCTATTCAGAATAAGGGAATTTCCCTTTAAAAAAGGGAAACGTTGACAGCTATGGGGAGGATCTGGAGTAGCCAACTGCCCTCCTTGTGGAGAGATGTGGATTTTTGCTTGCAACCAGATGACCGAGTAAAAAGGACTATAAATTAGAAACTCCTCGTTAATTCTTGTCTGTGAAAAAAAAAAGATTCCTTCCAGTAGCACCTTAGAGACCAACTAAGTTTGTTCTTGGTATGAGCTTTCGTGTGCATGCACACTTCTTCAGATACTCTTGTCTGCGAAGTTACCGAAGGGAGGAGAGGACTCTCCACGCCTGGCAATACCATGACAGCATTGAAATAGACCCACGGCTATTGTCGGCGCCACAATCTCAGCCCCTCTGCACTCACTCTGCACACGGAAGTACAGCAGCGTGGACGAAGAGCCGTAGGCGTTGGTGGCTGTGACGTTGTAGCTGCCTTCGTCCTGCGGCTCGATGCCTCTCATCTCCACCCCCATGGCATTGGGAGCGGCCGTGATCCTGACCCTCTGGGAGGCTGCGCTGTTCGCTGAGCTGCTAGAAGCCACGACTTCAACCCCTTTATACAGGACCAGTTGGGCCGGAGGGTTGCTGTCCACTGAACAATGGAAAATGGCGACCCGCCCTCTTTCCGTCTCCACGAAGACTGTCGCCCGAGGCTTCCCAGGGGGGTCTGGAACCAGAGGAGATACACGTCAGAGCGCCAGACCCAAGCTTTCAACGAACGAAACAGTGCCAATGCGAAATTATACCTATTGCCCCGATTGAGTCGCCTGACAATTGATCAGATAATAGCATTTAATTTATGTGGCGGAAATGTATAACTTTGAATAGAGAGTGTTTGGCTGATAGTATGAATGAATGAATGAATTTATTTTTACGGTCACGGACCAACTTACTAAATCAATAATACAAAAGTAATACATTAAAATCTGCATAACAAAAACAAAAACCACACACAGCAGCATTTAAAATATATAGATTAGAATTGGGGGCATTAAAATATGGCCTGAAAATTGCCATTTAGGGTCCTATTCATAGCGATAATACCGCTTTTTCTCTGAGGTTTATGGCTGCTATGCAGTATTTAGCTACTCTCAGGGTAATCTCAGGGTCTACAAGGCATTTAAGGCATAGGAATTCATTTAAAGGATTTTGTATGACCGGGGAAATAAAAACCCGGCGTATGTCATTGTAAAAGCAGCAGCATAATAAAACATGAGAAACAGATTCTACCTCCGGCAGGCTGCAGGGGCAGACTCGTTCCACATATCGTTTACCTGCAAATCTTCTCTGCGGTAAGGCAGATGGTAATACCTTAAATCTAGCAAGGGTAAATGCCCGTCTATATTTGGGTATTTGTAATTTTGTCAAATACTTTGCTGGAGAAAATCCTCTCCCATTGTGCCTTATAGCTAGATGTTTGTTCATCTCACTCCTCGTATGACGTTGGAGTTCCACATCGCAGACTCGTTGGCGTGGCTGATAGTGTGTTTTATAGGACTGAAACTTCATGATTTATGTGGAAAACAAAACTACAAGAAGTTGGGAAAGAAAGAGAAACTTGAAGGCATTGGTTCGGGAGGAGCAAAGATGGGAAGAGGTCCCACAAGGGCTATCTTTCAAAGTTATAGTATCTCCCCAGGGAGGTTCATCTGGCACCTAATACTAATACTAAAACTAATAATTTATACCCCACCCATCCGGCTGGGTTTCCCCAGTCACTCTGGGTAGCTCCCAACAAAATATTAAAAATAGAAACAAACATGTAAAACTTCCCTAAAGAGGGCTGCCTTCAGGTGTCTTCTCAAAGTTGGATAGTTGTGTATTTCCTTGACATCTGCTGGGAGGGCGTTCCACGGGGCGGGTGCCACCACCGAGAAGGCCCTCTGCCTGGTTCCCTGTAGTGTCACTTCTCGCAGGGAGGCAACCGCCAGAAGGCCCTCGGAGCTGGACCTGATTGTCCGGGCTGAGCAATGGGGGGTGGAGACACTCCTTCAGCCTTCATTATACATCTTTAGGCGCCAGGCGAAAACTGTCCTCTTCAAACAGGCCTTTGGCTGATTAATATCCTGTGGCCTTTTAAATGTGTTTGTGGGAGGGGGGTTATTGTTTAGTTTGGTTTTAACTATTTATTGTGTGCTTTTATCCTGTATTTTTTTATCTTGTGAACCGCTCTGAGATCATCGGATGACGGAGGTATATATATTTAATTAAAAAATAAAATAAATATTATTATTATTTGATTTGTACTATAAAACTTTTTTTTAAAAGAATATAAGATGAGCCTGCAGGATGATGCCGATGGCCCAACTAGTCCAGTATCCTGTTCTTACCATGGCCAACCAGATGCTCCAGTGGGAAACCCACAAGCAAGATTCTGGCTCAAGAGCCCTCTCCTCTCCTGTGGTTTCCAGCAACAGGGATTCAGAAGCATTACTGCACCTGACTGCAGAGGCCGAGAACAGCTACCATCGCTAGGATCCATCGATAGCCCTCTCCTCCTCCTCCATGAATTTGTCTACCCCTCTTTTAAAGCCATCCAAGTCGGTGGCCATTGCTGCCTCCTGTGGCAGGGAGTTCCATAGTTTAACTATGCACTGTGTAAAGCAGGGCTTTCTTTTCACTGTCCTAAATCTCCCAACGTTCAGCTTCGTTGGATGTCCACAGGTTCCGGTGTCATGAGAGAGGAAGAAAAACTTGTCTCTATTCCGCTTCTCAAGGACACGCATGATTTTATAAACATCCATGATGTTGCCTCTTTTTCTAGCATTACATTTTGTTAGTCCGTAAATCCAAGAGCAGTGGCCCAAAGACGAATGGGGCAGGTCACAGAGGACGTGCAATTTTCCTACATGGATGTGATATCCTGGACTGTCTCGTATGAAATAGATCTGAGAGCGGCTTATTCATTTACAGCTATGAAGTCGGCTGACGGGAGGGAATCGCCTTGCCTGCCTTTGCTCTATGTATATGAGATGTTCTGTGTGTGAGTGTTTGCGGGGAAATACTTCCGGAAGTCTAATTTGATAGCATTTCGAACAAAACTGCAAAAGTCAGCGGCTCTTACCAGGGGCGGAGCGAGCCAATCTGCCGCCCGGGGCGGCAAACATCAAGGCACCCCTCCCCGCACGCACGTTGTGACATCACGACGCGTGCGCAGCCTCCTGGGTGGACTGCGCATGTGTGGACATGCGCAGTCCACCCAAGATGGCGGGCGCGATCGGCCGGCACCACTTCCGACTGGCACCGCGCCGCGCCGCGTCGCATTTTAAGGCTGCAGTGGGCGAACTGTTCGCCTGCTGCAGCCATAAAACGCGGCGCCGGTCGGGAGGGGTGCCGGCCGATTGCGCCCACCATCTTGGGTGGACATGCGCAGTCCACCCAAGATGGCGGGCGCGATCGGCCGGCACCCCTTCCGTGTGGTGCGGCAACCTTTAAGGCTGCAGCGCATGAACAGCAGCACAGACGCTGTGCTGCTGTTCGCACGTTGCAGCCTTTTAAAAGTTGCCGTGCCGTCGGTCGCAGGGGTGGGGCCTGCCCCCAGAGTGTCACCCTCCCTAGGGCGGTCCGCCCCCCCGCCCCCTTTCTCCGCCCCTGGCTCTTACACAGCACAGACAGGGTGGCGGTGGTGGAGCTCTTGGTGGCTTTCTCGTTCTCCACTTGGCAGCGATAGATCCCCGAATCGCCTCTGGACACTTGCTGGAACTCCAGGGAATCCCCACGGGCCTCGGGGAGGGGGAGACCATCCCTGTACCAGGTGTAGTTGCTTGAGGTGGTGTTATCGCTGTTCACCTCGCAGGACAGCTGGACCGCCTCACCTTCACGCACCGCAGAGAACGGGGAGATGGTGATTCTCGCAGCTGGAGGACAGTTGGGGTGGGGGAAATAAAACGGGCACAGTTGTCAGCTGCCATTCCTGCATTTAGCTGTGGTTCTTGTGTCCTTGAGATCTGTAGATAAAGGGCAGTATACAGGTGTAACTCGAAAAATTAGAATATCGTGGAAAGGTTCATTTCTTTCAGTAATTCAACTTAAAAGGTGAAACTAATATATGAGATAGACTCATGACATGCAAAGCGAGATATGTCAAGCCTTTATTTACAGGTGGGTAGCCGTGTTGGTCTGCCATAGTCGAAACAAAATAGAAAATTCTTTCCAGTATCACCTTAGAGACCAACTGAGAGTTTGTTCTTTGGTGTGAAGAAGTGTGCATGCACACGAAAGCTCATACCAAGAACAAACTCAGTTGGTCTCTAAGGTGCTACTGGAAAGAATTTTCTATTATGTTAAGCCTTTATTTGTTATAATTGTGATGATTGTGCGTACAGCTGATGAGAACCCCAAATTAACAATTTCAACTTGGGGTTTTCATCAGCTGTGCGCCATAATCATCACAATTATAACAAGCAAAGGCTTGACATATCTCGCTTTGCATGTCATGAGTCTATCTCATATATTAAACTCCAGTAGCTAATGAAAACAATTGCTTACATAAATGGACTTTTCCACAATATTCTAATTTTTCGAGTTTCACCTGTATAAACCACAGAAATAACTTATAATAATAACAATAACAATTGCAAAACAAAATAAAAAAATAAATAAAAAATCCTTCCAGTAGCACCTTGAGACCAACTAAGTTTGTTCTTGGTATGAGCTTTTGTGTGTGCATGCAGAGTGTATCTGAAGAAGTGTGCATGCACACGAAAGCTCATACCAAGAACAAACTTAGTTGGTCTCTAAGGTGCTACTGGAAGGAATTTTTTTATTTTTTATTTTGTTTTGACTAGGGCAGACCAACACGGCTACCTACCTGTAACAATAGCAATTGCAGGCAGTTGGGTCCTTTCCAACTCTACAAGTCTGTGATTCAGAGGAGAACGTCTTAAAGGTGAGTAAACCCTAAAGCAGGGGTCGGCAACCTAAGGCCTGGGGGCTGAATGCGGCCCAATCGCCTTCTCAATCCGGCCCGCGGACGGTCCGGGAATCAGCGTGTTTTTAGAATGTGTCCTTTAATTTAAAATGCATCTCTGGGTTATTTGTGGGGCATAGGAATTCGTTTATTTTTCTTTCCCAAAATATAGTCCGGCCCCCCACATGGTCTGAGGGACGGTGGACCGGCCCACGGCTGAAAAAGGTTGCTGACCCCTGCCCTAAAGGGTTAACACAGATACCTGAGTGGAGTAGCAGCAATCCAATTTGCTCAGCTTCCTCACTCCAGGATGGATAAATCTAGTTAAGTTTGCCAAAGTCAGGGTTATCAGTGAAGTATTTTATAAAAAATACTTAGATGCTGTAGAATATCTGCTCTAGCAGGCAACAGTAAAAAAATTCCCGTCTCTTCTTTCAGGCAGAGGAACAGCACTGTGACTGTTAAGAAACATGGCTAGTTAGTTCCATAGATTGCAGTTTTAGCCGGGGCCGGATTTACGTTTGATGCGGCCCTAAGGAGCTACTGAAGGTAACGGGGCCCTTTATATGTCCAGCTGTCCTTTGTCAACAACAAATTGGCACTGTTTTTTTTCCTGTTGAATATATGCTATATGGTAATTTATGGACCTAAGAGGTATCTAAAGCCATTTGCACATTACAAAATATGTATTTTATCAAAGTAATTGTTGACTGAAATACAATTAAGAAGAAGTATATTAATATAATTATTAATAATTATATTGATTATTAATAATTATTAGGCTTTAAGTGTATGTAGGTTTTATTTTATTTGTTTTTTATCTTATATTTTGGAAATGTACATCCGGTTTTTTCCCCTTTAATTTTTTTTGGGGCCCCCAAGAGAGTGGGGCCCCAAGCTATAGCTTGTTTAGCATATATGTAAATCTGGCACTGGTTTTTGGCACTCCCAAGGATCATTTCGTCCAACCCTCCTGCAATGCAGGAATCACAGCTAAAGAATCCTTGAAAGGTGGCCATCCAACCTCAGTCCAAAAACCTACAAATGATGGTCAGGGAAAAAGAGGAGATTGTGAGACAATCATAAATGAAAGTCGTATTTCAGAATATTAGATGGAACAAAGCAAAGGCAGGGGTGTTGCAAAGTAAATTGGTACCCGGGGGCCAATTTTTTTGTCACCCCCCCCCCCAGGCATAGGAAGGTCAGGTGGTACCCGGTGCGGAAAATTTCTTGTCAACCCCCCCATTGATTCCCCCCCCCAGCAAAAATGGTTTTACGTTATTTCATATTTTCTTACAAAGGAATAATAACAAGTAATAATAATAATAAACTTTTATTTATATCCCTCCCCAGCCGAAGTCGGGCTCAGGGTGGCTAACATCAGATACATAACATTGGTATAAAATCAAACAATAATTAAATTACCTCCTAAAAACATCTCAAAATCAAATTAAAGTCTAATTAGATGGCTTTCCACAGGGTTAGGGTTGGGAACAGTAAGTGCTCCACTGAACTGAAATTTCAGCCTTCACGACATAGGAAAACAGCCAAGTAAACAGCTATTTTGGTGGAGGAGGGTCAAGATATTAACCGATATGCATGAAATTTCATATATAGCTATATAATCCCTAGTATAGTAAGATAAGACCTTCGGAGCAGGCATTTAAAAAAAAAAATCAAAACAATTTTCTTCAAAAAAAATTGTTCCTTGATAATTTGTCACCCCCTCCATTATGGAACCCTGGGCGGCCTGCCCCCCGCGCCCCTGCTATGCCCTTGGCAAAGGTACTGTTGACACTTAAGGATGGCAGGTAGGAAGGAAGGAATATCAGGGTCTGGATGTAATATAAAGCCTAACCTCCATATTTTTTGGGGGGAAGTTTTTGACAACTGGACCGCTACCTTCTCAAACGTCTGTGACTTACTTTCCGCCGTGAAGTCCATGGAGGCCGTGGATTGTCCATAGCGGTTCTGGGCAGAACACAGGTACTCTCCTTCATCTTCCAGCCTCACGCCCTTGATGGTCACCTTCAGTGCGTTGTACGACTGGATCACGCTCACTCTTGGGTCGGCGGAGGAGTGGGCCATGCTGGTGGACCCGATGAGCGTGTCGCCCTTGTGCAGAGCGATCTCGGAGACTGGTTCGCTGTCAACTGTGCATTGGATGACGCCGAGGTGTCCTCCTCGTGTTTCCAGGAAGGACCTCAGCACAGGCTGCTTGGGGGGGTCTTTGGAGTGGGAAACAATCCGTTAGAACCATGTAAGGGGTGAGTCTGCTGGATGAGGCCACTGGCCCAGCTGGTCCACAAGCAGAATTTGAGCACAAAGGTGAGCACAAGTTGAGCAGAAGACTGAAATTCCCAGGTTGAAAAAAGGTAATTTATGTATGCTACTACTGCGGCCCATCTTTTGCTGGCCCAAAAATGGAAAACGAGAGAGGTCCCAACCAAAGAAGAGTGGCAAATTAAGTTGACAGAATACGCACAACTCGCAGACTTAAAATATAGAACAATGAAGAGACGTTAAGAAGAGGTCATACTAGATTGGGAAAGAGAATTAAGTTTAAGAACGCTACGGCAGCAAGAAGATTAAATTCATAGAGGGCTGAAATAATTGTGTAGAGCTGAAGATAACGCTGGCAGCATTAAGATAAATTCAAGAGGGTAAACAAGTTTTGAATGGTATAGTTTCTGTAAAATATGCAGGGAAAATTTATGATATGTAAAATGAACCATGGAAAGAGAAGCTTGTTACAGGAAGTCAAATTGCTTATTTTAAGGATGTAAAATGAGTATTTGAAATTGTAAAACAGAAAATTTAATTTAAAAAATATATATATATATTATTTATGATATTCCAACAATCAACCATGCCTTGTCGTGGCGAAGGGGCTTGAATAACTCAGATCACTGCCTTGTCGTGGCGAAGGGGCTATTACTCAGAGCTATGCTATGCCGTGCAGGGCCACCCAAGATGGACAGGTCATAGTGGAGAGTTTGGACCAAACGTGATCCACCTGGAGGAGGAACTGGCAAGCCACTCCAGTATCCCTGCCAAGAAAACTCCATGGACAAAGACAACAGGCATATAAAAGATGATGCATGCGCTGGAAGATGAGCCCCTCAGGTCGGAAGGCGTCCAACATGCTACTGGGGAAGAGCGGAGGACAAGTACAAGTAGGCGTCCATTCAGCTAGCTGATGAAGCGGAGGACAAGTGGGTAGACCAAAGATGAAGCCGGGCCAAAGCCGAAAGACGCTCAGTTGTGGGATATGCCTGGAAGCGAAAGGAAAGTCCAATGCTGTAAAGAAAAGTATTGCATAGGAACCTGGAATGTAAGAACCATGAACCTTGGTAAGCTGGATGTGGTCAAAAATGAGATGGCAAGAATAAACATTGACATCCTAGGCATCAGTGAACTAAAATGGACGGGAATGGGCGAATTCAGTTCGGATGACTATCATATCTACTACTGTGGGCAGGAATCCCGTAAAAGAAATGGAGTGGCCCTCATAGTCAACAAAAGAGTGGCGAAAGCTGTACTGGGATGCAATTTCAAAAATGATAGAATGATCTCGATACGAATCCAAGGCAGACCTTTTAACATCACAGTAATCCAAGTTTATGCACCAACTACCAGTGCTGAAGAAACTGAAATTGACCAATTCTATGAAGACTTACAACACCTTATAGAAATGACACCAAAGAAGGATGTTCTTCTCATTATAGGGGATTGGAATGCTAAAGTAGGGAGTCAAGAGATAAAAGGAACAACTGGCAAGTTTGGCCTTGGAGATCAAAATGAAGCAGGGCAAAGGCTAATAGAGTTCTGTCAAGAGAACAAGCTGGTCATCACAAACACTCTTTTCCAACAACACAAGAGACGACTCTACACATGGACATCACCAGATGGGCAACATCGAAATCAGATTGATTATATTCTCTGCAGCCAAAGATGGAGAAGCTCTATACACTCAGCAAAAACAAGACCTGGAGCTGACTGTGGCTCAGATCATCAGCTTCTTATAGCAAAATTCCAGCTTAAACTGAAGAAAGTAGGAAAAACCACTGGGCCAGTAAGATACAATCTAAATCAAATTCCTTATGAATACACAGTTGAAGTGAAGAACAGGTTTAAGGATTTAGATTTGGTGGATAGAGTGCCTGAAGAACTGTGGATGGAGGCTCGTAACATTATACAGGAGGCAGCAACGAAAACCATCCCAATGAAAAAGAAATGCAAGAAAGCAAAGTGGCTGTCCAATGAGGCCTTACAAATAGCGGGGGAGAGAAGGCAAGCAAAATGCGAGGGAGATAGTGAAAGATACAGGAAATTGAATGCAGATTTCCAAAGAATAGCAAGGAGAGACAAGAGGGCCTTTCTAAACGAGCAATGCAAAGAAATAGAGGAAAATAACAGAATGGGAAAAACCAGAGATCTGTTCAAGAAAATTGGAGATATGAAAGGAACATTTCGTACAAAGATTACCACAATTAAGGACAAAAGTGGAAAGGACCTAACAGAAGCAGAAGACATCAAGAAGAGGTGGCAAGAATACACAGAGGAACTATACCAGAAAGATATGGAGGTCTCATACACCCCAGGTAGTGTGGTTGCTGACCTTGAGCCAGACATCCTGGAGAGTGAAGTCAAATGGGCCTTAGAAAGCCTTGCTAACAACAAGGCCAGTGGAAGTGATGATATTCCAGCTGAACTATTTAAAATTTTAAAAGATGATGCTGTTAAGGTGCTACACTCAATATGCCAACAAGTTTGGAAAACTCAGCAGTGGCCAGAGGATTGGAGAAGATCAGTCTACATCCCAATCCCAAAGAAGGGCAGTGCCAAAGAATGCTCCAACTACCGCACAATTGCACTCATTTCACACGCTAGCAAGGTTATGCTTAAAATTCTACAAGGCAGGCTTAAGCAGTATGTGGACCGAGAACTCCCAGAAGTGCAAGCTGGATTTCGAAGGGGCAGAGGAACCAGAGACCAAATTGCAAACATGCGCTGGATTATGGAGAAAGCTAGAGAGTTCCAGAAAAACATCTACTTCTGCTTCATTGACTACGCAAAAGCATTTGACTGTGTCGACCACAGCAAACTATGGCAAGACTTCTTAAAGAAATGCAAACTATGGCAAGTTCTTAAAGAAATGATGGAGTGCACCTGATCATCCTAGTCATCCTGAGAAATCTCTAAAGAAGCTGTGGGAAATGTGGGACAAGAAGCTACAGTTAGAACTGGATATGGAATAACTGATTGGTTCAAAATTGGGAAAGGAGTACGACAAGGCTGTATATTGTCTCCCTGCTTATTTAACTTATATGCAGAATTCATCATGCGAAAGGCTGGACTGGATGAATCCCAAACCGGAATTAAGATTGCCGGAAAAAATATCAACAACCTCAGATATGCTGATGATACAACCTTGATGGCAGAAAGTGAGGAGGAATTAAAGAACCTTTTAATGAGGGTGAAAGAGGAAAGCGCAAAATATGGTCTGAAGCTCAACATCAAAAAAACTAAGCTCAACATCAAAAAAACTAAGATCATGGCCACTGGTCCCATCACCTCCTGGCAAATAGAAGGGGAAGAAATGGAGGCAGTGAGAGATTTCACTTTCTTGGGTTCCATGATCACTGCAGATGGTGACAGCAGTCACGAAATTAAAGACGCCTGCTTCTTGGGAGAAAAGCAATGACAAACCTAGACAGCATCTTAAAAAGCAGAAGACATCACCTTGCCGACAAAGGTCCGTCCGTATAGTTAAAGCTATGGTTTTCCCAGTAGGAATGTACGGAAGTGAGAGCTGGACCATAAAGAAGGCTGATCGCCGAAGAATTGATGCTTTTGAATTATGGTGCTGGAGGAGACTCTTGAGAGTCCCATGGACTGCAAGAAGATCAAACCTATCCATTCTCAAGGAAATCAGCCCTGAGTGCTCACTAGAAGGACAGATCCTGAAGTTGAGGCTCCAGTACTTTGGCCACCTCATGAGAAGAGAAGACTCCCTGGAAAAGACCCTGATGTTGGGAAAGATGGAGGGCACAAGGAGAGGGAGGAGAAGGGGACGACAGAGGATGAGATGGTTGGACAGTGTTCTCGAAGCTACTAACATGAGTTTGGCCAAACTGCGGGAGGCAGTGAAGGATAGGCGTGCCTGGCGTGCTCTGGTCCATGGGGTCACGAAGAGTCGGACACGACTGAACGACTGAACAACAACAAATATTATTTTTTAAAGTGTCAGGCTCGACCAACTAAGTGAATGTTCTCATTTATTCACATAAACCCTTCTTCACACAAACCCCTCCGTACATGCACTCCAATTGGTCTTAGGACTGCATATTGGGCACCCCTGTTGCATGACTTAAACAAGTCACCGGATCTGGGAGGCATCCAAACACAAAATTTAGGGGGAAGTGTAGGGAAAAGACATTAGCGGGGACATGATAAATGTGTTTATCATTACAGAGAAAGTAGGTAGAGGAGGGTTTCTGCCCTCCCTCTCTCATATTACCATAACTTGGGTTCATTCCATGAAATTTGTTGGTGACGCATTCGGGACAGGCAAAAGGAAATACTTCTTCACACAATAAACAATACACGTATGGAATCTGATGCTACGAGAAGCCAAAGCTTTTGAAAATAAAACCAGCACCCCAAACCTACACTTCAGCCTCCAAGGCTAAGACCCCCTGATGCTCCGACAAGCCTTGCCTCTGAAAGGCACATGCGCGCACATGTTCAGGGTGGTGGCACATGGAGAACAGGGGTCTCCTGCTCTGATATCGATTTAAAATTGTAAAACAGAAAACTTAACAAAATTATATTCAATCGGAATTTGAGCATAGTTATACACTTTCCTGCTCATACCGAAGCCTCCCAGATGTGCCTTGTAGATGTTTGCAGTCAAATGAAACGGTAAACAAGAAATGGTTGCCAACAGAGGCACCAAGAGGGATTGGTCAAGGGTATCTACAGTATAATGAGAAAGATGCTGTGCTTCTGGTGTTGCAAATTTATTCTTCATCTTGGACCTATCTGGGCTTAAAAGGCACAAGGCCATGGGCCATGGTATAGCATGGTATAGCCACAAGCCACATTGGTGGTGCTCAGAAGCTCTCTGCCTCCGTTCTCTTGTGCAAGTGCACCTGAAATGAACAGGAGCTTTGCAAGACTCTCACCTATCACCACCAGCCTCACAAGTCTTCACTACACTACACCTAGCTGCAACCACGTCACTTTGAAGTGGTTGTGGACCTGAGAGAACCCTCAAAGCCAGAATTCCCGAAACACATTCATCTCCCCACCGCTGAGTCCATAGAAGAGGAATTCTAACCACACCCTAGATTCATAGACAATGGGTTGTATTCCACTAATGTTTATGCAGAGTAGACCCGTGAAAATTAACAGCCATCGCTAACGTAGGTGCATTAATTTCAATGGGTCTACTCTGAGTAAACAGTTGAATACAGGGCGGCCCAAGCGTAGGTATACTTTTAATAAATAAAAGGATTATTTTTCTTTACTGATAATTGTGAATGATGAGAACTTGAATCAATAACAAAGAAAGTGGATTCTAAAGCAGAAATACTGTACCTACTTCTGGGCCACCCTGTATGGATGTCTGTGACCCTCTAGACCAGGGCTTAGGGAACGTCAGGCCTGCAGGCCAAATGTTGCCTGCCATGTCTCTCTCAATGGTCCTCAGAAGGCTTCCCAGGCCATAGGATCATAGAATTGTGGAATAAAGGACCCCCAAGGCTCATCTCGTCCAACCCCCAGCAATGCAGGAATCAACCACGACCCTTTCCTAAGTGTCACATCATTGCTCCACCCACCTTTGCCTCTAGCCCCACCCACCATTGACATGCGGGCCCTATAGGGTTCCCATAAGGCAATGTGGCCCTTGGGTCCCCTACCCCTGCTTCTAGACCGCTATGGCTCCAGCCACGTTTTACGAGATAGGTTCGATGGGCTACTCACACAAGACGTGCAGGGTGATGGCTGGCGATGTGCTACTGCCTTTCTCGTTCCGAGCAACGCAGTGGAATGTTCCTGCGTCACCGCTGGCCAATGCCGGGAAGACCAGGGAGCTCTCCACCCCCTCCTGCAGCCACTTGGCATTCTTGTACCAAGTGTACGTGGTCTCATCTCCCGGCCCCAAGGTGGACAGGCAGGTCAGGGTGACTCGCTCGCCTTCGGGTAACTCTTGGGAAGGGCTGGCCACCACCCTAGCAGCTGGGAGAAGAGCAAACGGAGACTGTTGATCATAGAATCATAGAAATGTGGAGTTGGAAGGGACCCCAAGGGTCATCTAGTCCAACCCCCGTGCTGTGCAGGAACCAGACCCAACTGGTGAGTGGTGTTGACCAAACAAAGCCCAAATCAAGTGGAGATACAAAGTGGTTTCATACTGAGCCAAATCACTGGACTTTGCAGCCAGGGCTAGCTGTACAGACTCTGGGGTCTCAATCTACTCTGCCTAACTGGAGATGCTATGTTTTGCAATATAAAAACACAAAATGAATAACCTAACAATATAAAGAACAATAGGGACGCGGGTGGCACTGTGGTCTAAACCGCTGAGCCTAGGGCTTGCCGATCAGAAGGTCGGTGGTTCAAATCCCCGCGACAGGGTGAGCTCCCGTTGTGCGGTTCCAGCTCCTGCCAACCTAGCAGTTCGAAAGCACGTCAAAGTGCAAGTAGATAAATAGGTACCGCTCCGGCGGGAAGGTAAACAGCATTTCTGTGCGCTGCTCTGGTTCGCCAGAAGCGGCTTAGTCATGCTGGCCACATGACCCGGAAGCTGTATGCCGGCTCCCTCGGCCAGTAAAGCGAGATGAGTGCCGCAACCCCAGAGTCGGAACACGACTGGACCTAATGGTCAGGGGTCCCTTTACCTTTTATAAAGAACAATACCCCACCACACATTTAAAAGGCCATAGGTTGCTGAACAGCCAAAAAGGCTTGGTTGATGAAGAATGTTTATTTCCTGGCACCTAAAGATATGTAACGAAGGCGCCAGGTGAGCCTCCCTGGGGAGAGCATTCCACCAGTGGGGAGCCACTACAGAAAAGGCCCTGTTCTTGTGCTGCCACCCTCTGGACCTTTCGCAGAGCAGACACCCAAAGAAGTGCCTCAGAGGATGATCACAGGATCCGGGTTTGTTCACATGGGGAGAGGCGGTCCTTGAGGTATTGCAGCCCTGAGCCACTTAAGCTTTCATAGGTCAAAACCAGCACTTTGAATTGGACCCAGAAACTAACTGGCAGCCAGGATTGGATTTATATGCTCAAACCGACTTGAGCAACCTGGCCGCCGAATTCTGCACCAGCTGAAGTTTCAGAGGCAGCCACCCACATCACCCACTGCCACTTACTCTGAGCACCAAAGAATCTCGCAGTGGTGGCGTTCCCATATGCGTTGGACGCCACACACTGGTATTCGCCCTCGTCTTCTGGAACGACCTTCTGGATTTCCAGCTTCAAAGAGTTTCGTGTGGTGCTGATGCTGATTCGCTGGCTGGGAGCCGAGTGCGAGCTGGTGGTCGCGATCAGTCGCTTGTCCCGGAAAAGGCTCAGGGCAGACTGGGGGTTGCTGTCGACGGTGCAGTAGATGATGGCCAGCTGCCCTTCTTGGGTCTCCTGGAACAAGGAGAGGGAGGGGGCCCTCGGAGGGTCTGTGCAGGAGAAACAAGATCATTGCATGCACATCTTAGCCAATTTGTTCAGCAACCAATCAAGTAAAACTTGATGCTTTTATGAATCAGTTCCGTTTTCTTTCATGGGAGGGGGACATCTGTAAGCAACTGTATTTCATTTAATGCAGAGATTTTGCAACAGGCTGAAAAACACTCCTATCCACTGTTCGAAAGGTTCAGATATAGCAGGAGTGGGGAATAATAATAATAATAATAATAATAATAATAATAATAATAATTATTATTTATACCCTGCCCATCTGGCTGGGTTTCCCCAGCTACTCTGGGCTGCTTCCAACAGAATATAAAAAACATGATAAAACATCAAATATTAAAAGCTTCCCTAAAGAGGACTGCTTTCAGATGTATTCTAAAAGTCAGGTACAGTGGTACCTCGCAAGACGAATGCCTCGCACAACGAAAAACTCGCTAGACGAAAGGGTTTTGCGATTTTTAGGTGACTCGCAAGACGAATTTTTCTATGGTCGTGCTTCGCAAGACGAAAATTTCAATGCATTCCTAT
This sequence comes from Lacerta viridis, assembly GCA_900245905.1. Classification (NCBI taxonomy): domain Eukaryota; kingdom Metazoa; phylum Chordata; class Lepidosauria; order Squamata; family Lacertidae; genus Lacerta; species Lacerta viridis. Next base: position 87,385 of record OFHU01003423.1, on the reverse strand, counting down.
GGGAATTAAATTCCTATGCATTCCTATGCATTCCTATGGTCGTGCTTCGCAAGACGAATTTTTCGCAATACGAAACGACTTGCGGAACGAATTAATTTCGTCTTGCGAGGCACCACTGTAGTTGTTTATTTCCTTGACATCTGATGGGAGGGTGCCACCAACAAGAAGGCCCTCTGCCCGGTTCCCTGTAACCTCACTTCTCGCAGGGCGGGAACCGCCAGAAGGCCCTCGGAGCTGGACCTCAGTGTTGGGGCTGAACGATGGGGGGTGGAGACGCTCCTTCAGGTCTACTTTATATATATCTGTAGATGCCCCCAGATGCTGAGACACAACTCCCATATTTGCCGACCATTAACCATGCTGGCTGGGGCTGATAATGGGGGTTGGAATGCAGCAACTCCTGAGAAACCACAGGTTCCCTGTCCCTGATACGAAGTTTGCTCTGAACATGAAACGCAAGAGGAAACGTCAGGAAACTCACAGAAGACGCTCAGGCCAATGGCTTGGGACATCTCACTCCCTTTGTCATTCTGCACCTTGCAGGAGTAATAGCCAGTGTCTACCACCGAAACCTCATGGAAGACCAGGATCCGGGCGCTGCCTTCCTTGATCCAGATGTTATTCTTGTACCAGCTGTAGTGGATCTCCTGCTTGTCTTCTCCAGGGACGTCGCAGGTCAGCGTGACTGTTTCCCCTTCCCTCACACTGGAAGAAGGGCTGATGGACAGCACAGCAGCTGGGATATTAGGGGAGAAGGAACCGTGAGAAAAAGACAGTTTCGGTAATGCCATACTTAGAATGATCCCGGAATATGGCAATACATAAAGCAGACAATTAAATGAGTAAGTTAAATTAATTTGGAATATGCAGAAAATATATTTTAAAAAAGGAACTGCAGAACGAGGGGGGGAAGGAGTTGAGTTTCGAAATGTTGAAATGATTGTGAAGTTATTGAAATATATAAAATTGAAAATCATAAATGAAAATGGAATGACCCCGGAATTAATGGCACTGGTCACACTGTTGAAGATTCAACTCGTGAGTAGGAGACCCCAACACACACTTTCCCCTCCTTTACTGGGTGACACGCCTAGTCAAGGGACAGCAAAGAGCTTTGTCGCACTATTTAACCATGTCCTGGCAGGAGATTGGCAAAGGCTATCTTGGGGCAAAAAGTGTTGCTGCCAAGCATATTTACTTAACAGAAAAGAAAGGGGTGGTTTTTAATCAGTACCGTGACAGCATCTGTGGGGAGAAGCAACTGGCAAGAAGGGAGCCCATTCCACTGTTTTGGCTCAACAGATGCCAATATCAGTCCTCTTTGTTGGGGAAAATGGAAAATCATGGGTGAATAAGCATCTTTATCACACACACACACTCTTACAAGACACTAAAATCTGCCACAGAACTGAATTACAGGAGACAATCGGATAGATGTTTGTGGATGGTGAATGGACAATATTGCTACCCATCCTGCTGTTCTCCAGATGTTGTGGGACTCGAATTCCCATCACCCCAGCCCAGTGGCCATGCTGGCTGAGGCTGATGGAAGTTGTAGTCTGAAACACCGACAGGCTGGTGTAGCAGATTCTACTTAAACCTTGTAGCACATTTGTAATGATTTGTAAGATTCAGCTTATTCGTCTTTAGCCACATGCAGTTCTCCATTTGCGTGGGTACCATTCAAAACTCCCAAAATAATTTCAGACAGAAGCAAGAGAATAAGCAGGGGCCATATGGGATGGAGCCCACTTGTACACCATCTGCTTAATCTCCTGGTTCCAGATCACACCTGCACCACTTAAAGCAAAGAATCCTTGTAAAGAGATTCTGGGAACCGTAGCTCTTTAAGGTGCAAACTACGTTTCCCACAATTCTTTGCTTTAAATGAAGATGCATGTAACCGGCTCAGAAATGAATAAACACCTACACAGATACACACACCAAAGTCCCTCTCCTTGGTACTCACAGAAAACATAGAGGGTTACCCCTTCGGCCACCCCGGTGCCGGCAGAGTTTTCTGCCTCACAGTGGTACAGGCCGTAATCCTCACGGGAAGCGCTGCCGATGGTTTTAAGTGGCTCACTTCCGCAGGAGACGCCGTCTTTGAACCACCTGTAGGCGGTGACTTCGGGGTTACTGCTGTCCACGGTGCATGTCAGGGATGCCTGGTCGCCCACTCGGATGTTCTTGGAGGATGGGTTGAGGGACACTTTCACGCCTTTGGGGGGATCTAAGAGCAAGCGGAAGACGTTCGGACAAAGAACAGGAACGGCGTTGGCTGCTGAGCGCAGCATCCATTTTCTCGAGCACTGCAACCCCTCCAGCTGAATGCATCACAGGGAAAGGAAGGCTGTCTTTTCGTAAGAACTTAAGAAGTAAGAAGAGGCCTGCTGGGTCAGGCCAACAGCATATCTAGTCCAACGTCCTGTTCTCACTGTGGCTGACCACTGTGGAGCAGGATTCGAACACAAGAACAACCTTTCCCCCTCCTGTGGCTTCCAAGAACTGGGATTCAGAAGCATGGCAGCCTTCAAGTAGCCATCAATCCTCCTCCTCCATGAAATTGCCTAATCCTCTTTTAAAGCTATCTAGGTAATAATCATAATAATTACCTGAAGGAGTGTGCATGCACAGGTATCTGAAGAAGTGTGCATGCTCATGAAAGCTCATACCAAGAACAAACTTAGTTGGTCTCTAAGGTGCTACTGGAAGGAATTTTTTATTTTTTATTTTGTTTTAATAATAATAATAATAATAATAATAATTTATTTGTACCCTGCCCATCTGGCTGGGTTTCCCCAGCCACTCTGGGCGGCTTCCAACAAATATTAAAATACATTAAAATGTCACAGATTAAAAACTTCCCTAAACAGGGCTGCCTTCAGGTATTTTCTAAATGTCAGGTAGTTGTTTATCTCTTTGACCTCTGATGGGAGGGCGTTCCACAGGGCGGGCGCCACTACCGAGAAGGCCCTCTGCCTGGTTCCCTGTAGCTTTGCTTCTCGCAGTGAGGGAACCGCCAGAAGGCCCTCGGCGCTGGATCTCAGTGTCCGGGCTGAACGATGGGGGTGGAGACGCTCCTTCAGGTATACAGGACCGAGGCCGTTTAGGGCTTTCAAGGTCAGCACCAACAGAAACGTACTGGGAGCCAAGGCTGGCAGCCATCAGTGTCTTTTCATTATTAGGGTGCCGTATTATTATTATTCATTACAGTGGTACCTCTGGTTACAAACTTAATTCATTCCGGAGGTCCGTTCTTAACCTGAAACGGTTCTTAACCTGAGGTACCACTTTAGCTAATGGGGCCTCCCGCTGCCGCCGCCACGCAATTTCTGTTCTCATCCTGAGGTAAAGTTCTTAACCCGAGGTACTACTTCCGGGTTAGCGGAGTCTGTAACCCGAGGTGTTTGTAACCCGAGGTCCCACTGTAATTAAATTTCAATACTGCCATTCATTGGAAGATCACAGGGCACGTTACAGCATAACCACGCAAAATGAGAACGCAAAACCCAAGAAACCCAAGAACTCTGCTCCCACAAACACAAAGGTAAAGGTAAAGGGACCCCTGACTATTATTATTATTATATCAATTTTTTTTGAAAGCTACCTGGACTAGAAAGGCAGGGCATAAATGATTGCTGCTGGCACCCATCTGTCTCAAGAGTCAACGGAGTATGCCTCCAGGGGTGAAGTCAAACTGTTGTGTTAGCAGCACTCAAGTGACCTCTCTGGGGAGCAAGTCACACCTGAGCAGTGTGTCTGGAGGTTCTGGGCTGCCCAGACGACAAGACCCCCTCTCTCGGCCTCGCTGATGGGGTCCAAAGGAAAACAGAGCAAGACGTTTGGCACCAGCTTGGCTGCAGGAGTTGCCGGAAGGAGGAGTACAAGATGCCATCCAACCATCTTGGGGACTCCACTCCACATTTGTGTGGGTTTACTCCTGAGCTTCTTTCTTCTCCCAAATATGTCCCTCAAGGTAGCTGAGGTTTAGGATCAGAGTTCCCGTCTCCTAGAAGGGCTACCTTCCCAGGTTGAGGAGCCTCATCTGCCCCTCACCTCCCTCTCTACAACATGTCCAGAACCGAATTCTTGCCTGTTGGACCCACTCTCGTCTGCTCTGTCCGCCAGAGCCTGTCTTCTCACGTAGGGGAAGCCCCTAACTCACTTATTAACAACAACCTTTCTGTCCCACCTTTCTACACAGCACTTATTTGTTGCCACTGATAACTGCCCCTCCCGGCTGCTCCATCCTCCTCCCACGGATAAACTCACGTTTCACGTTGAGTGTGATTCTTCCCGTGGCCACCTGCTTCCCAACAGACACCTCGCAGCTCAGTTCCCGGTTGTGGTCCTTCCAGGACAAGGAAGTGGTCAGGGTTTGCTTCCTGAGTGATGCCGCCGTGTCCAGCTGCAGCGTCCCGGACACAAGCGAGGTCGCCGTGTCGTAGCCAAGCCATCTCATGGAGATGTTGTCATAGGGACATGTGTAGGGGCTGGAGCAGCTGAAGGACACCTCCATCCCTTCGTGTAGGTCGTCCTGGGAGGCAATGGCGGGGATGTTGACTGAGTCTAAGGAGAAAAGGCCAAAGGACGGGCTTAGCATGAGCAGAATCTTCTGAGTTAGGAGCAAGGATCAGCTCTTTGCTCGTCTGAAGATTACAGGGCAAATTAATAATAATAATAATAATAATAATAATAATAATAATAATAATACCGTATTTTTCGCTCCATAAGACACACTTTTTTCCTCCTAAAAAGTAAGGGGAAATATCTGTGCGTCTTATGGAGCGAATGGTGGTCCCTGGAGCTGAATTGCCCAGGGGCCAAAAGAGATCGTGCTTTTTATTTTACAAAGAGAAAAGGGGGTGTTGAAAGGACCCCGCTCAGCAGCTGATCAGCAAGAGATCGGGAGAGAGATAAGAGTCCCGGCTCCCTTTCAGCCCCGCCCTCCATTGTTGAATGTGCTGCAGAGGGAGGTTGTTTGTTTCCCCAGCGACATGTGACTGGCTGATTAGATTATCTGTCTGGAAACTGTAGAAAAGGCTCCCTTTCCTTTAGAAGCTGCAGAAATGTGAGTTGAACCCCATAAAAATGGGGCTTTTCCTCTTTGCTTTTCCCCCTTTGCAAAAGGAGCTTTGCTTTTCCCCCTTTGCAAAAAAGCTGCAAAACTTTTAGCTGATCCTCAAAAAAACCAGGGCTTTTCCCTTTGCAAAAAAGCTGCAAAACTTTTAGCTGATCCTCAAAAAAAACCAGGGCTTTTAGAGGAGGAAAACCAGAAAAATATTTTTTTCTTGTTTCCTCCTCTAAAAACGAGGTGCGCCCTATGGTCCGGTGCGCCCTATGGAGCGAAAAATACGGTAATAATAATAATAATAATTAATAATAATAATAATAATAATATTTATTTATACCCCTGCCCATCTGGCTGGGTTTCCCCAGCCACTCTGGGCAGCTTCCAACAGAATATTAAAATACAATAATCTATTAAACATTAAAAGCTTCCCTAACACACAAAATGAGAACATAAAATGCACAATAAAACACAAACAAACCAACAATTCCACATTCACACAGATATAGATGACTGATTATTGTATTGTTACAGGTGGGTTGTTGTTGCCATAGTCAAAACAAAATGTAGGTAGGAAGAGGGGAAGAGGGACACATAATTATTGGGGGGGGTGGGAGGGGGGGGGAACATATGGGCGTGGTTTTCAGGCGGGATAAATCACATACCAGAAAATTCAGGTTGTGCTATTAAACCTGATTTGGCATTTTGCAAAAAGGAAAGCGACTGGGAAATGAACTGGAAAGGGTAGGATAAATTTCGCTTGACACAACATGGGCTAACCTCCCCGCAGATCAGAAAGGCTGCACATTAAAAAGCCAACTTTGTCTAACCAGCCAATCTGGTTCCAGCCAATCTGGGTGAATGCTCAATAAACACATACCCTCCAATGTTTGAAAATAGAGACATCCTATTCCATGGTGTTGGTGGAAATGATGATGATAATACCCCTTCCATCTAGGTGGGTTGCCCCAGCACTTTGAATGGCTTTCAACATATATAAAAACATTTTAAAAAACTTCCCTATACAGGGCTGCCTTCAGGTGTCTTCTAAAGGTTGTACGGTTACTTATCTCCTTGGCTTGGAGGATAATTCCATACCCTCCAACACTTTTCTGATAAAAGTAGGGGCATCCTAAGGAAAAGCGGGACATTCTAGGATCAAATCAGAAACCAGGACGGCTTCTGTAAATCCAGGAATGTCCCTTGGAGGGTCTGTAAACAGGTTGTTTGGAAGGTGACCTAAAGAAGACGTCACAGGCTGAAAGCAGTTAGAAATGCACAAGCAGAAGTGAAGCTCGGCTCAAAGAAAATGCTTTATATCCTCTGTTTTTGAATATGGAACACAGGCTTTCCATTGCAAATATGCTTAAGTTTCAGATTTCAGCTTTAATTAGCTGCGCTCAATTTTTTTTTATTTTATTTGAGGAACAGCCTGAGAAATGCCTAAGCTAAAGATAGGAATGAGGAACCAAGCAGAGTGCCTGTGTTCTGGGTGTACCCTGGGCTGGGAGGACAAATTTGCGCATAAACTCGGCCGAATGGTTATCACTAAGGGGAAGCTGACGATGGGAAGAGAATCAGCTGGAAAGAGACACCCCAACCTGGTTAAACAAAAGGGGATAGAAAGGGATGGTCTGAATGGGGAGGGAGATAAGAAGCGCCACTAGATCATGGGCCGCCAACACAGTGCCCGCGGGCGCCAGGGTGCCTGCCTGCACTTCCTCTGGTGCCCATGAAAGGCCTCACACTGCCGTCAAAAACCCACAACGTGCAATGGACTGTTTCATCTTCCTGCTCAGTTCCTGGTTTGTGCTGGCCCAGCCTCTCCTACGAACCTCCTCAACGATGTCCACGTTTCTTTAACTGCCGGGTCTGGACACCCAACCTCCCTTCCGTTCGAAACAGACGATTGAGCATGAACATGTCGGAAGTGTGGGATGTAGTCTTCTGGAGCAGTCAAGTACAACATTCCTTGTTTTGCTAGAGTGGACATGCAGGGGGATGTTGGTCCAGCCAGCTGAACTTCCTGTTACACATGGCTGGAGCATCCTTCCTTTTGCATGTGACTAGTAGGTGGGTGTGACCTTTCCAGACCTGGTGAAAAGCCACGTAGCCACCTCCCTCTCTCTTCCTTCTTTTTCATCCTGCCTGCTTCCTGCTTCACCTGGACGGCACTGCTGGCTATCAGCCAGCAGTGTAGTATCTCCCAATGGGGTACTTTTGTACTATTTTGCCTAAAGCCTGCCTTCAGGGATCACCTTATGAGTAAAACTTCTTTTTGTTACTTAAGAATAAGACTGTTGTGTCTTTATTCTTTTAGGAGGCATCAAAGGGGTGTTACCAGGAATAACAGGACATACAGTTGTACCTCTGGTTACAAACACTTCAGTTTATGAGCGCTGCTAACCCATAAGTAGCTGCTTCTGGTTGCGAACATTGCCCCAGGATGCAAATGGAAATCGCGCACCAGAAGCCCCATTAAAGCGCACCTCAGGATAAGAATGGTTTCAGCTTCAGAACGGACCTCCGGAACGAATTAAGTTCGTAACCAGAGGTACCGCTGTATTTCTGTTAAATCTTACATCTTTGGTGAGGAAGCTGCTTGGGGATCTGCTAGTGGTTTCTGGCTTTGCAACGAGCCGTTCAGAGTTGTATTTAGTACTGGGAGATGTAAGATAGAGGGATAATGGGACAAGACCCCAGTACAGTGCTGCCTTGGTTTAAGAACAGCTTAGTTTATGAACAACTTGGATGAAGAACGCTGCAAACCCGGAAGTAGGTGTTTTGGTTTGTGAACTTTGCCTTGGCAGCAGAACCATAGCTGTCAACCTTTCCCCCCCTTTTAAAAGGGAAATTCCATTATTCCAAATAGGATTCCTCGCAAGAAAAGGGTAAAGTTGACAGGTATGAGCAGAACATGTTGAGTGTGTTCCATTTGTAAATCGAGTCCCCCCGCTGCTATGGGAAAGCACGCTTTCTGTTTAAGAACGCTTTGGTTTAAGAACGGACTTCCGGAACAGATTAAGTTCATAACCAGAGGTACCACTGTATTTCAGTCTGGGCAAGCCAGATTGTATTGTTTATTGTCTCAAGGGATTCTAATGAGTCTGCAGCCAGCTTCCTGCTGTGTAATAGGGAAATGGCACTCGGCTAAGTGAAGAAACTTGCTAACATGAGTTAGAGAGGATAATATTAATCAATATATCCTCTCCTGCTACCCACAACATTCCCACAGGAAGAGACCTGCAGCAAGGTCAGGCCAATGGCCCACCTAGTCACAGAGGCCACCCAGATTTCTATGGGAAGCCTGGCAGCAGGATCTGAGCACAACAGATCTCTCCCTGCTTGGGATCAGACTGTGCTTACAGAATTGCAGAGTTGGAAGGGACCCTGAGGGTCACCTACAGGTGAAACTCGAAAAATTAGAATATCGTGGAAAGGTTCATTTCTTTCAGTAATTCAACTTAAAAGGTGAAACTAATATATGAGATAGACTCATGACATGCAAAGCGAGATATGTCAAGCCTTTATTTGTTATAATTGTGATGATTATGGCGTACAGCTGATGAGAACCCCAAATTAACAATTTCAACTTTGGGGTTTTCATCAGCTGTATGCCATAATCATCACAATTATAACAAGCAAAGGCTTGACATATCTCGCTTTGCATGTCATGAGTCTATCTCATATATTAAACTCCAGTAGCTAATGAAAACAATTGCTTACATAAATGGACTTTTCCACATATTCTAATTTTTCGAGTTTCACCTGTAATGCAACCCCCTGCAAAAAGCCAGGCTTGCTCTTTTGTTCTCTTTTGGGAAGGTCTGTTGCCATCCCTAGTGGCGAGTGTATCTGTGTGCGTCCCGCATGTGTGCTGCATGCAGTGTTGGTGTACACACTCACGCACAAACAGATATATTGGCTGTGCCCATTCCTGGCATGTGGCCCTGACCATCAATACGACCCTCATGTGGAAAAAGAATTTGGCCAACCGTGCTTTAGGTCAAAGCAGTCCAGCCCAGTGTTTTTCAACCACTGTTCCGCGGCACACTAGTGTGCCGCGAGATGTTGCCTGGTGTGCCGTGGGAAAAATTGAAAAATTCAAGAGAATTACTTTATATATAGTCAATATAGGCACAGAGTTAATTTTTTTAACATTTTCTGGCATGGTGGTGTGACCTCGTGATTTTTTTCATGTGGAAACAAGTGTGCCTTGGCCCAAAAAAGTGCTTTAGGTCAAAGCAGTCCAGCCAATCACAGTCAGGTCCTTCTGCCTGCCCTGCCTCTCTGTGACCTCAGAGCAGCTCAGCCAACCACAATCAGCCTTCACTCCATCACAAATCCCTGACTACATCGCAATGGTGGTGGCCTGCAGGTGGCTCAGTTGGTTAGAGCGCGGTGCTGATAAAGTCAAGGTCGTGGGTTTGATCCCCATAGGGGCAAACCACATATTCCTGCATTGCAAGGGGTTGGACTAGATGACCCCGCAGGGTCCCTTCCAACTCTACGATTCTATAAATGGCTTGGTTAAACAGCACAGGGTTTCCCCCCAGCTTTATACAGTGGTGTGCAGCCTTTCCTAATTTAGTAGCTTCCATTCAGTTATTTCAAGCCAGGCTTTGGCCCCTAGAATGTTTTGCACTACAGCTCCCGGCTGGCTGGTGCTGATGGGAGTTGTAGTCCAAAACATCTGGAGGGCAGCAGGATGAAGAAGGCTGGCTTAGCAAAAAACAGTCGAGAAATAGGGATGCATCCCAAAGCAGACGTTTGTGGGCAGGGAGTCTCTGGTTACTTACCGGTGACGGTCAGCTCAACCCCCTTTGGATCGGACCAGCGGTTCCCCTCGCTGATTTCGAACCGGAAGGTGTACTTGCCAGCATCTGCAGTTGTCACACCCCTCAGAAGCAAGGTGCAGTTGCGCTGGAGGGGGTCTCCCAGCAGCCCTGTGCGTCCTTGAAACGGACCCTCAATGCTGCTAGGAGTTGCCGAGTGGTAAACCACAGCCTTCTGCCCTGTGTAATCTTTGTACCAAATGGCCGTGATGCCATCTGGGACAGCGACGTCACTGGGGTAGCTGAAGGTGCACGGGATGAAGACGCAGGAGTCTCTGACGCTCCACAAACGTTCGGGGGTCGTGACACGCCAGGAACCAAAGGCTGCAATAGGAATTATTATTATTTATTTATATCCCGCCTTTTCCCCTGACAGGGACTCACGACGGCATGCAACTGAAATCGAAACAGCTAACAGGAGAGAGAGCAGTCGGTAGAGCATGAGACTCTTAATCTCAGGGTCATGGGTTCGAGTCCCACGTTGGGCAGTCAAGGCAGATTAAAGCTCTTTGTTGCTCCCGGCCAACCAATCTGCTCCCACGTTCCACTTTTTTTTATTTTTTTAAAGGACTTGTTACAGCAATTTTTCAGGTTTAGTATTTAACAAACATACCTTGGGCAACATAACTGGAGAATGCAAGAAGGAAGAAGGGCAAAGGCATTGCTGCTATTTAACCGCTGGTAGAAGGGGCAACATAACTGGAGAATGCAAGAAGGAAGAAGGGCAAAGGCATTGCTGCTCCCACCGCTGGTAGAAGGGCAAATTCCTGGAGGGGGGAGGAAAGCAAAGTGCACAGTTAGACTCAAGACCTGCCCAAAAGACGAGCACACCTTTGACCAAATGGGCCACGGAATGTGGAATGCCTGTGGCCCACCAGATGCAGTTGGACTACAACTCCCATCATTCCCTGCAACTGGGGCTGATGGGAGCTGGGGTCTGTGAGCATCTCGAAGCCTTCAGGTTCCCCGTCCCTGTTTCAGGTGGAGACGCCAAACGCTGAACCTGGGACCTTCTTTGTGCAATGCATGTGCTCGATCTCTGAGCTGTGCGCTCTCTCAATGTGCTGAGTTGTTGTTGCTGCTGCAGTGATGAAGGCCATGTCAGCACTGCCCTTTTGAGTCGTGCCCATGAGGCTGCAAGCCTGCAGGCAGGGACTGCCTTGTTTGTAAAATCTGTTAACGACGACGACAGCATAAATAATTAACGTCACATGCCACCCCAGTCAAGCCTGCAGGCAGGGACTGCCTTGTTTGTAAAATCTGTTAACGACGACGACAGCATAAATAATAACGTCACATGCCACCCCAGTCTCTGAGCGGTGACAGACACCAGGGGTTGCAGGCACTAGCCTAGTGGAGGCTGTCTTTAGGATATCCGGTCTTACATACCCTCCAACATCTCTCCAATGAAAACAAGGACGTCCTAAGGAAAAGCAGGACATTCCAGGATCAAATCAGAAATGGGGGCGGCTGATGTCTGGAACTGTCCCTTATGTACGTGTCCCTGGAATCCACTTGAACTGTCTCTATGGAAAATAGAGACCTGTCTCTATATATGCAACCTGAGCATAATATGGAGGGGGTTGCAACAGCAACACCTTAAAATATCTTGCCTCTTCATTAGTCACAGCTTTGGATCCTGCACGGAGCAAGCAGGTCTCTGTGTCTCCAGCTTCCTGCCTTCTTCCAGCTCAGCTCACCCACCTCTGGTTCTCCTACCTAGCAGCTAAGTGAGGAGGGTGGAGGAAAAGCAATCTCTTCGCCTGTAGGGCCCCAGCCCTTAGTTGTAGCTCTTGCAACTGAGCTCATTTTTTGGGGGTGCTGATGAGGACACTCATGTGGCCAGCCAAGGTCAATGTCTTACAAAGAAACTTGTTTGACCAGTTCGGCAATAGAATCCTTTGTCAGATTGTAACCCTCTCCGGGTACAGTTGGAAGGGACCCAGAGCATCATCTAGGCAGAGCAATAACCTTTTAGGCAAGTGCCCAAACTGCAAACCAAAACCCACTTATTTATCGCAATGCCCAAAGTTGTCGACAGGGAAGGGACCCAGAGCATCATCTAGGCAGAGCAATAAAAGCTGCACTGCAGTGCTTTCAACTAGATGACTCTAGTCCAGTGGTGGCGAACCTTTTAGAGAGCAAGTGCCCAAACTGCAAACCAAAACCCACTTATTTATCGCAAAGTGCCCAAAGTTGTCGAGCTTTTTGGGGAGAGACCAGGCACACTCCCTGGCTAGCAGGCTGGCTCGCTCTCGGGCTGCTTTGATGGGGAGGACGGAGCAGCCCTGAGGCTAGGTGAGCGGCGACAGCCAAGAGGAGAGGGAGAGGCGCCACCTCAGCCAGCCAGCCCAACAGCTGCTGCTGCCTGCCTGCCTGCTCCCAGCGTGGCCTTCCCCATCTTCCTCCCTCCTTCCCTCCCTCCCTCCGGCAACGCCGGGGCAAAGGTGTAAGACTAGGTTGGGCCAGGTTGCGCAGGGAGCGCAGGGAGGCGGCGTGCACAGGTGCCCTTCTAGCCCAGGCAGGTCAGGCCCATGGGAGGCAAGGGGCCTGTGGAGGATTGGAGGTGGATCAAGGGGGGTGGGGGCCTGTGGAATGGATTGGAGCGAGGCTGGGGAGGGGGGAGCTGGAACTACCACACAGGCACTGAAGGGAATGGGCGAGGGGGGAAAAACTCACGAGGGTCAAATGTTACACCCAATCAGAAACACTGCCGCAGCCAATTGAGAAACAGATCAATTGCCGAAAACAATCGCCGGCTACCAGAAAGAAAGAAAGAAAGAAAAGTTTCAGGTTTAAGCAGTGGATGCACCCAGTAGCATGCGGAGGAGTGGGAGCACAAATGGAAAACACAACAAAACAACAGGGCTGATGGCACGCATTTCACCAGTGAGAGCTCCATGTGCCCACTCTGGCACGTGTGCCATAGGCTCTCCACCGCTGCTCTAGTCCAACTCTACAATTCTAGGATTCCAACTGTTGCCACATACTGTAGCTCTGTTGGCTCCCACAGTGACATATTAAAAACTAATGAGTAACTGTTGACCTGGGCCTGACTCGCAGCTATGCAGAACTATTCCTCCTCCTGTTATGGTTTCAGTGACACGCTACGGGCTGGGAGGGTCTATCAAAACCCAACGAGATCCAAGCATTTGCCGAATGGCTGCAGGAGAGAGCCATGCCTGAGCATCTCGCTCAGACCTCCAAATAGCAAGTGGGCCAGGGTGTTTTTTCAGCCGGAACTTGCTGGACCTCTCATTGCAATTATAGGGGAACAAGGGAGGCATTTGTGGTGAGTTCCAGCACCTCTTTTTCTAGAAAAATAGCACTGGGGACATCTGTCATGGAGAAGAGGAAGGGGAGTGTTGCTCTCTGTCACCCGTTCGAAACGTCCCGTCTGTTTCCTGAACTCAGCCCTTGGCAGCAGCTTCCAAATGAGTTTCGTTTCTTCCCATCAGCCTCACCCATCTGACCCCAGAGCCCAAGTTCCTCTGCTCGTGGCAACAGGGCCTGACCAAGGCATGCCGAGTGTGGCTGTCTCTGATGGGCTCTGTAATCCAAAATCTGGATTAATGGCTTCAGTTTCCTTTGAGCAGTCAACAGCCAATGGCCATAAACGTCTGCAAAACACACACACACACACACCATGCCTTTCCCTTGCCAAAGTCTGTCTCTGGTAACTAGAAGGAACCATGCCTTTCCCTTGCCAAAGTCTGTCTCTGGTAACTAGAAGGATTGACGCTGGAAGGGAATTTCTGAAGCCCTACACCGGGAAATCAGGGTTCACATTTATGTGGTTCAAATGGATTTATTTATTCTGACATGTGTTGATTACTTATTTATTTAAAAGTAGCTATTTCATTTTTAAAAATCAAAGTGGCTTACAACAGAAATGCATAAACCATACAGTAAACACACACACACACACACACACACACACACACACACACACACACACGTATGTTAAAAGCGGACCTCAATTAACCATTATAGAAAGAAGTATTCTTAATTGGCTGTCGGAATAGAAGAAAAATCGGCAGGCGTTTCAGTGTTAAAACAGAAGGTGCCTGCTAAATCTCCGTTGGCAGAATATATCACACTTTTCTACATGGAGTTCAAGGTCACATTCATGGTTCTCCCCCCCCCATCCCATTTTTATCGTCACAACAACCCTGTGAGGTGAGTTTGGCCAAGAAACTCTGTCTGCTCCCTGGCCACCCAGTGAGCTTTGTGGTTGAGTGGAGATTTGAACCCTGGTCTCCCAGGTCCTAACCTGACCCTCTAACCACTGAAGAACACAAGCTCTCTAATATTTTAAAATGAAAAATAGTGCTTGCTGCCAGGGGTGGCGTGTAACAATAACTTCTCCCCCAGGTACCCTAATCCAGAACACTGAAAATTGGTTTCTCTGTATGTGTCTGGATTCCCTCCCGCGCCTTCAGAAGGATAGAAGTGGAAAGTGTTGGACGTGGACCAGAAGGAGACCTTCATGAGTCTCCCTCCTTTCTTTTGAAGCACCAAGCGGCCCAGCGGTGGCCTTGTTGCTCTCTCTCTCTCTCTCTCTCAGCCTAACCTCCTTCAGTGAGTCTAAAAGGCTGCTTTGTGATCTCGTGGGAGGAAAATGGGATGTGGGTAATACGGGATAAAGTCCTTCTTGCCTATCCATCATTCAAGCTTTAAAATGTTCTTCCATTTCCACTTGGGAATTTTATAGCGTCTAATGGAACATACCAAGCTTTGATTGAGCCCAGTAGATTGACATGGCTCTCTCTCTCTCTCTCTCTCTTCTCTCTCTCTCTCTCTCTCTCTCTGTGTGTGTGTGAGAGAGAGAGAGGGGGGGGGAGAGGGAGAGGGAGAGAGATGCGCAGCCTGGGAGTCATTTTGGACTCCCAGCTGTCCATAGAGTCGCAGGTCAATTTTGTGTCCAGGGCAGATGTCTACCAGCTCCATCTGGTATGCAGGATAAGACACTACCTGCCCACAGACTGTATTGCCAGAGTGGTACATGCTCTGCAATGCGTTCTACGTGGGGCTATCTTTGAAGATGACTCAGAAACTACAACTAATCCATAATGCGGCAGCTAGACTGGTGACTGGGAGCGGCCGCCGAGACCATATAACACCGGTCTTGAGAGATCTACATTGGCTCCCTGTACGTTTTCGAGCACAATTCAAAGTGTTGGTGCTGACCTTGAAAGCCCTAAACGGCCTCGGTCCTGTAGACCTGAAGGAGGTCTGCTGGAGACTGCCACCTTCTGTGATGTACGTATGATGGCTGTAGACCTGAAGGAGGTCTGCTGGAGACTGCCACCTTCTGTGATGTACGTATGATGTTTTGGGGTGGTGGTCTTGGGGTACAGGGTGGGCAATTTCAAAAGTCTCTATAGGGGCTTGTGCACCATTGTCTCTCCTACCTCCTTGCAAGGAGGGGAGGGAACTCTGTGGCATCGGGGGGGGGGGAATCTGCCTTGCTTTCTGTGGATCTTGCTTCCATCCATTCATCTCTGACTGATCATGGACTTAGGGGACTCACTCCCTGGGGAGTTGGGGAGCAAGAGCCAAACCCCCTCTTTTTTTTCTCTTCCAGAGGAGCTACAGGAGTGGCTACCTTGGGAATCCGTGTGGCTGGAAACAGCAGGAGGGGAGAGATATTCATGTGCTCAGATCCGGCTTGTGGGTTTCGCAGAGGCATCTGGCCGGACACTGAGAACAGGAGGCTGAATTAGATGGGCTCCTTATATCCTTATGTTCCCTGGACTGGAGTGAGGGCCAGCCCAATACATTTTGGCACCTGAGGGGAGCCACAAAATGCAACCCCTGTGCTGGGAAGAAGGGGTGAGTGAAGGTCTATCTACGTTGGGAACAAGGGGGAATCAAATCAATGGCCGATGTGGAAATCAAATGCCATCATGGGGGGGGGGAGGGCAGGTGGGTGCAGACTCCAGGAGACCCCAAGGGCAGCCCCCACCATTTCCTCCTTAGGGGTGGGAGGAGACCAGAAGCACCTCCTATTCACCAGGAGGCAGCTGTGAAGGCAGCACTGAGGGGGAGGCAGATCTGGCCTCCAAGTAGCACACCACAGCCATCGCTGTCACTGCAGGATTCATTCCTTGGAGGTCGGATCTGGTGCCCCTGTGCATCCTGCCGCCTGAGGCGGTCGCCTCCCCTTGCCTCGTGGGTGGTCTGGCCATGACTGGAGTCCAGGAAGACCTGCTGCAACTGGTCTGAATCAGAGGACAGCTGCTATGGCAACAGCCATCCCTGGAGCCAAGAGTGGAGCCAGTCGAACATGGGATGGCCTGGGAATCGGGCTCGGACTCGGAACCAGAGGAGTCTCAGTCTGCACCGGTTGTTCTGCCTCAGACATCATCTGAACCAAGTCCGGGGCCTGATCCTGAAGTGCCAGTCTGCACAGATTCCCCTGCAGCAAACACCAGCTGGGCCGAGTCAGGGGCATGAGCCTGTCCAGTCTCCAGATGCGGAGATTACCTCGTTGCCTTCAGGCTGGGCCATCACTGACAGTTGACCCACTACCGGTTTGGTCAGGGGAGGCTGAAGCGGCCCCTGGGCCCAGTAACCCACCGGCGTCTCCCAAGCTGCAGAGACTCAGGTCTGAGAGAAGGAGAGACCTGAGTACTCGCAGGAGGAGTGCTCGCCTTCGGGCGAAACAGGGAGGTGAGTCGTCGGGGGATCGGGACCGGCCATTGCCCCGACAAAGATAAAAGGCTGTTGGACCCCGCCCCAGGCTGCAGGAGCAACATTGCTGTATGCCAGATCCTGTCCTTGCCTGGTTTCCTGCCCCGTGTTCTGCCTTGGCTCTGTCAGACTGACTCCTCGCTGAACCTTCAGATTCTGGACCGGACCTGGACCTTGTTTCTCAGATTACCCCCCCAGGCCCAGCACAGTACACACCTACGGAGGAGCACCATGCTGTAGCACTACTGGGGCTGCACGAGTGGAGCTCCGTTGCTCTCCTGCCTTCCATATCCTGTTCTCACGGGGGCCAACCAGATGCCTGGGGGAAGCCTGCAAGCAGAATTCGAGCACAAGAGCGACGCTCCCCTCCTGGGGTTTCCAGCAACTGGCATTCACTACCACCAACCATGGAGGCAACACGTTGCCATCCTGGCTGGTAGCCATTGATAGCCCTCTCCTCATTCATTGGTCTAACCGTCTTTTAAAGCCATCCAATTTGGGGGCCTATGGGAGCACAGGCGCTGAGTTGCGCCCAACATGGGGCGGGGGGGGGGAGTGAGGTCACGTCTCCCAATGCAGCGCAGCCCGGGGCGACATCCCGCCAGGCATCTCCAAGATTGGTGGGGGGCTGAGCCCCGTCCCAGCAGATATTGGGGGGGGGGCCTGTAGAGGCCTCAGTCCCATGGGGTTGGCGTGCCTGTATGGGAGCAAATGCCATAATTCAACTCTGTGCTGCATAAATAAGTTACAGGTAGGTAGCCGCGTTGGTCTGCCATAGTCAAAACAAAACAAAATACAAAATTCCTTCCAGTAGCACCTTAGAGACCAACTAAGTTTGTTCTTGGTATGAGCTTTTGTGTGCATGCACACTTCTTCAGATACATGCACACGAATGCTCATACCAAGAGCAAATTTAGTTGGTCTCTAAGGTGCTACAGAAGAATTTTTATTATTATTATTTGTTTCGACTACGGCAGACCAACGCGGCTACCTACCTGTAGCTAGAACATTTTAAAAGGGCATTGGATGTCAATCAGCCCAAGGCCTGGTTCATGAGGAATGCTTTTGCCTGGCACCTAAAGGTGTATCATGAAGGTGCCAGGCGAGCCTCCCTGGGGAGAGCATTCCACAAACAGGAAGCCACTGCAGAAAAGGCCGCGTTCTCGTGTTACCTGTCCCAAATCTTCCACTACTCAGTTTCACTGGATGTCTGCAAGTGTTATGAGACGGAGAAAAGATTTTCCCAATCCACTTTCTCTACGCCATGCATAATTCAATAAACTTCCATCGTGTAACCTCTTACTCAGTTTCCCTTTAAACTAAAGTGTCCCAAATGCTGCAACCTCCCTTCGTAGAGGAGCTGCTTCATGCACTTTCCCAAACCTTTTCCAACTCTGCATACTCTCAAATAATCAGTAATGCTCAAGGCATTTGCAATTGCAAAATAAGCACAACAACAACAACAACAACAACAACAACAACAACAACAACAACAACAACCAGTCCAAAGTAACTTGACTGAAATGGGTCTGCCTTGCCTTTTCCCAGAGACCAGCTCCTCCTGCAACAGATCTCCGCGGTCCTTTGGAACTCTCTGCCACACACAATGGAGCGATGCTGCTTCTGGGCTTCTAAACGGGATCCTGGATCTCAAGGACAAAGTGGTCCAGGAGAATGCAGAGCATCTGGTCTGGGACAGCTTTATCTGCCTTCCGTTTTGGGAATTCCCCCATTGTGTCAGCTGTTCTCATTCTGGGCCCAATCACTTAAAACGCTCATCATTCAGTGCTGATGAGACATCTTGGGAGGGAGGGAGGGAAGGAGGAGGAGGAGGAAGAAGAAGAAGAAGAAGCAGGGGTTAAATGCTGGTCACTCCAGTTGAAAATGGATGTAGGTGACAAGTTGGAAAGGATCCAGAGAGCAGCAAGAATGACAAACAGTTTCTCAAGTCAAACCCTGGGAGGAACAACAGAAGGAACAGCAAGGGAGCCAGGAGTTTTGGGGTTATGCAATTCTACAGAAGCTGGTCTCAGCTGGCTGCTGTCACACACACACAGAGTTAGGGATGTACTAAGTTACAGATTAAACATAATCCCCCATTCTACGGGGGCTTTATTGACCAGATAAGAAGGACCCTGCAGCTGCATCAGGCCAAAGGGTCATCCTGTTTCCCACAGCGGACCCACCAAATGGGAAGCATGCAAACATGAAGGCAAGAGCACACACACACACCCCAATCTCTTGGTGGTTTTGCAGCAGATTCTGCTGAGAGATATGGTGCTTGTACCAAGTCACACCTCTTGCCCACTCAACTTATGGTGTATTGAAATCAATTTTTGTTGCTGGTTTTTGTTGTTGATATGTTCCTTGGGTTCTTCTCCTTGTTCTACTATGAACATGCTTTAACAGTGTAATGCAGAAGTAAAACCCATTGCCTCAGTTTCTTGAGGGCTGCAGTGGCAGAGCATCTTCGCCGCATGCAGAATGTCCCAGGTTCCGTCTCCGATGGGATCTTCAAATAGGATTGGGAGAGGCCCCCCTACGAAAGCCCAGAAGACCACTGCTTCTCCATGCAGTGCATAATCCATGGAACTCCCTCCCACAGGGAGGCAGGGATGGCCACCAACCTGGATAGCTTGGGAAGAGGATTGTCTAAATTCATGGAGAAGAGAGCTAGCAATGGCTGCTAGCCAGTGCAATATTTTTTTAAGAAAAAGAGGGGCCAGAACTCACCATGAACGCCTCCCTCTTTCTCTTAGA
Organism: Lacerta viridis; assembly: GCA_900245905.1. NCBI lineage: Eukaryota > Metazoa > Chordata > Lepidosauria > Squamata > Lacertidae > Lacerta > Lacerta viridis. Next base: position 68,020 of record OFHU01003423.1, on the reverse strand, counting down.
ATGGCAATGGCACCCACCAAGAGGTTCCAGAACCACATGAGAGGTGCTGGAACTGAGTTCCGGCAAGTTCCTCCTGAAGAAACCCTGCTACTAGGCATGATGGCTTGACTCTGCCTCCAGCACTGAGAGCCAGTGTGGTGTAGTGGTTAAGAGCGGTAGACTCGTAATCTGGGGAACCGGGTTCGCATCCCCGCTCCTCCACATGCAGCTGCTGGGTGACCTTGGGCTAGTCACACTTCTTTGAAGTCTCTCAGCCCCACTCACCTCACAGAGTGTTTGTTGTGGGGGAGGAAGGGAAAGGAGAATGTTAGCCGCTTTGAGACTCCTTCGGGTAGTGATAAAGCGGGATATCAAATCCAAATTCTTCTTCCTCCTCCTCCTCCTCCTCCTCCTCTTCTTCCAACTGTGTTTCAGAATGCTAGTTGCTGGAAACCACAGGAGGGCAGAGGTCTCTTGTTTTTAAGTTTGATGTTTTCTTGTGGCTTTGTAATTTGTTGGAAGCCTCCCAGAGTAGCTGGGGAAACCCAAGTATGAAGAGGAGGAGGAGGAGGAGGAGGAGGAGGAAGAGAAGAAGAAGAAGAAGAAGAAGAAGAAGAAGAAGAAGAAGAAGAAGAAGAAGAAGAAGAAGAAGAAGAAGAAGAAGAAGAAGAAGATATGGTTGAATCCTGCTTGCAGGTTTCCCACAGGCATCAGGCTAGCCACTGTGAGAACAGGATACTGGACAAGATGGGCCATTGCCCTGATCCAGCAGCCTCTCCTTCTTATGCCCTTACGTTCTGTTGCCAGTTCTGGGCATTTGAGGAGGGCATTGTGCAGTGGCGCAGAGAATCACAGAGGGGCACAATCAGCACAGGGGGAGCACGGCCACGGAAGAGCCCCAAGAGTTAGATAGATAGCCCAGAAGCCTTTTTACTAGACATTTTGGATCAAGAACTGCCAAAAGAAAAGAAGAAACATTTTATGTATGCTACAACCGCGGCTAGGATATTGCTAGCCCAAAGATGGGAAAGTGCCAAAATACCAACTAAAGAAGAAAAACTGATGAAATGCGCTGAAATGGCAAAGCTAACTGAAAGACTCAGAGACAATGACAATAGAGACTTTAAAAAAAGAATGGGAGCCTTTATGTTGTATCTGCAGAAACAAGTAAAAACATGGACTCACTAGCAGGATTTGAGTAAACACTTGCAATTATCAAAAGGAATATAGAAATTGCAAAGACGATGTCATGATTGTTTGTTGTTGTTGTTCAGTCGTGTCCGACTCTTCGTGACCCCATGGACCAGAGCACGCCAGGCACCCCTATCCTCCACTGCCTCCCGCAGTTTGGCCAAACTCATGCCAGTCGCTTCGAGAACACTGTCCAACCATCTCATCCTCTGTCGTCCCCTTCTCCTTGTGCCCTCCATCTTTCCCAACATCAGGGTCTTTTCCAGGGAGTCTTCTCTTCTCATGAGGTGGCCAAAGTACTGGAGCCTCAACTTCAGGATCTGCCCTTCCAGTGAGCACTCAGGGCTGATTTCTTTAAGGATGGATAGGTTTGATCTTCTTGCAGTCCATGGGATGTCATGATTATGTAAGAGCAAAACAACATCAGACTTAAAGAACTTCATATTAAGAGATAACAAAAGAAGCAGAAAAATTTGAATTGAAAAAAACCAGAGGACGAAGTTGAGGGAAGTCGTGGGGGGGGGGGTTGTTTTTCTTTTGTTATTTGATATGATGTTATTATGATAAAATGAAAAATTCAAAGAAAATTATTATTATATATATATAAAAGAATTAGATAGATAGCAAGGACCCGTGGGTCACATTTGGCCCCTGGTCTGTGTCCTCCCATCCCTGCTGCAACAAGGGGAGTCAAAGGATCTCAAGGTTCCGCCCATTTTTTTCTGCCATTCAGTGGACTCAGCGGATTCTTTCCCTTTCCTCCAGAGGAAGTAGATGTTGCATTATCGGGAAAAGAAACTGAGCAGATTATTAGATCTTCACGCTTCCCACGTGCAGGAACTGGGAGCTCTTTCGACCCACTGCTGGTTTCAGCAGGGTCAGCACGTGAAGCCAGCTGAGTCAGCCTCCCCCCTGCATGGCCCCCCCCAGCCTGCAGCGGCATGTGATATGAAGGAACCAGAGCAGGAAGTCACAAGTGGCAGAGCAGGAGAGGAAGTGCCAGTGGAAGCGTCAACACCAACCTCTGGAAAGCCAGTGCCCTCTGGGTGCCCACGGGAGTTGTAGTCCAATGCACCTGGAGGGCACTAGATTGGGGAAGGCTGCTGCCCCCCTGCATACCAGGGGGTTGGACATCAGGGGTGGCCAACTCCCAAGAGACTGTGATCTACTCATAGAGTTAAAAGCTGGTGGTGATCTACCCCCCTTTTTGGGGGTTCAGGTCAAAGTTCTTGAGCTTTTCTTAGGAAGGAGGAAGGCCCATTTTGGGGGGGCTGGGTCATAGTTGTTGGGTTTTCACAGGGAGTAGGTAAAATGTTGAGCGTTTTTTAGGAGAGCCACAGTTGTTCACAGGGCGGTCTCATCCATAGGGGCTAGTGGCGCGGTGCGCCAGGGCGCCAGCCCCCCCAGGGGCGCCCCGTGAGCCCGCCGGCATACCGGCCACCTCCCTCCCCAACCTGCCCCCGCCCCCACGGGTGAGCTGTCGGCTGGGCGCTTGCGCCCCGGCGGCTCAGCCACTGCCGCCTGTGTCGGTCCCGGGAGCACTGGAAGGGCGCGCAGAGCCCTGTGCCGTTCCAGCGCTACCCCCCTCATCCTCCGCTCGCCCACCCCCCTCCCGAGGGACGGCAAGCGTGGGAGGGAGGTGGCGGAGAGGCGGCACGGCGGGGGGCACCAGAGGGATCGCCGCGCCACGGCGGCCGATCTCCCTAAGACAGCCCTGGTTGTTCGGCTTCTTTGGGGGGAGCCAATGATCTACCAGTGATCTACCGCAGACGTCCAGTGATCTACCGGTAGATCACGATCTACCTGTTGGACATGCCTGGACTAGATGACTTTTCTGGGTACTTTCCAATTCTGCAGCCCCATGATTTATAAATTGCAGGAGGCCGGCAGGGAGAATGAAGGAATGAATCTCTCTCTCTCTCCCACCATCATCACTTGGAAACTCTCAGCATTCCTCTCTGATAAGGGGCAAGGTGTGTTTTCTGTACAGGCATCCCCGGAATCTAAGGCACTCTCTGTTCCAGGAGAGCGTTCCGAACTTAGGAATCGAAATATATATAATATTTATTGGTTTTACAATTTAGCTTTTCATTTACAAAATGCAATCCAAAAGTATAGAATTCTCCGACTTCTGCCCACTGGTGGAGGAAGAGAAGTGCAGGCAGGGGGAGCGATCCCGGTGGGGTGCCATCGCAGCTGCTCCCCCACCTGCACTGGGCACCATGCCCCTGTAGGCGGCATGCCATGCCAGCCCCCCCCCGCCTGTTCTCCGCCCCCCCCCCAGTGCCGGAGCATGGAGCTCCGCCACTGCTTCTGCCCTCCCTTTCGTGGGGTCCGCTAATAATCTTTTTCACTGCATATCATATTATCTTCCATATATCCATAACCTCTATTTTCTCCTATAGTTCCTTTCACATTGCAAGCGTTAATTCAATCCTGCCAATGTTTTTAGCTGTTTACAATGTTCTGTCAAATATATTACAATTTCCCCCCAGTCTTTGTTGAAGTTTTTGTTGTCCTGATTTCTGATTTTCCCAGTCATTTTGGCCATCTCAGCACAGTCCATCGATTTTACTGTCCACTCTTCTCTTGTAGTGGAATCGAAAGCATCTTTTTCTGCTCAGTTGTAGATGATGCCCAGGCGCAGCTTTCCTTGCAGGTGAAAGAGTTTGGACACAATCGCTTTCAAAGAGGTTCTTGCAGTTGCTTGGGAATGATGTGAGCAACAGAAACCTTGGCCAGTCACCCTTTCAGAGAAACACACAGCCCCCCAGAATGGTTGTGGGGAATGTGATTTTGAAGCAAGCAGACACCCCATATCTAAGTTGTATTAATAGTCTGCCAAATATTTGCCCCCCCCCCCGGTGACTCAGCTTTCGTCTTGAAGAGGCCTTAGCCACCTAAGCAGTGCTAACACTTAACATGCCATCTCCATCTTTGCACCTATTCGGATTGATGGAATACTCACCTGTCACGCAATGTAATTGATGCTACCTGTTGGTTTACAGTTATGTACTAAGCTTGGTACAAATATTTGGCAGTGAGAGATTTTACTTTCTTGGGCTCCATGATCACTGCAGATGGTGACAGCAGTCATGAAATTAAAAGATGCCTGCTTCTTGGGAGGAAAGCAATGACAAACCTAGACAGCATCTTAAAAAGCAGAGACATCACCTTGCCGACAAAGGTCTGTATAGTTAAAGCTATGGTTTTCCCAGTAGTGATGTACGGAAGTGAGAGCTGGACCATAAAGAAGGCTGATCGCCGAAGAATTGATGCTTTTGAATTATGGTGCTGGAGGAGACTCTTGAGAGTCCCATGGACTGCAAGAAGATCAAACCTATCCATCCTTAAAGAAATCAGCCCTGAGTGCTCACTGGAAGGACAGATCCTGAAGCTGAGGCTCCAGTACTTTGGCCACCTCATGAGAAGAGAAGACTCCCTAGAAAAGACCCTGATGTTGGGAAAGATGGAGGGCACAAGGAGAAGGGGACGACAGAGGATGAGATGGTTGGACAGTGTTCTCGAAGCGACTGGCATGAGTTTGGCCAAACTGTGGGAGGCAGTGGAGGATAGGCGTGCCTGGTGTGCTCTGGTCCATGGGGTCACGAAGAGTCGGACACGTCTGAATGACTGAACAACAACAACAACTAAGCTTGGATCCTAGAACAATAGGCAGGTAGGATCCTAGAATGCAACAACTGATTGTCCTGCGGGAGCAGCCCAATCAGGCTCCAGGAGGGAAGCAGAATCAGCCAATCAGACGGGACCCATTGTGTAAATAATGTATATAAAGCCAGAGGTTTTTTTGGGGGGTGGGGGGGGGAATTCAGTCACTGTTTTACAAGCTGCAATAAAGAGCATGAGATCACTACGTGACTCCGAGTATATTTCATTTACCTAACTGTTTTTCCACCCACCTCTCTTGTTCATCAGACCAAATGCCTCTGGCCCTTGTCAGAAATTCGTTTACCAATTTGTAATCCTAATAAAAATATTTGGAATTTGGGGTGGGGGCGGCTCCTGCAGGAGGAGGGTGGTGCTCTTTGGCACCCCTCTATCAGTTGGCATCTCCTTAGACGCAACCAAGGCTCCTCCAGCAAAAATATTTACCCACTGTCAGTGAGAGGACATAACTCAGCAGCCAGGAATCTGTGAGGTCAGCGAGACCCTTCCAGCCCAGAGGTGGGTCAGCAAAGCTGAATTCCTCCTCCTGCTTCTCTGTGAAAAGACTCAAGGCACACCCCCAGGAGGGCAACGGGATATTGCTCATGTATGTTTCCAGGAGTGTGTTCAGAGCTTTCTTCTACCTCAATCTCTGTGCAGCGAGAGACTCCAGGGGTTCCCGACACTTACCCAGCTTTGGTTTCCTTGCAATGGAGGTCAGCGGAGTCTGCGGTGTCTTTAGCATTTACGGTTTAATTTGTTGTTGTTCAGTCGTTCAGTCGTGTCCGACTCTTCGTGACCCCATGGACCAGAGCACGCCAGGCACGCCTATCCTTCACTGCCTCCCGCAGTTTGGCCAAACTCATGTTAGTAGCTTCGAGAACACTGTCCAACCATCTCGTCCTCTGTCGTCCCCTTCTCCTTGTGCCCTCCATCTTTCCCAACATCAGGGTCTTTTCCAGGGAGTCTTCTCTTCTCATGAGGTGGCCAAAGTACTGGAGCCTCAACTTCAGGATCTGTCCTTCCAGTGAGCACTCAGGGCTGATTTCCTTGAGAATGGATAGGTTTGATCTTCTTGCAGTCCATGGGACTCTCAAGAGTCTCCTCCAGCACCATAATTCAAAAGCATCAATTCTTCGGCGATCAGCCTTCATGGATCACTGCCTTGTCGTGGCGAAGGGGCTTGAATTACTCAGGGAAGCTATGGACAGGTCAAGATGGACAGGTCATAGTGGAGAGTTTGGACCAAACGTGATCCACCTGGAGGAGGAACTGGCAACCCACTCCAGTATCCCTGCCAAGAAAACTCCATGGACAAAGACAACGGTTTAATTTACATACATATAAAGCTTGAGCACAAGATGGAGGGGCTCACAGCACTAACACCCCGAAAAATCTTGCCTCTTCATTAGTCACAGCTTTGTATCCTGCACGGAGCAAGCAGGTCTCGCTGTCTCCAGCTTCCTGATTGCTTCCAGCTCAGCTCAAACACCTGCTTTGGCTGTTGTTCTCCTACCTGGCAGCTAGGTGAAGGGGCCGGAGGAAAGGCCCACCCACTAGCTGGGAGGGGACCAGCCCTTAGCTGTAGCTCTTGCATCCTGGCTCATTTTTTTTGGGGGGGGGGATGCTGATGAGACCCCTAAGTGGTCAACGAAGGCCATATCTTACAAAGAATCTTGTCTGACTGGTTCAGCCACGGAACCATCTATTAAAGGTAAAGGTTCAGGTACCCCTGACCATTAGGTCCCGTCACAAACGACTCTGGGGTTGCACGCTCATCTCACTCTATAGGCCGAGAGCCGGTGTTGGTCTGCAGACATCTTGCGGGTCATGTGGCCAGCATGACTAAGCCGCTTCTGGCGAACCAGAGCAGCGCACGGAAATGCCATTTACCTTCCCGCCGGAGTGGTACCTATTTATCTACTTGCACTTTGATGTGCTTTCGAACTGCTAGGTGGGCAGGAGCTGGGACTGAACAACAGGAGCTCACCCCATCGCGGGGATTTGAACCGCCGACTTTCTGATCGGCAAGCCCTAGGCCCTGTGGTTTAGACCACAGTGCCACCCACGTCCCTTCTATTAGGTTCAGGTAAAAGGTAAAGGACCCCTGGATGTCTGAGTTTTGTCAAATGTGACTATGGGGTTGCAGCGCTCATCTTGCTTTCAGGTCATTCCAGCGTTTGTCCACAGACAGCTTTCCGGGTCATGTGGCCAGCAGGACTAAACTGCTTCTGGCACAACAAAACACCGTGACAGAAAGCAGAGTGCACGGAAATGCCATTTACCTTCCTGCCACAGCGGTACCTATTTATCTACTTGCACTGGTGTGCCCAAGGCTGGCGCGTCCATTTAGGCAAACTAGGCAGTTGCCTAGGGCGCCAAAATGGAGGGGGTGCTTGCCAGCCTGGCCCCCGCCGCCCGGTGCTGCTCTGCCAGCGGCAGAGTGGTGGGGGAGGGGGAGCAGCCTGAAATTGGACTTCTCTGCCCTCTCCACCAGCGGCAGAGTGACGGGGAGGGGGGAGCAGCCCGAAATCCAACTTCTCCACAGGGCCGGTGCTAGGGATTGGTGGGGGGGGCACCAGAAAGTGATCTCGCCTAGGGCACAAAAAACCCTAGCACCGGCCCTGGGTGTGCCTTCGAATTTCTAAGTTAGCAAGAGCTGGGACAGAGCAATAGGCGCTCACCCCGTCACGGGGATTCGAACCGCCGGCCTTCTGATCGGCAAGCCCAAGAGGCTGAGTGGTTTAGACCACAGCGCTATCCTCTCCCTAATTATGTTCAAACCCTCACCTGGGGGGGCAGGACCCCAAACACGGGAAGGAATATAGGGCTTCAGAGGATTGGAACTCGGAGAAAAGGTGGGATTAAAAAGTGATGCCCAAAACAAACAAAGCTTAAATCCTCCTTGTTTTATTCTGGGGCATCATGGTGGCAGCGGGGGGTTGGGGTTGGGGGTTGGTGGCAACCACTAAGGAAAGGGTGGCATGTTTGAAAAATTGCCTTTTTTCTAGGGAGTCAAGAAAAAGAAAGCCAACTCTGAAATTTTCTCAGAGAACCCTGCTTCCAAAACTTAATTCTTTTTGAGGGACAATACCAGGGGTTGAGTTTGGGGTAAGGTTACCAGTCGTCCGCGTTTCCCGGGGACAGTCCTTGGATTTACAAATCAGTCCCCATACAAAATCCATTGAAGTGTCCCCGGATTCATTGAAAAAGATCTGGTAACCTTAGTTTGGGGGTGGGGCTCTCTGTCTCACTCCATCTGCATAAACAGCATGCAGGACAGGAAATCTTAGCTAGAAATGCCATCTTTCTCCCCGATTTTCCGAAAGCTGAGCATTACACCTTGTTTCCATTTCCTAATGCATCTCATATTGTTAACTGTAATCTCTTCTGCCTCTGGATTTGAACCAACGAAGCCTGTGCACATTGCGATGTAAGGAACTACTGAACTTACAAATAGGGTTCTCAAATAAGAAGCTAAAGGAATTGCCGGGCGGGGGAGCCTGAACTTCCCAGGAGGACAGAAGAAGATCTGAGAGTAAAATCAAGATACTGTGTCCTGAGGAAGGGAAGGGGGGTCCTTCCTCGGGGCGAGGCATTTTGGGAGAGGGGTCCTGAGCCCCCCGTGACTTTTCCAGAATGACTGGACACCCCCTTTTTGAATGATTCAAGTGTCTGGAGCAACTCGAAAAACCCAGGTTTCTGTCCTCCTTTGCAAGGGCCCAACAAACATACTAATCTTGTCCCTGCCTAAAATTTGTTTATTGGTGTGTGCTCTTCTTTTTGTAAATTTACTGAAGTATAATAATAGTTTTAAAAAATCAGGATTGAGAGGTTTTGTCAAGGCAGTGGAGGGTTGTGTGTGCTGTGAGCCATTGTTGGGACTCAGCTCGCCCTTCATCTGATAGGAAATAATAATAATAATAATAATAATAATAATAATAATAATAATAATTTATTTATACCCCACCCTTCTGGCTGGGTTTCCCCAGCCACTCTGGTCAGCACCCAACAGAATATTAATAATAAAAAAGCAACAACATCAAACACTAAAAACTTCCCAGAAGATGTCTTCTGAAAGTCAGATATGTAGTTGTTTATTTCCTTGGCATGTGATGGGAGGGCATTCCACAGGGCGGGTGCCACCACCGAGAAGGCCCTCTGCTCTGCGATTGGGGGGGGGATGGGGGGTGTTGAAGGGCATCAGTTGGAGGGAGGGAGAAATGTCCCTATTTTTATCTGAGGAATGTTGGAGGGTGTGCCACCGAATAAGAACAAGAACATAAGAAGGGTCTTGCTGGATCTGGCCGATGGCCCCTCAAGTCCAGCATCCTGTTCTCACAGTGGCCAACCAGATGCCCATTATGGGAAACCTGGAAGCGGGATCCGAGCACCAGAGCCCTGTCCCCCGCTGTGGCTTCCAGGAAGTGGGATTCAGAAGCAATGCTGCCTCCAACTGTAGAGGGAGAGCCATCGAGACCCCTCTCCCCCTCCATTAATTTGTCTAGCCCTCATTAGAGCCATCCAAGTTGGGTGGCCATCCCTGACTCTTGTGGGATGAATAGCAGGAACACAGACCAATTCGGCAGTCACAGCTTGGTGGGATGTGAAACACAAGAGCAGTCAAGTACAACATCCCTAGAGTGGATATAGATGGGGATGTCTGGTCCAGCCAGTCGGAACTTCCTGTTTCCTCCTGGGCTGGGACAGACTTCCTCTGCATGTGATTGGAGGTGGGTGTGGCCTCACCTGTGCAGGTAAAACAAAAGCAAAGAGGCCAGACGCCATCTTCCTCTTTTGACTTCTCTCTTCAAGCAGCATCTGCTTAGCCAAAGATGCTCTTTTGGCCTCCAGCTAAGAGAGGACAAAAGGAGCTATCTCCCCTATGGAATAGTCTCCAACAAGTATGTTACTTTTTCTAAGCTAAAGTCTGCCTTCTGGGATCCTATTGTGAACAGGATGTCTGTAAGTAAACTTTTTATACCTTTATAGAAGACTGTGTCGTGTCTTATCTTTTAAGGGGGAATAAGGGGGAAATACCAGGACAGTATTATTATAGAGGTTTTAGCGAACCTGAGCAACGCATCCGCTGTGTGTGTTTAAAAGGGGAATGTAAACTCTGCTGAATTGTTGAACTCGTTAACACAAGTTGGAATAGGATATAATAAACAATGTATCCTCTCCTGCATCCCTGAACATTCCCACAGCTCACAGGTGGCTGGCATCCTAACAGACATGGTCTGCTCCGAAGAAGAACCTCAGCAACGAGTCCTCATTTCCGCCCACCCATAACTCCTCTAGAAAAATTCAACTTTGGAATGACACGTTCCCATATATGGGCCCCATCCAAGGAAGAGGGGAGGCAGAGGGTGGCGGCAGAACCCGGAGAGAAAAGTGGACTGTTTTGGAAAGCTTACAATAAAAACCCTCCAGCTGTTCTGTGGTTTATGTCCATTTGATCTCGGAAAAGTCCTTTCTACCGACCAAACGGAGTCGGAGGGAGGGAGCCCCACACATTGTTAGAAAGGAAATCCTGCTACATGCCAAAGGCATAAAGGGGGCTTGGGGGGGGGGGTCCCTGCCAGAAGCGGAAGAATTCCTAGGAGGGAAACACTCTCCAGGAGAATCTTGGGGAAGTTTCAAGAGTCAGGCAGCAGCAAGCAGCTTTTCTTTCTCTCTTTCCTGTTCCCTTCTTCCCTTTCCTTTCCTTTCCTTCTCTGCTCTTCTCAAAAGGATTAAATTGGACCCCAACTATGTCTTGGCCTTTTCTACCTACAGGATGTTAGAGTGCTGGATGAGGAGACCAGGGTCCCAATCCCCCAATCAGTCATGGAGCCTGCTTTGGGGCAGTCACAGCTTCTCAACTTAACCTACATTGCAGGGTTGTTGTGAAGACAAGAATGGAGAGGAGGGAAACCATGTATGCCACTCAGAGCTCCCGGGGGGCGGGGAGAGAGGATATACATGAATCAACAAATGACAATAAAATACTCCGCTTCCAATTTTTGATTGGGTTCCTCATCCGTGGCCTTGGCTATTCTTGGCTTGCTCCAACCTGTTGCCCCCCCCCCCGATCATCTTCAAACTCCTCCTCCCCCATTTAGAAAAACCAACTCACATTATATTTGTGGAAAATATTGCAAGAAAACCCACCAAAGAAATAATAATAATTTAATAATAATGTATTATTTAGACCCCACCCATCTGACTGGGTTTCCCCAGCCACTCTGGGTGGCTCCCAACATAATAATAATAATAAATAATCATAGAGTTGGAAGAGACCACAAGGGCCATCCAGTCCAACCCCCTGCCAAGCAGGAAACACCATCAAAGCATTCCTGACAGATGGCTGTCAAGCCTCTGCTTAAAGACCTCCAAAGAAGGAGACTCCACCACACTCCTTGGCAGCAAATTCCACTAATATAATAACAACAAATAAAAAACCAAACATTAAAAACTTCCCTAAGCAGGGCTGCCTTCAGATGTCTTCTAAAAGTCAGATAGTTGTTTATTTCCTTGACATCTGGTGGGAGGGAGTTCCACAGGGCGAGTGCCACTACCAAGAAGGTCCTCTGCCTGGTTCCCTGTAACCTTGCCATGAGGGAACCCCCAGAAGGCCCTCAGCGCTGGATCTCAGTGTCCAGGCAGAATGATGGGGGTGGAGATGCTCCTTCAGGTATACTGGGCCGAGGCTGTTTAGGGCTTTAAAGGTCAGCACCAACACTTTGAATTGTGCTCAGAAACATACTGGGAGCCAATGTAGGTCTTTCAGGACCGGTGTTATGTGGTCCCGGGCCACTCCCAGTCACCAGTCTAGCTGCCGCAATCTGGATTAATTGCAGTTTCTGGTCACCTTCAAAGGTAGCCCCACGTAGAGAGCATGGCAGTAGTCCAAGCAGGAGATAACCAGAGCATGCACCCCTCTGGCAATACAGTCCGCGGCAGGGAGGGTCTCAGCCTGCATACCAGATGGAGCTGATAGACAGCTGCCCTGGATGCAGAATTGACCTGTGCCTCCATGGACAGCTGTGAGTCCAAAATGACTCCCAGGCTGCGCACCTGGTCCTTCAGGGGCACAGTTACCCCATTCAGGACCAGGGAGTCCTCCACACCTGCCTGCCTCCTGTCCCCCCAAAACAGTACTTCTGTCTTGTCAGGATTCAACCTCAATCTGTTAGCCGCCATCCATCCTCCAACCGCCTCCAGACACTCACACAGGACCTTCACCGCCTTCACTGGTTCTGATTTGAAAGAGAGGTAGAGCTGGGTATCATCTGCATACTGATGGACACCCAGCCCAAAACCCCTGATGATCTCTCCCAGAGGCTTCATATCATGGGAAACAAAATCTCTCTCTGCCCTTTCCAAAATGCCCGATTCTGCCTTCCCCTAGGGCCATTCCACAGGGGCGCCGACCTGCCCCCCCCCATTAAGGGGCCTGCAAGCTCTCTCTTGCTGGGTTGCAGGTGTCTCACCCCGCCATGCTGGTGCTTGAATCATGTACACCAGGTGGGAAATGGGGATTTCTGAGCTCAACCTCCTTCTCCCGCTGGGATGCGCCCTCCCGGCTCCCGGGCTCGCGGGCAGTGGCTGGGGTGTGCAGAGGGCGCCCTGTGGTAGCAGGGGATGCCGGCCCCCTCAATATTGGGGGAGCATGGCCCCCTGCCTCAAAATATAGAGGGGGCTGAAGCCCCTTGCGCCCTATACCCGGAACCCCTTGCCTTCTTTGTGCCTCTTTCTTTCCACGTCCTTAAAGCTGTTTCTATATTGTGAGGAGGGGGACTGAGGAGGGTGTTCCCCCCCGCCTGCTCCTGCAGTAACAAGGTGCGGGTGGGCTCCACCGCGAAAGCTTTCAGCCTGGAAAATCTCAGCTGCAGACACATTAGCAGGCTTGACGCCGCTCAAGGGGGGCAGATCAAGTTTCCACATGTTTGGGCTGGGAGGAAGAGGCACGTTAGAGGCGTGTTTGTGTTATACGGGAAAAGGGCTTTTAAAATATACGCTGGGCTTTTCTACTGCAAAGGAGAAAAGGGGAGGAGGGGAGAGAAAGCATGGAAGCTGCGAGATGCAGGGATGGCCTCCCTGAAACAAACCGTAGCTCTGAATTCTCTGGCTGGCTTTAAGGCCAGAAACCCAGGCAACAGATATTCCAGAGTGTTGTATCAAAATAGACCCCCTGCTAGATGCTTGGATGCCTGAAGCAAAGGACACTAGACAACAGAAGTTCACAAAATGATGTACGGCATGGCTATATAGTCATTGTTTAGTCGTTCAGTTGTGTCTGACTCTTCGTGACCCCATGGACCAGAGCACGCCAGGCACTCCTGTCTTCCACTGCCTCCCGCAGTTTGGCCAAACTCATGTTAGTAGCTTCGAGAACACTGTCCAACCATCTCATCCTCTGTCGTCCCCTTCTCCTTGTGCCCTCCATCTTTCCCAACATCAGGGTCTTTTCCAGGGAGTCTTCTCTTCTCATGAGGTGGCCAAAGTACTGGAGCCTCAACTTCAGGATCTGTCCTTCCAGTGAGCACTCAGGGCTGATTTCCTTCAGAATGGATAGGTTTGATCTTCTTGCAGTCCATGGGACTCTCAAGAGTCTCCTCCAGCACCATAATTCAAAAGCATCAATTCTTCGGCGATCAGCCTTCTTTATGGTCCAGCTCTCACTTCCATACATCACTACTGGGAAAACCATAGCTTTAACTATACGGACCTTTGTCGGCAAGGTGATGTCTCTGCTTTTTAAGATGCTGTCTAGGTTTGTCATTGCTTTCCTCCCAAGAAGCAGGCGTCTTTTAATTTCGTGACTGCTGTCACCATCTGCAGTGATCATGGAGCCCAAGAAAGTAAAATATCTCACTGCCTCCATTTCTTCCCCTTCTGTTTGCCAGGAGGTGAATTCTAGAATCTTGGAATTGAAGAGCCGGAAGGGACCCCGAGGGTCCTCTAGTCCAACCCCCTGCAATGTAGGAATCACAGCTAATGCACCTCTGACTGATGGCCATCCAAGCTCTGCTTAAAAACCTCCAATAGATCAAGGGTAGAAAAAAAGCTATGCTTCCTCTCTCATCATGCTAGAACTCGTAGACATCCAATGAAGCTGAACATTGAAAGTTTCAGAACAGGTAAAGAAATGACTGGACGACAGAGGACGAGATGGTTGGACAGTGTTCTCGAAGCTACCAACATGAGTCTGACCAAACTGTGGGAGGCAGTGGAAGATAGGAGTGCCTGGCGTGCTCTGGTCCATGGGGTCACAAAGAGTCGGACACGACTAAACAACAACAACAAAAAGAAACGACTTCTTCATGCAGTGCATAGTTGAACTATGGAACTCACTTCCACTGGAGGCAGTCATGGCCACAGCCTTGGATGGCCTGGCCCATTTAGTCCAGCATCCTGTCTGCAGATGGTGAACAATCATAAACAGTTACAGGTGGGTAGCCGTGTTGGTCTGTCATAGTCAAAACAAAATTAATACAGATACTTCTTCAGTATCTGGAGAAGTGTGCATGCACACGAAAGCTCATACCAAGAACAAACTTAGTTGGTTTCTAAGGTGCTACTGGAAACAATTTTTTTACTTTATTTTGTTTTAATCATTAACAGAAAAAGCTGCTTCCTGCCGAGTCAGATCTTCAGCCCATCCAGACCACTGTTGCATGCCTTGACTGGCAGCATCTTTCTAAGATCTCAGATGGAGCCAGTTCTCAGCGCTGGCACCAGAGTTCTTCTTTAGTGGGTGACACCAAAAACTGAACCTGGGACTTTCTGCTTTCAAAGAATTTTCTCTCCCCATTCTTCCCCATGTGGTTTTAATAAATACTTGAAATTTGCACAAATTTATTTGTTGCTAGCACTGCCTTTAATAGCGAGCACAGGTGGTGAGTTCCAATAGACATGGAGCCAAAACAGGGCCATTGATAAATGAGAGGGATTGGTGTGATTGGGAGATCCTCCAGGAGGATTGGAGGGGGGGGGCGACTTTTGTAAGAAGAAACAAACAAACAAAAAATTCCTTCCAGTAGCACCTTAGAGACCAACTAAGTTTGTTCTTGGTATGAGCTTTCGTGTGCATGCACACTTCTTCAGATACACTGAAACAGAAGTCACCAGACCCTTATATATAGTGAGAGAGTGGGGAGGGGTATTACTCAGAAGGGTGGTGGGAATGGGTGATTGGCTGATAGGTGTGGAAAACCTGTTGACGACTGTTAACGACTGCAATTGGTCTTACAGGAAAAAGCAAGGGGTGAGATGGCTAAAGATAGCTTTAGTTACAGGTGGGTAGCTGTGTTGGTCTGCCATAGTCAAAACAAAATAAAAAATTCTTTCCAGTAGCACCTTAGAGACCAACTGAGTTTGTTCTTGGTATGAGCTTTTGTGTGCATGCACACTTCTTCAGATACTGTATCTGAAGAAGTGTGCATGCACACGAAAGCTCATACCAAGAACAAACTCAGTTGGTCTCTAAGGTGCTACTGGAAAGAATTTTTGATTTTGTTAAAGATAGCTTTGTCATGTATAATGAGATAAGAATCCAATGTCTTTGTTCAGACCAGGTCTCTCCATGGTTTTAAGTTTGGTAATGAGTTGCAATTCAGCAACTTCTCTTTCCAGTCTATTTCTGAAATTCCTTTGTATTAAGACAGCTACTTTGAGATCTTGTATAGAATGTCCTGGGAGACTGAAGTGTTCTCCTACTGGTTTCTCTGTCTTGTGATTCCTGATATCAGATTTATGTCCATTTATCCTTTGGCGTAGGGTTTGGCCTGTTTGTCCAATATAGAGAGCTGAAGGGCACTGTTGGCATTTGATGGCATGCATAAGAAGCTAAGAGTGGAGGACGAGACAGAATAAGAGACATCCTGGGGTGGACTGAGCAAAATGTTGCATGATGGAATAGGAGGGAATTTGAAAACCAAGGGGTAAGAAAGGAATGCCCACTGGGAAGGAACGGTTGGCATAGGGGGGACAACTATTAGAATGGGGCTCTGGGATGCTGTGTGTCCTCTAGATGTCACAGAATCATAAAATTGTAGAGTTGGAAGGTATCCCCAAGGATCATCTAGTCCAACCCCCTGCAGGGCAGGAATCTCAGCTAAAGAATCCATGATTGATGGCCATCCAACCTCTGTTTCAAAAGCCCTAATGAAGGAGAGTCCACAAGTTTTCAAGGGAGTCTGTTGCATTGTTAAACAGCTCTTACCGCCTGCTGAATTAGGCCACTGTGTTATCTACTAAAAAGGTAAAGGTGAAGGACTTCTGGACGGTTAAGTCCATCACACTGTTGACTCATGTCAAGTTTGTGGTCTACCAAGACTCCTAGATCCTTTTCACATGTACTGCTCACCTGGCTTGAGAGCAGTACATGTGAAAAGGATCTAGGAGTCTTGGTAGACCATAAACTTGACATGAGTCAACAGTGTGATGCAGCAGCTAAAAAAGCCAATGCAATTCTGGGCTGCATCAATAGGAGTATAGCGTCTAGATCAAGGGAAGTAATAGTACCACTGTATTCTGCTCTGGTCAGACCTCACCTGGAATACTGTGTCCAGTTCTGGGCACCACAGTTCAAGAAGGATACTGACAAGCTGGAACGTGTCCAGAGGAGGGCAACCAAAATGGTCAAAGGCCTGGAAACGATGCCTTATGAGGAACGGCTTAGGGAGCTGGGTATGTTTAGCCTGGAGAAGAGAAGGTTAAGGGGTGATATGATAGCCATGTTCAAATATATAAAAGGATGTCATATAGAGCAGTGTTTTTCAACCACTGTTCCGCGGCACACTAGTGTGCCGCGAGATGTTGCCTGGTGTGCCGTGGGAAAAATTGAAAAATTCAAGAGAATTACTTTATATATAGTCAATATAGGCACAGAGTTAATTTTTTTAACATTTTCTAATGGTGGTGTGCCTCGTGATTTTTTTCATGAAACAAGTGTGCCTTTGCCCAAAAAAGGTTGAAAAACACTGATATAGAGGAGGGAGAAAGGTTGTTTTCTGCTGCTCCAGAGAAGCGGACACGGGCAATGGATTCAAACTACAAGAAAGAAGATTCCACCTAAACATTAGGAAGAACTTCCTGACAGTGAGAGCTGTTCGGCAGTGGAATTTGCTACCAAGGAGTGTGGTGGAGTCTCCTTCTTTGGAGGTCTTTAAGCAGAGGCTTGACAGCCATCTGTCAGGAATGCTTTGATGGTGTTTCCTGCTTGGCAGGGGGTTGGACTGGATGGCCCTTGTGGTCTCTTCCAACTCTAGGATTCTAAGTCCAGTCAAAGGTGACTATGGAGTGCAGCGCTCATCTCGCTTCAGGGTAAGGGAGCTGGCCTTTGTCCACAGACAGCTTTCTGGGTCATGTGGCCAGCAGGACTAAACCGCTTCTGGTGCAATGGAACACCGTGACGGAAACCAGAGCGCACAGAAACGCCATTTACCTTCCTGCTGCAGCGGTACCTATTTATCTACTTGCACTGGTGTGCTTTTGAACTGCTAGGTTGGCAGGAGCTGGGACAGAGCAACAGGAGCTCACCCCATTGCAGGGATTCGAACCGCCGACTTTCGGATCAAAAAGCTCAAGAGGCTCAGTGGTCTAGACCACAGCGCCACCCGCATCCCCTGCTGTCTAGTACAGCATCCCATTTTCACAGTGGCCGAGCAGATACTCCAATGGGAAACCTGCAAGCAGGATCTGAGCGCCAGAGCAACTCTTCCCTCCTGTGGTTTCCAGCAATTGGGATTGGGAAGCATTGCTGTCTCCAATGCTGGAGGCAGAGCACAGCCATCCTGGCTAGTAACCATTGACAGCCCTCTCCTCCTCCATGAATTTGTCTAATCCTCTTTTAAAGCTACCCAGATTTGTGGCGGTCACTGCATTTCCATAGCTTAACTCTGTCCTGCAAATTCCCCCTTTCCTCCATACCACGTATATCTTCTTCCTCACTATTTTATTTGCCAAATGCTAACAGTCCCTTAGATAAATAGACAGAGACAGATTCCCTTGGGGCCTGATCCAGCTCCGTGATTCTATGACCAGACCCAGTTTATTAGCAGGTCAACACCAAAGTTTCCAGCAAAGTCTGCCCCCTTCTCGCACTTTCCCATCAGTTGCTAATGGCTCAGGGCGAGAGTGAAGGAGAGAGATCTGGAAACAAAAGAGCAGCGAATGTGAGCGATAGGGTAAGGAAGCCTTGATAGAACAAGACATGCCTTAATAGCAAGACAGTGTATCCATTTATCCAGCGAAGGGAGCATGGCATCTCCCTGTCCTTCAAGGCTCAGGAGCCTAAATCTTTGTGACAAAGACACAAGGTGCCATCGCTGCTCAAGCCCCGGACTCCTTGGCATTTCGCCGTCTCCATTTCTCCAGGCCGTGGAGGGACACGCCGAGAGGGAAGGTGGGAGGGGAGATAATGTCCCTGTCTAATTTGAACACAGTGTTTAAGAGCAAGATCGGGGCAGCCGCGTCAGGAACAATCTCCTGCGACGAGCGCCTGCAGATGCGGGCAGCTCCCCTGCTGTAAGGTAAGGCGAAGCGGCAACCTCAGATGGCGGGTTTCGGAGCCTCTGGCAGTGGCAGCTGCAGATCTGACCCACGGGGTGCAACCCAGCAGGAGGTTCTCCTGCAAAGACCCCACCCCACTCTTGCCCATGTCTTGTTTGTTTCCATGAGGGTCACATGGGGCTCTGGGCAATGGTTGCCAGGATAGTGTGCCGAAGAGGTCCTGCCACTGGGCCTTTAGGTACCGAATCATAGAATTGTAAAGTTGGAAGGGAACCCAGGGGTCATCTTGTCCAACCCCCTGCCGTACATAAATCTAAACTAAAGCATCCATGACAGGTGGCCATCCATCCTGTGCTTAAAAACCTACTGAGGGAGACTGTTCCACTGTCAAACAGCTCTTACTGTCAGAACGTTCTTCCTGATACAGTCGTACCTTGGAAGTCGAACGGAATCCGTTCCGGAAGCCCATTCTACTTCCAAAACTTTCGGAAACCAAAGCGCGGCTTCCGATTGGCTGCAGGAAGCTCCTGTCGGAAGCTGCAGAAGCCCCGTCGGACGTTCAGCTTCCCAAAATAGTTTGCAAACTGGAACAGTCACTTCTGGGTTTGCGGCGTTTGGGAGCCAAAACATTCGAGAACTAAGCTGTCCGAAAACCAAGCTACGACTGTATTTAGTCAGAATCTCCTTCCTTGTCACTGGTTCGAGTCCTACCCTTCAGACCAGCAGAAAACAAGCTTTCCCCTCTTCCATGTGTCAGCCCTTGAGATATTTGATGTCTCTCTTTTCCAGGCTAAACACACTCAGCTCCTTCCACCATTTCTCATAAGGCTTGGTTTCCAAACCCATGATCCTCTTGGTTGCCATTCTCTGCACACTTTCTAGCTTGTCAATGCCCTTCTTAAATTGTGGGGCCCAGAATTGGACACAGTATTCTAAGTGTCATCCATCTTGGGGACTTGAGGTCTTGGGTCATAGAACTGAGCCCTGATATCCCCCAATTTGTCTCTAAGAACTAGCTGCTTATCTAAGGGGTGTCAGGGAGGGTTTCAGGCCATTACCACCAGAGGGCTCTGTTTGTTAGCAGGGTTGGTTTCTCAGCCCCGCCCAGGCTTCTTTTGATTGGGCCCTGATGGGATAAAGGCTTACAGGCCAGGTGGTCCTGTGCTTTCCATTCCTGCTGGGGCCTGGATCCCTCCTTGCCTGGCTGTATGCATCTGTCAAGGATTGCTTGATTGGGGTGCAGCTGTGGTAAACCACAGAACTACAGGTGGCCAGCATCCCTCCCGAAGATCCTGTGGAAGTGAGTTCCATAGAAGAAGAAGAAGAAGAGTTTGGATTTGATACCCCGCTTTATCACTACCCGAAGGGAGTCTCAAAGTGGCTCACATTCTCCTTTCCCTTCCTCCCCCACAACAAACACTCTGTGAGGTGAGTGGGGCTGAGAGACTTCAGAGAAGTGTGACTAGCCCAAGGTCACCCAGCAGCTGCATGTGGAGGAGAGGAGATGTGAACCCGGTTCACCAGATTAGGAGTCTACCACTCTTAACCACTACACCACAGGCGAATGTTAGCCGCTTTGAGACTCCTTTGGGTAGTGATAAAGCGGGATATCAAATCCAAACTCTTCTTCTCCTTTCCCTTCCTCCCCCACAACAAACACTCTGTGAGGTGAGTGGGGCTGAGAGACTTCAGAGAAGTGTGACAAGCCCAAGGTCACCTGGCAGCTGCATGTGGAGGAGCGGAGTCGCGAACCCGGTTCACCAAATTAGAAGTCCACCACTCTTAACCACTACACCACATTGGCTCTCATAGTTAAGTGCGCTGTTAACTATAGGTTAACAGTGTGCTGTGTGAAGGAGGGCTTTCTTTTTCCTGTCCTGAATCTTCCAACATTCAGTTTCGGGTGTCCAAGTGTTCTGGTCCTATGAGAGAGAGAGAGAAAATGAAAGTTTCTCTATACACTTTCTCCAAGCCACACATAATTTTATAAATTTCTATCATGTTGCCTTTTCTTTAAGCTAAAAAGTCCCAAACGCCGCACCCTTTTTTCCATATGGGTATCCCTCCATCGCCTTGATCATTTGAGTTACAGGTAGGTAGCCGTGTTGGTCTGCCATAGTCAAAACAAAATAAAAAAATAAAAAAAAAATCATTCCAGTAGCACCTTAGAGACCAACTAAGCTTGTTGGTCTCTAAGATGCTACTGGAAGGATTTATTTTTATTTTTTATTTTGTTTTGATCATTTGAGATGCACTTTTGGAAACTTTTCCACCTTTACAATATCCTTTTTCAGGTGAGGTGACCGAAACTGGACACTATTCCAAAGGCAGTCCCATGAACCATTTGTACCCTTCTCTGTCCTCCACCAAGGGACAATATTCTCAGTTTAAAGTATTGAGAAATGGGATGGGTGGTGGCATGGAGCGAGTGTCAACTCTCTGCACCCCAGCGCCAGTCTGCCGTTCAAGCCAATTGCTAGGATGTACCCGAAACCTTCCTCTTCAGCGGTACATGGAGTCACACCTTTTGCTGCCAAGGGCAATCACATCAGGCAAATGGGAGGACATGTTAACCTCCCTCTCAGCGCGGCTGGAACAGGGAGCCTTGGAATTAAACCGCTCAGTCAAAACATTAAGGAGCTATTAAAGCATAACACCAAGATGGCAAGGAGACAGGCCCGGCTAAAAGCTTTTTGGCGTCGTGTAGATTGCAATAATCCCAGGCCTGTTCCTGTGCTCAGAAGGGAGACAAGGAGAAGACAAAGACATAACAGGCGAGAGAGAGACTGAGAGGAAGAGACGGGGGAGCAGGGAGTGCTGGGTATTTTATTAGCAATTAAAGCAGAAATCAACACTAATAATCATTTACTGATTAGCTTGATTCGTACTCAGCAGCCGATAAGCCCTGCAGGGGAGTTCGCAGCCTGGTTCAGGACACGATCGTCTGCTTCACCTGGAAATCTCTACCTAGAGTGGGCATGCTTTTCTTTGGCAGAGTACAGGATTTTAAGGTTGGAAGGGACCACAAGGGTAATCTAGTCCAACCCTCTGCCTATCTGGACTGCCTTTGCATGGTAGGACCCCTGCCCTGCCCCAGAGTTTGAGGCTTTGTGTCTCCCCATGTAGGCTTTCCTAGAATCAAGCCACATGCTTAGTCTGCCTGTGGGGTAATCCAGCTGTGCCCCACAGTTTCTTGAAGAGGGTGAATGATAACAATAATATTTGTTTGTTTATTTATTTATTTATACCCCGCCCATCTGACTTGGCTTCCCCAGCCACTCTGGGTGGCTTCCAACAGAATATTAAAATACAATAGTCTATTAAACATTAAAAGCTTCCCTAAACAGGGCTGCCTTCAGATGTCTTCTAAAAGTCTGGTAGTTGTTTTTCTCTTTGACATCTGGTGGGAGGGCGTTCCACAGGGCGGGTGCCACTACCGAGAAGGCCCTCTGCCTGGTTCCCTGTAACTTGGCTTCTCACAGCGAGGGAACCACCAGAAGGCCCTTGGAGCAGGGGCGGAACAAGGGGGGCAGGGGGCGGTCCACCCCGGGTACCGCCCTGGGGAGGGTGACACTCTGGGGGCAGGCCCCACCCCCGCGATCGACACATTGGCGCGGCAACTTTTAAAAGGCTGCAACGCGTGCGAACAGCAGCACAGCGTCTGTGCTGCTGTTCACGCGCTGCAGCCTTAAAGGTTGCCGCACCGCACGGAAGGGGTGCCGGCCGATCGCGCCCGCCATCTTGGGTGGACTGCGCATGTCCACCCAAGATGGTGGGCGCATCGGCTGGCACCCCTTCCAACCGGCGGCGTGCCGCACCGTTTTAAGGCTGCAGCAGGCGAACAGCAGCGCTGCTGTTCACCCGCTGCAGCCTTAAAACGCAGCCCGGTGCCGGTCGGAAGGGGCGCCGGCCGATCATGCCCGTCATCTTGGGTGGACTGCGCATGTCCACACATGCGCAGTCCACCCAGGAGGCTGCGCACGCGTCGTGACGTCAGGGCGCGCACCCTGGGGAGGGGTGCCTTGAAGTTTGCCGCCCCGGGCGGCAGAGCGGCTCGCTCCGCCCCTGCCTTGGAGCTGGACCTCAGTGTCTGGGCAGAACGATGGGGGTAGAGACGCTCCTTCAGGTATACTGGACCGAGGCTGTTTAGGGCTTTCAAGGTCAGCACCAACACTTTGAATTGTGCTCAGAAACGTCCTGGGAGCCAATGGAGGTCTTTCAAGACTGGTGTTATGTGGTCTCGGCGGCTGCTCCCAGTCCCCAGTCTAGCGGCCACATTCTGGATTAGTTGTAGTTTCCGGGTCACCTTCAAAGGTAGCCCCACGCAGAGTGCAAAACTAATGCTTCTATTCCTCCCTGATCTTCTGCAAAGGGTTCTCTCCGAGTGCATGTTCTCCTTCAAGGGAGCATTCCTGAGCCATGGGATGTTTAGGGGAGGCCCCCCCAAAGCCACACCCACTACTCGGTCTTTACAATGCCAGTGTCCCACTTGGGTTATTTATTCTAGGACCTGGCAAAAGACCTTTCGGAGTGGATTTAGTAACACGGCCTCTATTGTGAAGCAGGAAGCCAGCCAGCCCTTCCCAAGCAGGGTGTGTTCGGTCTGCAGTCCACGATTTGGCTTTTATTTTTTAAACAACCAAATAGCCATGGACATTTTCAGACAAAAACATGCCCCTGGACAAGGCGGGGCAGAGTGAGGTGAGTGATAAGCAGTGTTCCGGAGGGCGGGCGCCACCCTGGGAATTCAGGCGTTCCGTGGAGGCCTGACCCCGCAGGAAGGTCAAGCATCTAGAACGTAACTCGGAACGAGTCAGGAAGGACCTCGAGGGTGTGAGGCCTGCCGTCTCTGTTGGGTGGCGCTTCTTGGAAGCCCTGATGAAACGCTCTCCCAATCTGATGAGTCTTTTCCCCCCCGTTTTTTTAAAGAGAATTTATTGGGGTTTTCAAAAAAGAGAAATAAAGATATATACAACATATAACTGCAGACAACTACAAACAATACAAAATATATAAAAAAGAAAAAAAGAAAAAAAGAAAATACGATAAAATATAAAAAACAAAATTATCACCATATACTAAACTTATTCAAATCCTTCTTAGTGGACTTCCTCACACCCTCTCTTCAGCGTTCATTTCAAATATACTATAGTAACTTTGTAACCACTTTAAGTCTTCTTTAAAACTTATCTACCTCATTATCAAATCTTACTAATCCTAATCTTATTTTAATAATACTCAACCTTAAATTCAAATTCTACCTACATACATCCTATTTTAACATTAACCTTTTATTGCTATCACCCATCTTTCCCTCTGGTCCGTTCAAATCTCTATCTTTTCACGTTTTTTTAGATAGTCCTTAAATTTCTTCCATTCTTCCTGCACCTTTTCCTCCCTCTGGTCACGGAGCTTCGCTGTCAGTTCTGCGAGTTCCATATATTCAATCAGCTTAATCTGCCAATCTTCCACCGTTGGTAAATCCTCCGTTTTCCAATTTTTAGCAATCAAAATTCTGGCCGCTGTTGTGGCATACATAAAAAAGATTCGGTCTTTACTAGTTATCTCATGGTTGGTCATGCCCAGCAGAAAGGCCTCCGGTTTCTTAGAACAATCTGATGAGTCTTTCGTCACATGGTGACCTCAACATTTTGCTCTCTTGGAAGCATGCCACTGGAATCTGTCCTAGAATCATTGAAACATAGGACTTCCAGTGAAAGGGGGGGGGGGTCCACCACATTCTAAGGTCATTCATTCCACTGTCAAACAGGAGCGTCAACATGGATTGGTCGTAAGTGGGCAGCCAATGCAGCTGTTTCCATAATGCTGTCACATGATCTCGGTTCAGATGCTCCCGTCAGCAATCTGACTGCAGCATTCTGCACCAAACCAGGCCACATAGAGTGCCTTGCAGCAAACCGATCTCTGTTTGTATTTTTTTTTTATGAGAAATTACCTCCTCCTTACATCCTCGATCGAGACGTGAGCTGAAACACAATTATCTTGCAAAATTCGCACGTCTCTGAATTTTGTGATGCACTTCTCTAATGCACAAAACCGCATGTGTATTAAGGGGTGTGCATAGATAATGCCTATATGAGTGAAAATAACATACAGAAATGCATTCTATTGGGGGACAGTGCTTGTAAAATGCATGTATATTAGTTAAAACAGCATCCAAAAGTTCAGAATTTTCACACGGACTTTAAAAAAATGCACATATGGAGAATTGAGAAAACTATGAACTGAGAGAGAAAAAACCTGACAGGTTTGCCCATCCTTAACACAGTGATCTCACCTCCTGTAAACAGGTACTATAAATTCCAGCCTTGTTCCGAAAGTCTGCCAAATCTGTTTGGCCAGAGGTGACAATGGAACGAAACACAGGAGTTCATATACACACCATGGAGCAAACAATGCTTCTCTTTGACTATTTTGTTTCAGCCCTGTAAGAACAGAAGAAGAACCTTGCAGGATCAGGCCAAAGGGGGCCCGTCTGGTCCAGCATCCTGTTCTCACAGGAATCAATCAGGTGCCCTGGTGGGCAGCCCATAAGCAGAACCTGAGTTCAGCAGCAACTCTCCTTCTGTGGGTTCCAGCAAACTGCTTCTGACTTTGCAGGTGGAGAAGAGCCATCCTGGCTAGTAGCCATCAAAAGCCTTCTCCTCCATTGATTTATCCAATGCTCTTCTAAAGCCATCGGCCCAGTAGACCCGAAGGAGCGTCTCCACCCCCATCGTTCAGCCCGGACACTGAGGTCCAGTTTCTGGCAGTTCCCTCACTGCAAGAAGTGAGGTTACAGGGAACCAGGCAGAGGGCCTTCTCGGTGGTGGCGCCCGCCCTGTGGAACGCCCTCCCATCAGATGTCAAGGAAATAAACAACTATCTGACTTTTAGAAGACATCTGAAGGCAGCCCTGTTTAGGGAAGTTTTTAATGTTTGATGTTTTATCGTGTTTTTAATATTCTGTTGGGAGCTGCCCAGAGTGGCTGGGGAAACCCAGCCAGATGGGTGGGGTATAAATATATTATTATTATTATTATTATTATTATTATTATTACTCTCTCCCCTCCGGTGGTTTCCAGCAACTGGGACTCAGAAGCATTGCTGCTTCCAACTAGCCATTGTGCTTAGTAGCCCTCCATAGCCCACGGGGGTGATAAGACACTGGCCAGGTGATGCAGAAGATGCTCTCAGTAGTGGTCCTGTCTGTTGCTTTCTATGCACGTTTGCAAGCCCCCCCCCCCCAAGGGAAAAGAAAACAGATCTTTAAAGGCTGGCTATATATGAGACGCAGTTAACCTTTCCCCTCTTTCCTCTCTCTATTTTTCTTGGCCTCCTGCAATTCTCCACCCCAGGCCTCTCTCGAAGAATCTGTGCTGGGGAAGGGGAGGGTCTTTCCTCCCCGCCCTCCCCCCTCCCCACATGTTGTGTCTGCCCTCCACATCTTGCACATTCCTGCAAAGGAATCCAGGGGGAGCGGGGGGGGTGGTGGGAAGCCTCCCTACATTTGGAAGGGGGTGGTATGTTTCAGCAAGGGCCCAGGCAGAGGAGGGAGGGTTGCGGGGGGTCTCTGTCCCGCAGGAGGGCCGAGGTGGGGTAGGCTGAGCCTGCCCCCCCTTCTTTCTTCCTCCCACCCCACCGTCCCATGCAGCACATCTGCAGCTGGGCTTGCAATTTGAACGGGAGCCAGGTCTGGGCTGGGCCAGGATAAGGGGGTGGGGAGGAGAGGGAGGCCTGGAGGAAATCGGGTGGAGAGGCAGAGAGAGAGAGGACCAGGCAGACCAAAGGGCTCTCTCTGGGCATGGTCTTCAGCTTGCAAGGTCAAGAAGAAGAGGTGGCCTCGGGGGGCGCAGGAAGCCCAGCTGGACTGGAGGCCTTTGTCCCTGCCGCCGAATCTGCGGTTCGCTGGCGCCGCCCGTGAAGAGGTGAGGCTCCTTTCTCGGCAAATCCTTTCGGGCGAGAAGAGTTTTGGAAGAAGGAGACAGGCAGTTCTGGAAAGGCATGGGCGATGCCAAGGTTGGGGTGGTGGTGGTGGCAGCTTGTGGCGAACGAAGGATGCAGGATGGAGATTAGGTGGCATCTCCCCTGTCCCTCCATGCCAGGGGAGGGGAGGGTGGGGAGGTGCAGCGGGCGGGGAGGCCTTGGAGTCGGGGAGGAAAAGAGGTTGGGTCTCAGCCCTGCTCACGCAACCCAGAAGCTCGCTGGCAGGCTCCTGGCCTCTGAGCCACACTTTCTGGGCGAGAGACCACCTCGTAAGGTTGTTGTGAAGATAGACGGAGATACGGGTAGGTTGTAAGTTACCCAAGACTGAAAAAACCACCCCAGGCAATGTGGGGGGGGGGCTGGGGGACTAGCTTGGGGTAAGACTGCAGGTCTTCTTTTACTTACGTATGGGTTATCAGATGCATTAATAAAAGAAAATATCTGTTTAACAAAGTTTATATCCCACTTGATTGTAAGAACGACCACCACCGCCAAACATATTTTGGGTTTGTTTTTTGTTTTTGTTTTTTAAAAAACATTTGAAATTATCAATAAAAACAGTTGAAACAGGATTTGTAAACATCCAAAAGATGATTAAACAGTGGCTAAAAGAAGATAAAATGCATGTTAATTTGTTTGTGTCTGGGGAGGTTTGCCAAACAAAAATGTTTCAAGCAGATGCCTAGAGTGTCTGGGGAAACCCAGCCAGATGGGCAGGGTATTAATAATAATATAATAATAATATAATAATAATAATAATAATAATAATAATAATAATAATAATAATTTATTGTTGTTGTTGTTATTGTTATTATTATAGAGTACAGAAAAGGCACCTGCCTGACGTCAACAGGCAGGGAGTTCCAAAGTGTACGTAGGTACTGCCTTGCTAAAATATTGATTTCTTACAAGTGTGGGTGAGTGTGACGTGGCCTCTATAGCAAGGCCGGTTCCGCAGTTCAGAGACGTCACAGAATACCAGAAGGGTATAGTTGGATGGGACCCTGAGGATCATCTAGTCCACCCTGCCCAATGCAGGATTATGCAGCATTGCAGGACTGTGCATCTGTCTCATATGGGGATCAAACCTGCCATCTTGGTGTTATCAGCACCACTCTCTATCCAACTGAGCTACCCAGGCTGTATCGAGTGGGCATAGTTGGGGTAAAACTCTTGAGAGTCCCATGGACTGCAAGAAGATCAAACCTCTCCATTCTGAAGGAAATCAGCCCTGAGTGCTCACTGGAAGGACAGATCCTGAAGCTGAGGCTCCAATACTTTGGCCACCTCATGAGAAGAGAAGACTCCCTGGAAAAGACCCTGGTGTTGTTGGGAAAGATGGAGGGCACAAGGAGAAGGGGATGACTACTAACATGCTACTAACATGAGCCTGACCAAACTGTGGGAGGCAGTGGAAGACAGGGGTGCCTGGCGTGTTCTGGTCCATGGGGTCACGAAGAGTTGGACACGACTGAACGACTGAACAACAACAACTAATCCCATAAGTATTCGGGATTTGAACCCAGGCCTCCCAATCCCCTAGTTCAATGCTCTATCTCTCCTTCTTTCCTCCAAGGGCTTCAAGATGCTGTACACAGCTACGCAGCTCTGCATTTTATACTCCTAGCAACAATGTGAGGTAATAAGGCCCAGGGTCATCCTGTGAGTTTCACAGCAGAAGAGGGATTTGAACCCGGACGCTCTCAAGTCCCAAGTACAGCCCTCTAGCCAATACATTTTATTGTTATCTGCTTATTTGTTTTACGTAAACCACTTGAGTTTTTTAAAAAAGATACATTAAATAAGGAATAAAGAATAAATACACCACACTGGCTCTCGTGAGGTCAGAGCCCTCGGTCCCACTTCCAGGAGTGGACATCTGAAACATCTGGAGGTCCCAAGTTTGCTTAGCTACAAAATATTAGAGAAAACCTTGGACTTGCAGTGGGATCGTAACTCCTCTTACCTGGGGGTCAAAATGTTCCACACCTGCTCTATAACAGTGGCATGAAAGTTTCTTCGAATCACGACTTCTCAGTACTGGGTAAAAGCTTTTCCTGTTGCGTATCTGCTGGTCAGCAACTGGAAAAGGAACCAGGCAGAAGGCCTTCTCGGTGGTGGCTCCCACCTTGTGGAACACCCTCCTATCCAATGTCAAGGAGATGAGTAACTATACAGCTTTTAGAAGACGTCTGAAGGCAGCCCTGCATAGGGAAGCTTTTAATGTTTGATGTTTTGATATCTGTTGGAAGGAACCCAGTCAGATGGATGGGGAATAATAATAATAATAATAATAATAATAATAATAATAATAATAATAGGCAGAGGACCCTTGCAGAAACATGGGCCTAGAACAGTTTAAGTTCCCATCTGGGGAATAGTTAATGGTTGCCTGGATATTGGCTGAGGTCTACAGGTCCTCTTGGAACAGGTGAATTTATGAGTGTGTGAGAGGGGTCAGGGTGGGGCTTTTTTGTTGATTATGATTCCCAAAATTTCTGAGTCTCATCCCTGCATTTGGAGAAGAGTATAAGAGAAGTCCAGTAGGTAAAAAGGGTGGGAACAGCTCTAGGAAGCAAATAAGTGTATACAGGAAAGAATATTGGCCTGAGACAACAGGGACCAATGTATAATTCCACACCTTCTTTCACCATCCCATGATATTCAGAATCAGGGTTTGGGAAGGGTATATTTCTCCCCACTCACCTTTTCAAGAAGACACACTTTTGTTTAACAGGAGAGGTAGTTGTGAAACGAGTAACTGACAATTACAGCCCAGAAAGTGCATTGTAAACACTCCGTATCCCATGGTGCAGTGCTAAAATTTCTTGGTTTAGACTCAAAAGTCTCAAAGAAAAAACTTCTTTCTGGGCTCTTGATCTCCATACCTAAACTTGTCCCAAGATGAGAAATAAGAAGCCAAACTCATTTTAAGCATTCAGGGACTCTGAGTATGGAACATGGTGGTGGTAGTTCTTCGAAATTAATTTCCCATGAACTGTGCATCAAGCGGAAGATATCTGGATGTACAGACCCTTCTTTTCTTCCTCTTTCCTCCTGTCACAAATATGCAGCATGTAAACAGAACTGCCAAAAGATGCAGCAAGACCATGAACTGCAAATCTCTAAGCTTCTATTAGCACTTAAGATTGCGATGACAAACAGTGGAAGAGAGATCTGCCTTGCAGGTTTCCCACGGTCAACTGGCTGTCCACTGTAAAAAGAGGATGCTGGACTAAATGGGCCATTGGCCTGATCCAGCAGCCAGCTCTACTTACGTTCTGACCCAACTTAAACAACAGTATGGATAAGCCCTTAATTTCAGCTTAAACTAGGCTTCTCCAACGTAGCACTCTCCAGATATTCAGGACTACAACTCCCATGAGGCTGCATTGGCTGGATCTAATGAAAATTGTAGTCCAAGGCATCAAGTTGGGAGAGGCTTGGGCTGATCCTGCAAACTGCCCTTGGTTCGTTTTTTGCTCGTTTTCATAATGGGCTCGCAGACTTTAACCATTAGTAAAGTTGGAAAGAAATGCTCTTGGTTTCCTGCTCTGCAGAAGTGTTTATTCCGGAATCTAACAAAGGAGGGGGGCCCCCTGTTCTAAGAATTCGCTATTTTTCACCCCGCCTGCCTCCCCTCAGCCCCTCAAAATGAACCAAGTGGCTGCCCACTTTGGTGACCATGTCTCATTGGGCAGAACCCCCGGGAGATTCCCTGCACTTAGTGGCTCTTGATTCATTGCCCAAAAATGTGCCACCCACCGGACCCCCCCCCCTCCCCTTGACTAGCCTGCTCTCAGTCCTCTGCTGTAGACAACAAACGCTTTCTGTGCTTCTTTATCCAGAAAGTAACCTGAGCGAGGCAACCGTTTCCCAAGGCTAATTGTGAGAAAAGGCACAATGCTTTGCAGAGCCCTTTTGCACGCTGAAAACTGCTTCGGAAGCAAATTATGATCGCATCTTGGTGGTTGCTCTCCCTTGGCTTCTGCTCAAAGTTGTATTTTCTCTCTCTCTCTCTCTTTTTGCAAGAGGAGGTGCGTGCGGGGACAATGCCGCTGCAGCCAATCAAACGTTTGTGGTTCCTTTCTGTAGCAATGCCCTTTGATCCCACAGATGGAAATTATAATCTTATGTATGCTTTGCCTTTTACATCATAGGAAACAAAATACTTTCACTACCAGAAGTCAGGGCAAAGAATCAAACATATGCAAGGCAGGAGAGAGGGAGAAATATTGGTACAATCGCTGGATCGGATGTTCTCTCCGTGTTTTAGAAATACTTAGACTCAAATACTGTGTTGAGACCGGTGTGCAGACCGCACCGCTTAAATTATTCCTGCATCACCGGGGGTAGGACTTGATGACCCTTGGGGTCCCTGTTCCAGCACTACAATTCTATGATTCTATAAGCCCAGAGAAGGATCTCCAGCGTTTCCTAAAATGAAAGGTGCCAGTTCTACTTGAGACTCAAAGCTCCTTCCTTGCCTATGAACCCAACTGTGTCAGGGTAGTTCTTGTTGAAGAAAAGGCACTCTGCATATGCTCAGGTGCTGTTTTCTTGTTATGACCCATGCTCTGGCACTCATACATGGTTTGAGGACTACACCTGCCTATTTGTTGTTGTTGTTCAGTCGTTCAGTCGTGTCCGACTCTTTGTCACTCCATGGACCAGAGCACGCCAGGCACGCCTATCCTTCACTGCCTCTCACAGTTTGGCCAAACTCATGTTAGTAGCTTCGAGAACACTGTCCAACCATCTCATCCTCTGTCGTCCCCTTCTCCTTGTGCCCTCCATCTTTCCCAACATCAGGGTCTTTTCCAGGGAGTCTTCTCTTCTCATGAGGTGGCCAAAGTATTGGAGCCTCAGCTTCAGGATCTGTCCTTCCAGTGAGCACTCAGGGCTGATTTCCTTCAGAATGGATAGGTTTGATCTTCTTGCAGTCCATGGGACTCTCAAGAGTCTCCTCCAGCACCATAATTCAAAAGCATCAATTCTTCGGCGATCAGCCTTCTTTATGGTCCAGCTCTCACTTCCATACATCACTACTGGGAAAACCATAGCTTTAACTATACGGACCTTTGTCGGCAAGGTGATGTCTCTGCTTTTTAAGATGCTGTCTAGGTTTGTCATTGCTTTCCTCCCAAGAAGCAGGCGTCTTTTAATTTCGTGACTGCTGTCACCATCTGCAGTGATCATGGAGCCCAAGAAAGTAAAATCTCTCACTGCCTCCATTTCTTCCCCTTCTATTTGCCAGGAGGTGATGGGACCAGTGGCCATGATCTTAGTTTTTTTGATGTTGAGCTTCAGACCATATTTTGCGCTCTCCTCTTTCACCCTCATTAAAAGGTTCTTTAATTCCTCCTCACTTTCTGCCATCAAGGTTGTGTCATCAGCATATCTGAGGTTGTTGATATTTCTTCCGGCAATCTTAATTCCGGCTTGGGATTCATCCAGTCCAGCCTTTCGCATGATGAATTCTGCATATAAGTTAAATAAGCAGGGAGACAATATACAGCCATGCCTATACCTTTTGTAATAATGTCTCTGTCTGTCATCCTGGTGGCCCTCCTTTTTTTTTTTTTAGTGATCTATTATTGGGTGACTAGTTCTGAAGAAGTTAAAAAGATGAACGCCTGAGGATGCTTTGTAAAAGGAAAACCAGGTTCCCAAAGTTACTTCTCCTCCAGCTTTGCCACCTGATATGTAGTAACACACATTCCCATCTTAAAAGTGGGGTGGAGTGGAAACAAGATGGTTAAATCCAGAGTCTAAAAGCAGCATTGCAGGATACTCCAAACCTCCATGTCCAATGAGTTCAGTAATCTTTATGACTGAATTCAGATAAACAATTTATAAAAAAAAACCCAAACAATTGCCTGGTTCTTCCATTCAAAAGAAAACCCCCAAAGCAGCTTGCAAATTAAGACCCACAAACCGCACTGTATGAAACATCGGCAGCTCTGTAAATAAATTCTCCTTGGTGATGATGATAATCTGAAGACTGCTCAGCCGCAAACTGAGACAAGCCTTGCAGAATCTGAATTACAACAGTTTAGCTCCATTAGCATGTCTGCAGCTGATTTGCTCCTGAACTGCTAGAAACTGCCTGAAAACTCAAATCTAAGGTTTTGTAAGCAAAATGGTCAGCAAGCCTTTCGGGAGATGACTAACTTGGTCAAATCCAAACCATCCATTTCCATCTAATTTCTACACCACTTTAGCAGTCATGGAGAATCTTGGGAACTTTTGTTCGTTAAGGTTGCTGACTGATCTCATGGAGATGCAGTTTCTGGCACCCACCAGCAAACCACAATTCCCAGGATTCTCCATGACTGTTCAGTGGTATAATGATACTTTAAATGGAGAACAGCAAATTTAGAACAGAATAGTTAAAAATAAAAACTAGTAAAAAAGGTGAACCAGGGCACTATGAACCATATATTTAACAAATCGGTTTGGTTCCCTTTATTCTACTCTGATGAGAGAGCTAGTGTAGAGACTGTGCTGTGAATCAGGAGCCCTTTGGTTCAAATCTTGCCCCTGCCACGAACTCACTAGGTGGTTACAGGTGGGTAGCCATGTTGGTCTGCCATAGTCAAAACAAAATCAAAAATTCTTTCCAGTAGCACCTTAGAGACCAACTGAGTTTGTTCTTGGTATGAGCTTTCGTGTGCATGCACACGAAAGCTCATACCAAGAACAAACTCAGTTGGTCTCTAAGGTGCTACTGGAAAGAATTTTTGATTTTGTTTTCACTAGGTGGTGTTAGTCAAACCCACTCTCAGACTTGATCCCTCCAACTACAATATGGGATTAATAATTCCGGTTTACTTTATAGGGCTGTTGTTAGGATTAAAACTGTAAATGCACAGGAAGCGCTTTTAAGATGATGCCTCAGATAGTGGAGGCAGACAGTATGTGTTCAGATGTGAAGGGGGATCACCCCAAAGCCCAACGTTGCTGGGTTGACAGACTGCCAAATTATGCACCACCTTTAACTTCTCTGCATAAGGACATAATCAGAGCCTGTTGGATCAGGCCAGCATCCCGTCTTGCCCTGCATCCTGTTCGCACAACTTGGGCCAGGCAGGCGAGTCGCTGGCATCAGCTTGATGGGTTCCCCTGGTCTCTAACGCAATGGGTGTGCTCTTTAAACCAGCTTTAGAGATCTCTGCAGCTGATATCACTGGAGTCATTCTCCATCCCCTTCCCACCCATTCCTGCTTCTCTATTTATAGGCAGCGCAGTTACGGAAATGTGTTCCTGGTCAGGAAGAGCTTGGCAGCTGCAGTTTTAGAATGAGATCTTTCCTCTCGGGACTTCCGGGGTTTGGAGTGGCCCGTTTGCAACACAGGGTGTGGCCCGTCCCTCCTCAGATAGCCTGCTCCTGTGGTTTGTGCCCAGTATCTGGCGATCATTGGCATATCAATTCTGATCATTGAGGCGCATTTGGCGATAGATCAGCTCGTAGCCAGGGAGGAATGGATGACTGTGTTGATTTCAAAACAAAAATAAAAATAAAATCCCTTCCAGTAGCACCTTAGAGACCAACTAAGTTTGTTCTTGGTGCTACTGGAAGGATTTTTTTTTTTAATTTTAATTTTTTTTTTTGACTATGGCAGACCAACACGGCTACCTATCTGTGTTGATTTCAGTTTCTCTCACAGCTGACCTACACCATGAATTTAAGGCACAGCTGATGCACATTTAAAGCACACAACTTCCCCCCAAAGAATCCTGGGAACTGTAGTTCCAATCACACAGAACTGCAGTCCCCAGCACCCTTGGCAAACTACAGTTCCCAGGATACTTGGAGTTGGGGGGGGGAATCGTGTGCTTCAAGTGTGTATTGGATGTGCTTTAAATGTGTGGCTCTGCAGCCTCGTTTTTCTACTCTTCAGTTTGGCTTGCCCCAAGTTCAAGGGGACTTGAACGTTCACACACATTCTTGTTCCTACTTTGGCAAGGAATTTCCCCTAAGGGTATGCATTGTATGCTTGAACTCGGGACAAAAGGGGGAACTGTGTTAAGACCAGGGATCAGGAAGCTTTTTCAGCAAGGGGCCCGTCCACTGTCCCTCAGACCTTGTGGGGGGCCGGACTATATTTTGAAAAAAAAAATGAATGAATTCCTATGCCCCACAAATAACCCAGAGATGCATTTTAAATAAAAGGACACATTCTACTCATGTAAAAACATGCTGATTCGCAGACCGTCCATGGACCGGATTTAGAAGGCGATTGGACCGCATCTGGCCCCCGGGCCTTAGGTTGCCTACCTCTGGTTAAGACCATGTTCATGGAAGACAATCTTACTCAGCTACGAGTGATCGCCAAAGAAGAAGGACCAAATCTTGCGGTCGATGCACATCCCCCACCTGAGACAGATGTTCGATATCACTTCTCACCTGCCTTTCGCAATGGCTGCTCATCACCAAAGCCCTTTCCGGTGTGCGTCATATTCCATTGGACTTGAGTTTATTAAATTTTATACGCTGATAAAAATATGCATTTCATCAACAATAGACCAAGGCTCTTCACAACAAAAAATGCTTAAAACCACGCAATAAAAAACATATTTTAGAAGTTAAAAACAGACGTCAATTAGCCTTTGTGGAAATATGTTTCCTTAATTGCCTGCATAGGCCTGGCAGAATAGAAAAATTGACAGCAGGCATTTAGAATTTAAAACAGAAGGTGCCTTCCAAATCTCTATTTGCAGAGTAATCCACAACTCTCAGGTGATGGCACTAAAGCCTTGGTTTCTTCTTGCTGTCAAATGAGCCTTGCTGAGGGGTGGCCAGTGACGCTCCTGCAGAGAATCTCAGTAATCGAGGTGGGATGAAAAGGCTAAAGAAATCCCTGGACCCAAGTTGTTCAGGGCTTTGTAAATTAAGAGAAGGTCCATGAACCTGGCATGACTGGAAGTGGGCAACTGTTTTCACAATGGCAACACAGTTGCCCCCGTCAGCAATTTGGCTGCAGCATTCTGCACCAGTTGGAGCTTCCGAACCAAACCCAAGGACAGCCCCACATAGAGCGCCTTGAGGTTACCAACACAAGGAGTCTTCAGAGCATTGCAGCATGAATACAGCGTTCTGAAATATGCAGTGTATGGAATGCATGCGCTGGGACCAAAAATAATACGCATTTGCCAGCAAGCAACACATATTGATGGGCTTGGCGTGATGTTGCCTTCTGGAAATCTGAGGGCAGGCAGTGGGGTGTTCAGAGAGGTCTGCCAGCATAATGGCTTCTCAGGGACATTATCACCCTGAAGGAGCATCTCCACCGCCATTGTTCAGCACAGACACTGAGGTTCAGCTCTGAGGGCCTTCTGGCTGTTCCCTCCCTGCAAGAAGCAAGGTTTACAGGGAACCAGGCAGAGGGCCTTCTCTGTGGTGGCGCCCTCCCTTCAGATGTCAAGGAAATAAATGACTATCTGACTTTCAGGAGACACCTGGAGGCAGCTGTGTTTAGGGAAGCTTTTAATGTTTGATATTTCGTTGTGTTTTCAATATTCTGCTTCTACCCTGATATCAACATTTTGGAGAACCTTTTATCCTCTTCCAAGCAATCCACACATCCGACGCCTTATTATATATTATTTTCATTTCCACACAGTTCAAAATTCTGAAGCCAAATTATATCCATGAATATCAAACGTTCAAATCTCACTTGTTGTAAATAATGAAAACGGTCCTTCCTGAAGGGTTTTTTTTGCCCAGTAATATAATGTAATGAAATAAAGTACAATGGCAAAGAAGGCTCACCCCCCCCCATTCTGTCCCATTCCCACATACCAATTAGATGATTAAATCTTCTTCCTCTCGATCTTCTTTAGCACCTCAGAGGCTGGATTGTTTAGCAAAATATTACCTCCCTTCTTGTTTGAAGCATGTCCATATCCTATTCCTATTTTTCACCTTAGGAAATGGAGATTAGGGTGCTCGCGAGAGACAGCGTCCTGGAGAGCCAAATTCACTCAGGGCAGTGGCATCGCTGGGGGAGGGCGATGGGGGTGGGCCACCCCGGGCTCCAGGGGAGGGGGGGTGACACTTGGCGGCCCCTCCCGCCACTCCCCAAGCCCGAGCCCCGCTGCCTGGCACCCCGTCCGGGCCAGCGCTGCTGCTCCCGGCGACCTTGCGAGCCGCTGAGCATGATCGGTGGCTCCACAAGCCGCCCATCGCACTCGGCAGCTCTCAAGATCGCCGCGGAAGTAGCAGCGCCGGCCGAGACGGAGTGAGCATGCGCCGGGCAGGGCTCGGCTCGTTCAGCCGGCACGCATTCTCCCTTCCTGCTGCTGGGTGGATGGAGCAGCGGAGGGAAGGGGCGGGCCAGCAGCAAGGCGGAGTCACGCTGACGCCCCTCACTGGTCCGCCCGTGCCCCCCCCTCTGTTCCTCCCAGCACTCAGCAGCAGGAAGGGAGAGCGTGCGGCGGCCGAGCGAGCTGAGCCCCACCCAGCGCATGCGACATTTGTTCTGACACGTGCGTCATGGCGCACGACGCACGCGTCAGAACACATGCACGCTGCGGGGCGATGCCCCGCCCCCGGGGGTGCCTCCTGTTTGCCACCCCAGGCACCTGAGAGGCACCGTTCGCCACTGACTCAGGGGCTTTGCATCCAGTACCCCCAGCCCCGAAATCGAAGCCGGGTTAATAGGCAACCGTGGATGAGGCAGTGTCTTCCCAAAGCCCTGGGAAGATTTGGGGGGCTGATTACTCCCAACTAAGCCCCCCTGATTTCCCTGTGAGAATTGGAGCGATGCAATTTGTCAGCCATCATCTGTGGCACCCCAACCAGAAGTCCCCATGTTTTTAATATTCTGTTGGGAGCTGCCCAGGGTGGCTGGGGAAACCCAGCCAGGTGGGCGGGGTACGTATAAATAAGTAAATATCACCATCATCACCATCACCATCAGATGCCATGGACTCTGGGGCGGAGGAACCCCCTGTGGCACCAAACCCGAAGGCAGCCCCCCGGGGGCAGCAGTGTGCGTCATGGCATATGACGTGTGCGTCATGATGCACGATCGCTACGGAAGGAAAGCAGCCACTTGTTTGCCAGCGGCTGGTTTCCTCAACCCCCCCCCTTTCAAAGGGCTTTTTTCTGCGCTCGGCTGCCAGCAGCTGCTTTCCTCCCCCCCCCGTGCCGAAAAAAGCCCTTTAAAAAAAGGTGGTGAGGAAAGCAGCCGCCGGCAGAGCGAACAAGCGGCTGCTTTCCTTCCCCCCTCCTTTTTTAAAGGCCTTTTTCAGCGCAGAGGTGAGGGGCAGGCCAGCGAGTGTCACCCCCCAGGGCGGTACCCGGGACAGACCACCCCCCCCCCCGCCCCCTCGCTCCGCCCCTGCATGGACTGGCTGGACACAGAAGAATGGTGGCAGGAAGGAACCAGTTGGTGAACCCCCAAGGGAACAAAGCTCAGAGCCTGGGGGTTGGTGGTGGGACGGTGATGAGTGGTCAGATGGAGATGAGAGAGAAGACTGGGAAGAGGAGGTATCGGAAGCTGAAGGGATAACTGGGCTCTGTGAGCAGGGAGAGTCTGTGGCAGAGAGAAGTGCAGAAGCAGAGGTAGAAGCCGAAGCAGGAGAGGAGGGGGGCCAGGAGGCAGAGAGGAGACGGGCTGCTGAAGAAGTCAAGGGGTCTCTCCCCCCCCCTTGTGACCAGCTCCCCTCCCTCTTGGTCTCCCAGAACCAGTAGAGGCATGAAGAGGGTGGAGGAGAGGTTGGCTGCATGCAGGCTTGGAAAAAGCCCTGGAGAGGAGGGGTCTTAGAGGGCTGTGGGGAGTTGGGGATTTTCAGTCTGGGCAACTGGCGCATGGTGTAAAAATATGTGGGAAAATAAAGGCTTGGAGAACCCTGAAAAATTCATTGCTGCTTGTTGGGATTTTATCTTATCTACAAGAAGCACACACAGGACAAGCTCTCCACAGTACAACATGAAATTTGGCTTCCTTGATGGTTTCAAGTACTTTACCCACCTAATATTAAATCTTTTTTTTGTATATGCTGTGCAGCCTTTTGGTACTCCTGTTGTTTTTATTAAATTGGTTTGCTTTATTTACTTCAATAAAATCTTTTTTTAAAAAAAATCAGAGGGCAATTTGATTGGGATGTTCTGTCTGTCTTTCAGGCAGAAAAGTGATGTGAAGATGTCAGCGCTTGTGGAAGCAGCAATGCACACTCTCCAGATCGGTAAGAAATACAGGAAGATAATCAGTGATATGGGAAGACTGGGCATATTCAGCCTGGAAAAATAAAAGAGGATGGGTGGCGGGCGGATGACCTGGGTACCACTTTCCAAATCTCTCAAGAGAAGAGGGTGAAGACAATTTCTCTACTGCCTCAGAGGGCAGTAGACACTAGACCTGGTAATCTTACATTACTTTGCTGTTACTTACGAAAGCACTGGGTGAGAATTCTGTCCAAGGCCAAGGAGAAAGGAAAGGTAACACGTTGTTTCGAACATGTTTTGAATTGGCAGCCTTAGCTGTGTGTTGCGTTCCTGGACTATCTGAGGAATTGGTAAGTGTCACTTCTGCAACGATGTTGGGCTTGGGGATTTCTGCAGAATAGCCAGAGGCAAAACGGAAGTTGCTTAGCAGGCGGCACTTCAGAATGTGTTGAGAGAATATCAACCCACCTTCCCACTTACCTACCGTATCAGGCTCCTTTCCTTAAAATGACAACGACAACAGCAATTCCAGGCATTCCAATTTGACCTTTTTGCTGGGGGAGCAAAGATGGACAGAGGTTCAAAGCCCTTCTATCTACACCTAGGGTCTTGCTCCAGATTGTGGTTGTTGTGTTGGCAGTGTGTGAGAGAGTGAGACAGGCACAGAGAGGGGTGGGGGGGAACCTGCACTCTGGCAGAACTGCACAATCAAAATCAGAATTCATATGTCCTTATTTTATATTCTAGCCCATATTGAAAGCTCAGATTTGCTCAGAAAGTGTGCAGGAAGCCCATGCTGATATCTCAAAAGTCAAAGAGGTCTCAAAAATGGATTTCCATGGGTCAGAGAATGGGGGCAAAAAGGGCTCTGACATTGCCCCCTCTCCATGATCAGCAAAAGCAGAAAAAAAATCCAAAATTAAAGAAGTGACACTTATTTGCTTATTTTAGGCACCTTGTGGAATTCTGGTGGAAGCAGAGCGCTTCTGGATCCGGTCATCTAGCCCAGCCTCCTGTTCTCACTGGGGGAAAAGAGATGCAGGTGGCACTGTGGTCTAAACCACTGTGCCTCTTGGGCTTGCCGATCAGAAGGTTGGCGGTTCGAATCCCTGCGACGGGGTGAGCTCCCGTTGCTCTGTCCCAGCTCCTGCCAACCTAGCAGTTCAAAAGCACACCAGTGCAAGTAGATAAATAGATACCACTGCAGCAGGAAGGTAAACGGCGTTTCTGTGCACTCTGGCACTCATCATGGTGACCCATTGCGCCAGAAGTGGTTTAGTCCTGCTGGCCACATGACTCAGAAAGCTGTCTGTGGACAAACGCCGGCATGATCTGAAAGCAAGATGAGCGCTGCAACCCCATAGTCAACTTCTACGGGACTTAGCCATCCAGGGGTCCTTTACCTTTTACCTGAACCTAATAGAAGGTTCTAGTGACACAGGTGGTGCTGTGGTCTAAACCACAGAGGCTAGGGCTTGCCAACCAGAAGGTCAGTGGTTCAAATCCCCGTGATGGGGTGAGCGCCCATCGTTTGGTCCTTGCTCCTGCCAAAGTAGCAGTTCGAAAGCATATCAAAGTGCAAATAGATAAATAGGTACCACTCCGGCGGGAAGGTAAACAGCGTTTCTGCACGCTGCTCTGGTTTGCCAGAAGCGGCTTAGTCATGCTGGCCACATGACCCGCAAGATGTCTGCAGACCAACACCGGCTCTCTCAGCCTATAGAGCGAGATGAGCGTGCAACCCTCATCATTCGCGACGGGACCTAATGGTCAGGGATACCTTTACCTTTACCTTTAATAGAAGGTTCTGTTGCTGAACCAGTCAGACAAGAATCTTCATAAGATGATGACCTTCGTTGACCACTTAAGGGTCAGCACCCCCTCCCAAATGAGCCAGGAAGCAAGAGCTAGAGTTAAGGGCTGGTCCCCTCCCAGCTAGTGGGTGGGCCTTTCCTCCGGCCCCTTCACCTAGCTGCCAGGTAGGAGAACAACAGCCAAAGCAGGTGTTTGAGCTGAGCTGGAAGCAACCATGAAGCTGGAGACAGCGAGACCTGCTTGCTCCGTGCAGGATACAAAGCTGTGACTAATGAAGAGGCAAGATCTTTCGTCCTCCTGACCACATGACCTGGAAATTTGTCTGTGGACAAATGCCGGTTCCCTCGGCCTGAAAGCAAGATGAGTGCCACAACCCCATAGTCGCCTTTAACGGGACTTAACCGCCCAGGGGTCCTTTCCCTTTTCCTTTTTTCTACCTTCTCACTGTGGCCAACCAGCTGCCCCAATGGGAAGCCCAGATCCTCTGACACAAGACATAGAATGTAGTCACTGTTCTCCATGCAGCACATAGTTAAACTGTGGGACTCCCTGCCACAGGAGGCAGGGATGGCCACCAACTGGGATGGCTTTTGAAGAGGATTAGACATATTCATGGAGGAGGAGAGGGCGATTGATGGCTCCTAGCCAGGATGGCTCTGCTCTGCCCTCTACAGTTGGAGGTAGCAGGGCTAGAAACCACCAGAGGGGAGAGTGGCTCTTGCGTTTGAATCCTGCTTGCAGGTTTCCCACAGGCATCTGGTCGGCCATTGTGAGAACAGGATGCTGCACTAGATGGCCTGATCCAGCAGATTCTTCTTATGCCAGTGGCCGTTCCACTTTTCTCAGGGACGAGTTTGGATTGCCTGCGTACACAATTGCAAGTACTTTCCCACAGAGGAGGCTGAGGGCACGCTCCTGAGCGTATCAACTTATCTGTGGCGTGATTTATAATTTACACCCATGATGTTATTGTTTCCTAAGGATTTGTGTACCATTTTGCGAGGCATCCTGTTTGCTGCATGAGCTCAGTTCCAGCGGCTTTGATCCCAGAGCAGCTATTTGTTTTCATTTCGGCAGAGTGCCTCTTTAATTTCTCCCCTTCCACCTCCCCCCACCCCCATTATGCGCAAGTAAGAAGATCTGGGTAAAGAGCTTTCTCTGAGAACATGTTGGTTTCATTTCAAAATCCTGGCTGGTTTCTGTCTTTTTTTGTACCAGATGAAATATTAACATGACAGCCACCCGAGACAGAGAAAGCCACTTAGGGAATCGGAGAGAAGGGCCTGGTATCGTGTCTCTCCCATCGCTGGTTCTTCACAGTGAGAGTTGCTGCGACTAATCTCTGGAGCTGTATTTGGAAAGGGACAAAAAAAAACCCATCTTTGACAGGCTCATAAAACCCAACCCTTTTAAAAACAACTCACTTCTCCAGGCGTTCAGCCAGGAGCTGCGATGGAGTAACTCTCTCAAAAGTTGTCCTTCTCGGGATGTTGGTGGTCTGGGAAGGATGGAGGGGGGCTGCTTTAAAGGGATGCTAATGTTTGGTTAGGACACGGGTGGCACTGTGGGTTAAACCACAGAGCCTAGGGCTTGCGGATCAGAAGGTCGGTGGTTCGAATCCCCCCGACGGGTGAGCTCCCGTTGCTCGGTCCCAGCTCCTGCCCACCTAGCAGTTCGAAAGCACGTCAAAGTGCAAGTAGATAAATAGGTACCGCTCCGGCGGGAAGGTAAACGCGTTTCTGTGTGCTGCTCTGGTTCGCCAGAAGCGGCTTATCATGCTGGCCACATGACCCGGAAGCTGTATGCCGGCTCCTTGGCCAGTAACGCGAGATGAGCGCCGCAACCCCAGAGTCAGACACGACTGGACCTAATGGTCAGGGTCCATTTACCTTTACCTTTAATGTTTGGTTACACTGTATATAAAGAAAATACTGTCTGTCTCTGCCTTTGCCAACCTGGGGCAACCAGAATGATCAAGGAAATGGAGCTACGCCTGTAGGAGGAAAGGTTGAAGTTTTGGGACTTTTTGGAGAAAAGGCGAGTGAGAGGTGTCATACCGTATTTTTCGCTCCTTAGGGTGCACCGGACCATAGGGCGCACCTCGTTTTTACAGGAAGAAACAAGAAAAAAAAATATTTTACTCCTTTTCTTCCTCTAAAAGCCCTGTTTTTTGAGGATCAGCTAAAAGTTTTGCAGCTTTTTTTGCAAAGGGAAAAGCCCTGTTTTTTTGAGGATCAGCTAAAAGTTTTGCAGCTTTTTTGCAAAGGGAAAACCCTGTTTTTTGAGGATCAGCTAAAAGTTTTGCAGCTTTTTTTGCAAAGGGGGAAAAGCAAAGCTCCTTTTGCAAAGGGGGAAAAGCAAAGAGGAAAAGCCCCATTTTTATGGGGTTCAACTCACATTTCTGCAGCTTCTAAAGGAAAGGGAGCCTTTTCTACAGTTTCCAGACAGATAATCTAATCAGCCAGTCACATGTCGCTGGGGAAACAAACAACCTCCCTCTGCAGCACATTCAACAATGGAGGGCGGGGCTGAAAGGGAGCCGGGACTCTTATCTCTCTCCCAATCTCTTGCTGATCAGCTGCTGAGCGGGGTCCTTTCA
The DNA here is from genome assembly GCA_900245905.1 of Lacerta viridis. Taxonomy (NCBI): domain Eukaryota; kingdom Metazoa; phylum Chordata; class Lepidosauria; order Squamata; family Lacertidae; genus Lacerta; species Lacerta viridis. The sequence goes on along the minus strand of OFHU01003423.1, from coordinate 25,109 downwards.
ACACCCCTTTTCTCTTTGTGAAATAAAAAGCATGATCCTCTTTTGGCCGCTGGGCAATTCACCTCCAGGGACCACCATTCATTCCATAAGACGCACAGATATTTCCCCTTATTTTCAAGGAGGAAAAAAGTGTGTCTTATGGAACGAAAAATACGGTACGTGTATGGAGGAAGTTGGACAGCAAAGGGATTTTCTCCCTCTCTCATTACACGGGAACTCGTGGGCATCGGATGGAGCTGAATGTTGGAAGATTCAGGGCAGATCAAATGAAATATTTCCTCACTCAGAGCAGATAAACTGTGGAACTCCCTGCCACAGGAGGCAGTGATGGCCACCAACTTGGATGCCTTTAGATGAGGATTAGACATATTCATGGAGGAGGAGAGGGCTATCGATGGATCCTAGCCAGGATGGCTCCGCTTTGCCTCTACGGTCAGAGACAGCAATGCTCCTGAATCCCAGTTGATGGAAACCACGGGAGGAGAGAGGGCTCTTGTGCTCAGGTCCTGCTTGCGGGTTTCTCTTTGAGGCATGTGGTTGGTGTCGCTATTTTCCAGGGACAGTCCTGGATTTACAGAAGTTTCTGATTTGATCCCAGAATGTCCCGCTTTTCCTTCGGACGTCCCTTTTGTCATCGGAGAAATGTTGGAGGGATGCAAACAGAACGCCAGAGTTAATAGGCCGTTGTCTTGATCTTGCAGGCTCTTCTTGTGATGTTTTGGGCTACAGACCCCATGGCCACTGCCAGAACAGGATACCAAGCAAGATGGGCGCCTGGCCTGATGCAGCAGTGCTCCTCTTAGGGTGCTGTTTGGCAAGTGCCTGGGCAGACCAGGCCTTGAGATCAGAACCAGCGCCCCCGCCCCCCCCTTCCAGCTCTGAGAGAGGCCCTCACTGCTAGGGGTCTCAGATGCCTTGCAGATAAAGTGACTCTCCTCTTCCACCTCCTCCTCCTCCTCCTCCTCCTCCTCCTCCTCTCCCCTGAACCAACAGCTGGATCCTGTCAGCCAAGAAACCATACTTCTGGCCTGGAATGGGGCAGCAGTGATGGGGGGGGGGGAGCAATTAACTCCATCGCCTAATTGGAACCATCTGTGGCGCAGGGGAGTGCGGTCTATGCGCTGACGGGACGGAGACATGTCTGCCTCATTAAGCGCGCATTGCGTGGGCGAGACGAGGCACCCAGCACACTCAGGGCTCCAATGTCGCACGAACACCATGGCAAAGCCAGAGGCATGTTTGCTTCAGATAGCATAGAGAACGGCACCCGCCCCCCCCCCTTGGGCTGGAGCAGAGTCCCCTTCTTGGAAAACTGCAGTCTGCAACACACACAAACACACACCCCTCCTTTTTTTCCAGGCTTGCTTGAGGTTTCTTATTTGCAGCTTGAGTCCTATTGATTTCAACAAAGCGAAAGAACCAGTTTGCACATTTGGGGCAAGCAAGTGGCAAAGACCTCCCTGGCTTGAGGGTTTTTCCACCTGGGGTTACAGGTCAGGCTTCGCCGGCAGGGGAGGTTGAGAACCAAAGTCTTCCTTCTCCTAAATGGGCTCCCTTCCCAGGTGGTCGAGCCCCATCTGCCCCTCACTTACCTCTACAGCACGTGCAGAAACCATATTCTTGGCTGTTGGTAGGAACTGTAACTCCGCTAGGGTTAAACCACCCAGATTAAGGGTAGTTTTAATAAGGGTTAAATTCCCTGGATTCTTTGGAGGAAGTTCATGTGCTTCATTCAAATAGCATCAAATGTGCTTTAAACGGTATGGTTCTTCCTAGTTCGACCAATGGGCTGACTCTCTATCCTTTATTCCTTTCATGCTTCCCTTTCAGCCCTGCAAACGAGGAGCCCGAAAGAAAGCAAATTGCTGATACAATTAAAAATAAATGCTTCCCTTCCTAGTCACCTCGAGGGAGATTCCCACTCATATCTTGGTGACCAGGACAGCGGCTTTTGCAAGCCTCCCTCCCTTGCTATATCTCTTCTTGTCTGCCAGGTGCGAACGGAGAGAGATCCTGCACCCCATCTCCCCAAAACTCTCCCAGACTCCACAACGAAAGCTGCAGCATCGCCCCTCTGACGCCGTCCCAGTCGCCGGTAAGCAGGGACAATGGCATGAGAACCAAAATTCAGAGCAGTGCCCTGGGGAGGTTCACAGGCAGGGTGTGGGGGTGATAATCCCTGCCCCCCCAATCCAAATTAGCCTAAGTTCAGTCTATTGCCTGCCTTATCCCTTTGAGTATTCATCTGGCCTTGTTTAAAAAGCGGTCATCACAGCATCTTGTGGCAGTGAGTCCCAGAGGCCACCTGCAGTGTGCGAAGTACGTCTTTTTCGCTTGTCTTAAGCCAGTTGCCTACAATTTTCTCTCTCTTTCCCCCCATCTCCCAGTTTTATTTACTTACGTGGGAAGCATTTTTTAAAAGTTAAATGTTCACTTTCCTGCACCACAGGGGGTTGATCTAGATGACCCTTGGGGTCCCTTCCAAGTCTACAGTGCTATGATTCTAAAGTAACCCTCCACCATCTAGCCTGCAGTGGAACAGTCTGGGATTTCACCATCTCACTCTGAGCAATGGGTTAAGCCAGTCTTCACCGTTCAGTTGCCCTCCAGAGGGTTCGGACTACAAATCCTATCAGCCCTGATGTGGGACTGATGGAAGTTGTAGTCCAAATCATGGGGGAGGGGGGCAAAGGCACTGCTAAGCCCACAGATTCTTAGTCAGGTGTGGTGAAATTGCCCTCCGGGATCTGAACCCTCTGCCTTTTGTTTCCAGAGGAATGAAATCCGGATGCGCCAAACCACTCCTTTCTCTGTGGTGGTAGCCATTGACTTTGGGACCACGTCCAGCGGCTACGCCTTCAGTTTTGCCAGTGACCCAGAGGCCATCCACATGATGAGGTACGTGGCATTGCTGGAAAGAAGAGTCCTGTGTCGCAGGGGGTTAGACTAGATGGCCCTTGGGTTCCCTTCCAACTCTACGATTCCACGAATACAAGAGGGTCAAAAGGAATTCCCTGCAAGCCTCACCCTGCGTTAAATATTCACCTTCTTAAAATCCCCCTCTGTGAGGTTGAAGGGTGAACTCTCAGGATGCACAGGATCCAACCCCCACGGCAGGTCGCCAGGAACGGATAAGACAAGGAAAAGTTCTTACCAACTGCTTTTTATTCAATATTCACAGAGAGAGGCTTGGAAAGGCAGCCTCTTGGAATAATGGCATTGCCCCGAGTGAGTCTCCACCCCTCTCTCCCTTCATGCGTCATCACTACGGGTGCTGACAAGCACCTTCTGCCTTTGAGCTCTTTGCTCTCCTACTTTCAATGCTCACTGGGTTCAGGGGGTCTGGAACGCTTTCTAAAGACACTGTGTCCGTCAGCGGTCTCCCCCCAGTGGTTTCTCCTCCTCCTCCACTCCCATTATTTCCCAGCGTTCCCCCTCATCTGCCTCTGAGCTGTGATTTCCCTCAAAACCCTGGTGTAATTCTGAATTGTCGTCTTCTTCTCTGGAAGGGTCAGGCTGGGGTGGCGGTCTCCACCATTCCACCTCCTCTGCCGAGTCCCTGATATGAATATTATCTGTACCTGTACCTGTAGGGACAACTGCCCTTCTTGCTCTCCTGCCTGTGGACGCCCCGGTTGTGCAGCAGGTTGTGGACCAGTGAAGGAAGTGGTCTGGGAGGGGGGGTGCAACCTCTTTCAGTGGGCTGAATAGAGGGGCCTGGGGACACACCACCCAGCTGTTTCATCTGTGGTTCCACACACCTGTTTAGGACATGGACAAGTCAACCAACTTTCTGATCCCTCCTTCCAGGAAATGGGAAGGTGGAGACCCAGGAGTAGCCCACCAGAAGACCCCCACCAGCCTCCTCCTGACTCCAGACGGCAGTTTCCACAGCTTTGGCTACACCGCCAGGGATTACTACCACGACCTGGATCCCGATGAAGCTCGCGACTGGCTGTACTTTGAGAAGTTCAAAATGAAGATCCACAGCACTAGCGTGAGTTCGGCGGCTGAAGCCTCCTTTGGGGGCCATGCAAGGCACAGTATCCCCGACTGATAGGATAGGGAAGCAGTGTCAGGGCAGCCAACAAATTCCTCTCGGCCTCGAGGCTCAAAATTTGAGCTCACAGGGACTGTTTGAAGGTGGAGCGGTCTAGCCCCAGGAGGTTGTGGACTCTCCTTCCTTGGAGGTTTTTGAGCAGAGGTTGGATGGTCATCTGTCAGGGGTGCTTTAGTTGCAATTCCTGCTTTGCAGGGGGTTGGACTAGATGACCACTTGAGGTCTCTACAATTCTATGATTCTATTAATCTAGACCCCTGCTTCTATGATTCGATTAATGTACACCCCTGCTTCTATGATTTGATTAATCTAGACCGGTGCTTCCATGATTCTATTAATCTAGACCCCCTGCTTCTATGATTCGATTAATCTAGACCCTGCTTCTATGATTCGATTAATCTAGACCCCTGCTTCTATGATTTGATTAATCTAGACCCCTGCTTCTATGATTCGATTAATCTAGACCCCTGCTTCTATGATTTGATTAATCTAGACCCCTGCTTCTATGATTTGATTAATCCAGACCCCTGCTTCTATGATTTGATTAATCTAGACCCCTGCTTCTATGATTTGATTAATCTAGACCCCTGCTTCTGATTTGATTACCGTATTTTTCGCTCCATAGGACGCTCCGGACCATAGGGCGCACCTCGTTTTCAGAGGAGGAAACCAGGGAAATTTTTTTTTCTGGTTTTCCTCCTCTAAAACCCATGGTTGGTTTTTGTTTTTGTTTTTTTGAGAATCAGCTCAAAGTTTTGCAGCTTTTTTTTGCAAAGGGAAAAGCCCTGCTTTTTGAGGATCAGTTCAGATTTGTGCAGCTTTTGTAAAGGGGGAAAAGCATTGCTTACAAACCAGTAAGCACCAGTACAAACCAGTACAGACCAGTAAGCACCAGCAGGTAATAGGAAGCAAGAGGAAAGCAAACCAGTACAAACCAGTAAGCACCAGTACAAACCAGTACAGACCAGTAAGCACCAGTACAAACCAGTACGCACCAGCAAGTAATAGGAAGCAAGAGGAAAGCGAACCAGTACAAACCAGTAAGCACCAGTACAAACCAGTACGCACCAGTATGCACCAGTACAGACCAGTAAGCACCAGCAGTAATAGGAAGCAAGAGGAAAGCAAACCAGTACAAACCAGTAAGCACCAGTACAAACCAGTACAGACCAGTATGCACCAGTACAGACCAGTAAGCACCAGCAGTAATAGGAAGCAAGAGGAAAGCAAACCAGTACAAACCAGTAAGCACCAGTACAAACCAGTACAGACCAGTAAGCACCAGTACAAACCAGTACGCACCAGCAAGTAATAGGAAGCAAGAGGAAAGCGAACCAGTACAAACCAGTAAGCACCAGTACAAACCAGTACGCACCAGTATGCACCAGTACAGACCAGTAAGCACCAGCAGGTAATAGGAAGCAAGAGGAAAGCAAACCAGTACAAACCAGTAAGCACCAGTACAAACCAGTACACCAGTATGCACCAGTACAGACCAGTAAGCACCAGCAGGTAATAGGAAGCAAGAGGAAAGCAAACCAGTACAAACCAGTAAGCACCAGTACAAACCAGTACACACCAGTAAGCACCAGTACAAACCAGTACACACCAGCAAGTAATAGGAAGTAAGAGGAAAGCGAACCAGTACAAACCAGTAAGCACCAGTACAAACCAGTACAGACCAGTAGGCACCAGCAAGTAATAGAAAGCAAAAGGAAAGCAAACCAGTAAGCACCAGTAGGTAATAGGAAGCAAGAAGAAAGCAAACCAGTAAGCACCAGCAAGTAATAGAAAGCAAGAGGAAAAGTAACAGCCCCAAATGGCTGAAAAACTCAATTTCCCAGGATCCTCAATTTCCCAGAATCCTCAATTTCCCAGGATCCTACTGTGCAAGGGGCCTGGGCGGGGCAGGAAGGGAGCTAGCTCTCTTATCTCCCTCCCCGATCTCCTACAATCAGCTGTTGAGCGGGTTCTTTTCAACACTCTCTTTCCCTCTTGTTAGCCTTTAGCTCTTTCTAAAACAGAAAAAGCAGGATCTGCCTTTCCCCCCTGGGCTCCAGGGACCATGCATTCGCTCCATAAGACGCACAGACATTTCCCCTTACTTTTTAGGAGGAAAAAAGTGCGTCTTATGGAGCAAAAAATACGGTAATCTAGACCGGTGCTTCTATGATTCTATTAATCTAGAGCCCTGCTTCTATGATTCAATTAATCTAGTCCCCTGCTTCTATGATTCGATTAATCTAGACCCCTGCTTCTATGATTCGATTAATCCAGACCCCTGCTTCTATGATTCGATTAATCCAGACCCCTGCTTCTATGATTTGATTAATCTAGACCCCTGCTTCTGATTTGATTAATCTAGACCGGTGCTTCTATGATTCTATTAATCCAGACCCCTGCTTCTATGATTTGATTAATCTAGAACCCTGCTTCTATTATTCGATTAATCTAGAGCCCCGCTTCTATGATTCGATTAATCTAGACCCCTGCCACCCTTTCACAGGGAAATGCAGATTGTCAGGAGGGCATGCCTTTCCCATAGGCTTCTGTTTCCATGCACTGTTTAGTGTTTTCATACATAGAATAATAGTATTGTAGAGACAGAATGGACCCCTGCAATGCAGGGATCCCAGCTAAAGAATCCCAAACAGATGCTTAAAAACCTCCAGTGAAGGAGAGCAATTTGTGTAACTTGTATCCACGAGGCTTCCACCTATTCTGCTGCATTTATTTTGCAAGATGTTTGTTGCATTCTTCGTTGAGAACAACGCAGCAAAAGTGACCTTCCGTTTTCAGTCACATACAAGCCTCTCCTGGACGCTGGGTGCTCTTTATCCAAAATGAAAGCAGCCTCTCTCAGCTGTTTTTTTCCTTTCTTTCTTTCCAGAGAGAGGTGTGATGATTGGTGTCGATATCTCAAACACTGAGCTCTCAGAGACAACCAGGAACAAGTTAGGCAGGTTCCAATAACCCAAAGGCAGGAGTTGGTGATTCTAACCTGTTTGTGCACATCTCAGTTTTGTTAAGAATGCCATGTGAACACTTTGAATTAAGCTACTTAAGAGGAAACCCGTTTGCCTCCAGGGAGATTCTGTCTGTTCCATTGGGCCATGACACAGTTGATCTCCCAGTGATCTTCGCCCCCCCCCATGTGCAATTTGCAGCTGATGGTCATGTTGAGATAGCGATAGATGCTAAGAGAGGATATATTTATTGGATAATGTCAATCCTGCCTCACGTTTGTGAGTTCAGCAGAATGGTATCCCTTTCCATCTTAAAAGGGAAGCTTTTAGAGTTTAAGTTTAATTCAGGTACAGGTGGGTAGCCATGTTGCTCTGCCATACTCAAAACAAAATAAAAATTGATTTCCAGTAGCACCTTAGAGACCAACTAAGTTTGTTCTTGGTATGAGCTTGTGATTCCTGATATCAGATTTATGTCCATTTATCCTTTGGCGTAGGGTTTGGCCTGTTTGTCCAATATAGAGAGCTGAAGGGCACTGTTGGCATTTGTAGAGACTAACACTGTGATAAATGGACATAAATCTGATATCAGGAATCACAAGACAGAGAAACCAGTAGGAGAACACTTCAATCTCCCAGGACATTCTATACAAGATCTCAAAGTAGCTGTCTTAATACAAAGGAAATTTCAGAAATAGACTGGAAAGAGAAGTGGCTGAATTGCAACTAATCACCAAACTTAAAACCATGGAGAGACCTGGTCTGAACAAAGACATTGGATTCTTATCTCATTATACATGACAAAGCTATCTTTAGCCATCTCACCCCTTGCCTTTCCCTGCAAGACTAATTGCAGCCGTTAAGAGTCGTCAACAGGTTTTCCACACCTATCAGCTGATCACCCATTCCCACCACCCTTCTGAGTAATACCCCTCCCCACTCCCTCACTATATTTAAGGATCTGGTGACTTCTGTTTCAGTGTATCTGAAGAAGTGTGCATGCACACGAAAGCTCATACCAAGAACAAACTCAGTTGGTCTCTAAGGTGCTACTGGAAAGAATTTTCGATTTTGTTTTTATTAAGTTTAATTCAGGATGCTTTAAGACTGGGTTGTCCTAGCATTACTCCCTCACCGCCCTGCCCCCTTAAAATAACAATCAAACACAAGGTAAAATTACATTTACTCACTCAGAATACTTCTTGAAGAGTAAAAGAGAAGCTTTGTTCAGGCAGGCTAAAAATGGCAGTTCAGTTACAATGACATGCTTAAGACTAGCTTAAAAATGGAGTTGCAATGCCCTTGGGAAACCTGGCAGTCTGTCTCGGTGGTGGTCCAGGTGGAAGCATGCAGATAGAGAAGGGAATGTTTATGAGAGGCTCAAGTGGCCTGTGTATATCCCCTCAACGCTAGAAGCCAGCAGGAGTCCAGGTGAGATGTAGCAAGGGGGCAGGGTGTGTCAGTGGGAGAAGATCAGGACCCTGGTCAGTTCCCTGTGGAGAAAGCCTACAAGAGAAGAAGCCAAAGACACGCTTGCTCCCCTGGTTGTCCAAAGCCAAGAGTGGGATTTCATAGCCCCGAAGCTGAGAGGGTTTCACCACGGAAGGACCATGGCTCAGTGGCAGAGTGTTTGCCTTACAAGCAGCAGGTTCCCAGTTTTAATCCCTGGCATCTCCCATAGGGTTAGAGGAGACTCCTGCCTGAAATACAGGATGGGTGACACCTGGCTTGAGAGCAGTACATGTGAAAAGGATGTAGGAGTCTTGGTAGACCATAAACTTGACATGAGTCAACAGTGTGATGCAGCAGCTAAAAAAGCCAATGCAATTCTGGGCTGCATCAATAGGAGTATAGCGTCTAGATCAAGGGAAGTAATAGTACCACTATATTCTGCTCTGGTCAGACCTCACCTGGAATACTGTGTCCAGTTCTGGGCACCACAGTTCAAGAAGGATACTGACAAGCTGGAACGTGTCCAGAGGAGGGCAACCAAAATGGTCCAAGGCCTGGAAACGATGCCTTATGAGGAACGGCTTAGGGAGCTGGGTATGTTTAGCCTGGAGAAGAGAAGGTTAAGGGGTGATATGATAGCCATGTTCAAATATATCAAAGGATGTCATATAGAGGAGGGTGAAAGGTTGTTTTCTGCTGCTCCAGAGAAGCGGACACGGGGCAATGGATTCAAACTACAAGAAAGAAGATTCCACCTAAACATTAGGAAGAACTTCCTGACAGTGAGAGCTGTTCGACAGTGGAATTTGCTGCCAAGGAGTGTGGTGGAGTCTCCTTCTTTGGAGGTCTTTAAGCGGAGGCTTGACAGCCATCTGTCAGGAATGCTTTGATGGTGTTTCCTGCTTGGCAGGGGGTTGGACTGGATGGCCCTTGGGGTCTCTTCCAACTCTAGGATTCTATGATTCTAAATCCTGGAGAGCTTGCTGTCACTACTGAGCTAGATAGGCCACTGGTCTGACCTGGCATAAGGCAGCCTCTTATGTTTTGCCACGTTCACCCCCTGCTGCCAAAGAAAGCTGTTGCATCCTGATTTTCTGGTGTGTCCTCTGGCAGAGCTGGGGAGCCCCCGTTTCCCTGGGGTTTCAAATGATACCCTGTGGGGTGCTTCCCTCTGCCCACCATGGAGGGTTCTTAGGAGGAGAACAGGACGACTTCTGGGGGTGCAGTAGAAACAAACCAGCAAAGGTAGGTCTGGAGCTCTCTGGATACCTGTGGGAATCTCCATCAAGGCAGGTATTTCTGGGCTCTCTCCAGGTGTGAGTCCTGCCCCCGATCTTCCTCCTCACCTGTGTTCTGGGGCCAGAACGCTTGACCAAGACGGGGGCTACTGAATGATCTGAGGGCAATCCATCTCTGTTTCCCTCCTCTTTTACTAGGACTTAACCATGAAAACCGAACTGGAAGCAGTGAACGGGAAGAAGGTGCAGGCTCTGCGGGTCTTTGCTCATGCTCTCCACTTCTTCAAGCGACAAGCACTGCAGGTAAGGGGAGGGGGCGGGGAGACACCCAGAGGTGCATATCCGTCGTGCAGAGATGTCGCACAGAAGCAAAATTTGGCTGGGCGTGAAATAACTTTCTGCAGTTGTCTGGAGAAGGCATCTGACCGGCTGGTGTTTCTCCTCCACTATAATAATTTGTTACAGTCTCCTGTTTAGCCTCTCCCCACAGTTTCTTCCCCACTCAGAGACCCTCCCTTTGCTAATATTTCTTCTTCGCAGACCTGGGGCCCCTGTAGATGGCAGTTCCTTTGCAGGGGTCTTCTGCAACATGTCACTGACGCAATAATGATGCATTCAAGGTGGGCTTATACACCGGACATCATTCTGCTTTATTAGTTCTTATGCAAGGCTTTCCCCAATGTTATTGCACTCAGGGGCGTAGCAAGGGGGGGCGGAGGGGGCAGGGGGCCCGTGCAGCACCCCCTGCTGGGAGTGACACATCAGGGGTGGCCCCACCCCCTGGGCTTTTTTGTTTTTTACTTTTTTATTTAAAAATATTTGTTTTTCTTTTTAGGCTATTTTCGACACTGCCGGGGTGGAGCCGCAGGGGCAGCCAGTGAGGAGGGGTGTCACCCCCCCTTGCTGGCCGCCCCTGCAGCTCTGCCCCGGCAGCGCTGAAAATAGCCCCCCCTTCCAGCGGAGGAGCTCAGCATGGAGGCAAGGGGCGGGCCAGTGAGGTGGGGTGCCACCCCCTCCTCGCTGGCCCGCCCCTTGCCTCTATGCCGAGCTCCGCTGCTGGCTGGCTTGCGGAGCCGGGGCATGGAGAGGGGCGGGCCAGCGAGGAGGGACACCCCTCCTCGCTGGCCCGTCCCTCTCCCTGCCCCGACTTGCGCTCCGCCAAGGGAGCCCAGGCGGCGGATTCGGGAGTCTTTGCAGCCCGCAGAGACTCCCGAATCTGCCGCCCAGCACCCCTTCGTGCAGCGGCTGCTCACGCAGGCACGAGCAGCCGCAGCACGAAGGGGTGCCGCCGCCTGGCACCCCCGGGGGCGGGGCGTCGTGTGCATCATGATGTCATGATACACGCACGCACCGCGATGCCCTGCCCCCAGGGGTGCCTCTTGGTTCCCGCCCCGGGCAGCCAAGGGGCTAAGAATGCCCCTGATTGCACTGCTGCCCTCAGGAGGGGCATCCATGCCCTATATTGCAGCTCACCCCCCCCCAATTACCTGTGTGTTGCAATTAGGCTTAGAAAAAGCCCTTTGTTGCAATAGAAAGCTTCTTTTCCAATCTAATGCAAGTAGGGAACAGCAAGGTGAGGAAGAGACACTGTGGGATGGATTTGCAGGCCCACTGTGCATGGACACACACACACACACACACAGCTTGGGACCAGAGTAACCTAAAGAGCCACCTTCTCCCCTGTAAGCCCACCTGATCACGAAGCTCAATCAGCTACACAGGCCCTTCTCCAAACTGAGGTAGGTGCCAACCGGAGAAGTGGCCTTTTCAGTGATGGCCCCACATCTCCATCTCCCTCTCCAAACAGATTTGGGAGGTACCCACAATATGGCAATTTCCAGGGCTGGTGCAGCACAGAGGAGTGACCGGATTCAGGCAGCACCGGGGAGAGGTGGGCAAAGAAGAGAGAAGAATTGGTGTTTGGGTGTCGCAGCAGGACCTTGAAGGTGGTGGTCCAAATTGTGTGGAGGAGGCAGCATTTGGGCTCCACTTCAGGCAGCAAAATATCATGGGCTGGCCTGGGACATGGCTGCCAGGCAACTATCTGCCTGTTACTTTGCAACTATCTGCATTCCTTCCAGTTAGAAGTAGCCGTGAATAAGTTTGCCTCTCCTTCCTGTGGTTGCTCCCTTCTCCCTCCGTTTCTTGGAGCCAGAGGAGAGTCAGCGTCTCCTGCTTTGTTCCCTGTGGCTTTCAGGAACTCAAGGACCAGTGCCCAGCCTTGCCAGAGAAAGATGCCATCCGGTGGGTGATCACTGTGCCGGCCATCTGGAAACAGCCCGCCAAGCAGTTCATGAGGGAGGCTGCCTACCTGGTGAGTGAAAAAGCCAGTGCTCTTCTAGGCTGCATCCTCAGAAGTCTAGCGTCCTGATCAAGGGAAGTCATAGTACCACTCTCTTCTGCCTTGGTCAGGCCACACCTGGAGTCCTGTGTCCAGTTCTGGGAGCCGCAATTTGAGAAGGATGTTGGCGAGCTGGAATGTGTGCAGAGGAGGGTGACCAAGATGACCCAGGGTCTAGAAGCCAAGCCTTATGAGGAATGGTTGAAGGAGCTGGGTACGTTTAGGCTGCAACAGAGGAGATATGGGAGCCATCTTCACATATCTCAAGCGCCTTCACATGGAAGATGGGGCAAGCTTGTTTTCTCCTGCTCTGGAGGGCAGGACATGAACCAATGGCTTCAAGTTACAAGAGAGGGGATTTCAAGTAAACATTAGGAAGAAATTTCTGATGGGAAGAGCGGTTCTTGGAAGGTGGTGGACTCTCCTTCCTTGGAGGTTTTAAAACAGAGGCTAGGTGGCTTTGAATGCTTTGGTTGACATTCCTGTATTGCAGAGGGCTGGACTAGATGACTCTAGGAGGTCCCTTCCAATTCTACAGCTCTATGATTCTATGAGCCCTGTTAAGAGTAGGAAAAGCTTCCAGATCAGGAGGTGCCGCTCCCAAACTACCTTGAGCCCCAGCACCTCTTTTAATGTATTTTAATATTTGTTTGAAGCCGCCCAGAGTGGCTGGGGAAATCCAGCCAGATGGGCGGGGTACAAATAAATAATAATAATAATAATAATAATAATAATAATAATAATAATAATTATTATTATTATCAGTTTGAATGAATTTAAAAGAAAGAAAGAAAAAGCCAGATGGGCGGGGTACAAATAAATTATTATTATTATTATTATTGTTATTATTATTATTAGTTTGGAAATGAATTTATAAAGAAAGAAAGAAAGAAAGAAAGAAAGAAAGAAAGAAAGAAAGAAAGAAAGAAAAGAAACATTTGCATCCTCTGGGATATTAGCTGTCTGTGGTCCTCTGTAATTTACACTGACAAAACCCCAAGTCGAAATAAATTAAAAAATTGTCCAGTAGCACCTTAGAGACCAACTAAGTTTGTTCTGGGTATAAGCTTTCGTGTGCATGCACACTTCTTCAGATACCAATAACTTTATTATTAAGTCATTGATAGGAATAGTTCACTAAGTGTTTTAATAATTTACAAAAGTTTTAAATATTCCGTTCTTTCTTTTTAACAAACCATTAGGACTTCTGTAATGAGAAGAATCCAATATCTCTATTCAGACCAGGTCTCTCCATAGTTTTCGATTTAGTAATAAATTGTAATTTAGCAACTTCTCTTTCAAGTCTATTTCTGAAATTCTTTTGTAATAAGACAGCTGCTTTGAGATCATAGAATCCTAGAGTTGGAAGAGACCCCAAGGGCCATCCAGTCCAACCCCCTGCCAAGCAGGAAACACCATCAAAGCATTCCTGACAGATGGCTGTCAAGCCTCCGCTTCAAAGACCTCCAAAGAAGGAGACTCCACCACACTCCTTGGCAGCAAATTCCACTGTCCGAACAGCTCTCACTGTCAGGAAGTTCTTCCTAATGTTTAGGTGGAATCTTCTTTCTTGTAGTTTGAATCCATTGCTCCGTGATCTTGTATAGAATGTCCTGGGAGACTGAAGTGTTCTCCTACTGGTTTCTCTGTCTTGTGATTCCTGATGTCAGATTTATGTCCATTTATCCTTTGGCGTAGGGTTTGGCCTGTTTGTCCAATATAGAGAGCTGAAGGGCACTGTTGGCATTTGATGGCATACACAATGTTAGAAGATGAGCAATTAAATAGTCCTGAGATGGTATGTTTGATGTTGTTGGGGCCAGTAATGGTGTTGTCCGGGTGTATGTGGCAGCAAAGTTGGCATCTGGGTTTATTGCAGGCTCTGGTACCAGTGTCCATGTTAAGTCCTGTTGTTGTATTATTGTGGGTGAGGAGTTGTTTAAGATTGGGTGGCTGTCTGTAGGCGATGAAAGGTCTTCCTCCCAGAGCTTGAGAAAGAGAACTGTCATTGACTAGGAGAGGTTGTAAATCTCTGATGATGTGTTGAACTGTTTTAACTTGGGAGCTGTTATGTACTGAGCCGAATCCTAGAACAATAGGATCCAGAATGCAGCAGTCTGATTGGTCCACAGGAGCCACCCAATCCAGCTCCAGGTGGAAGTGTATCAGCGACCTGATTGGCCTACAGGGGTAGCCCAGAGTTAGCCAATCATGTGGGGCCCGTTGTGTTTTGGGGAAAGACTCATTCCTTGCTATTATGAGCTGAATAAAGAGCATGAAATTCACAGGCGTCTTCTAATTTCGTGACTGCTGTCACCATCTGCAGTGATCATGGAGCCCAAGAAAGTAAAATCTCTCACTGCCTCCATTTCTTCCCCTTCTATTTGCCAGGAGGTGATGGGACCAGTGGCCATGATCTTAGTTTTTTTGATGTTGAGCTTCAGACCATATTTTGCGCTCTCCTCTTTCACCCTCATTAAAAGTTTCTTTAATTCCTCCTCACTTTCTGCCAGCAAGGTTGTGTCATCCTTATTATCATTGGAGAAATGTTGGAAGGTATGGAGTTGTCAGACTCCAGAGCCATCTGAAGGCAGCCCTGTATAGGGAAGTGTTTGAATGTTTAATGTTTTATTATGTTTTTTATATATGTTGGAATCTGCCCAGAGTGGCTGGGGCAACCCCGGTCAGATGGAAGGGGTATAAATAGTAAAACTATTGTTATGGAATAGGACGTCCCTATTTTCATCGGAGAAATGTTGGACGGTATGCAAACTGCCTTGCCCTGGTGAATTCTGCACTGCATATTTCTATGGATGGTGTTAGTTCAGGAATGGCTGTTGCCACGGGCTCTCCAGAGAGATTTTTGGGCTGTCTTCTGCAACGACCCCTTCCTCCCAGTGACCTCCTTTCTCTTCCTTCCTCCAGGCTGGACTGGTTCCTTCGGAAAACCCCGAGCAGCTCCTGATCGCGCTGGAGCCGGAAGCGGCCTCCATCTACTGCCGCAAACTCCGCCTCAACCAGCTGATCGACCTGAGCTACAAGCCCCAGGCCAACGGACTCATGTCGGACCTGCCCATCGATTCCAGCTTCAGGCAGGGTAAGATGGGATCCTGCATTCTGGAGCGAGCAAAATGGCAGGTCACAGGGCACGGCTGTTGGGCCATGCCAGACACAGAGTACCTGGATTTTAGGGAGCCGCTCCTACTGAATCAGACCCGTCTACAGTGATGGCCTTTTGGGTGGTTTTGAAAAAGGACTCGTTGAGGTCAAATTGTTTGGTGTCATCCAGGCCAGCCCCTTGCAATGCAGGAATCTCAGCTAAAGCGTCCATGGCAGATGACCATCCAACCTCTGCTTAAAAACCTCCAAGCATGGAGAGTCCACAACCTCCAGTGGCTATGTCTATCATATCTCCTCTCATCTAGGCTAAAAATACCCAGTTCCTTCAACTGTTCCTCATCAGGCTCGGTTTCCAGACCCTTGATCATACTTGGTTACCCTCCTCTGCACACCTTCCAGTTTGTCAACATCCTTCTTAAATCGTGGTGACCTCTTCTTAATTCGGATTGTGACCCTTTTAGCCTCCTTCAACTCCCCCTCGTCTGTGCGGCGTCCTCCCTAAATCTGGATGCGCACTAGCCCACTGACTGCATAGGGATGAGGAAGTGTGGGGCAGCAGTAGCTGGGGGAACTAAAAGGAAGCACAATCCACATTAAGCCAAAGTGAGATTTGCTGATACCCATGCGGTCAGTTGCCTTTGCAATATCTTGTGGCCGTGAGTTCCGCAGGTGGTGTGTGCATCTTCTACCCAGCTCCACCCATATTTCCCTCTTGGGCCGCCTATTCTCTGACGGAGCCGTTTTGAAAACAGTAAGAAAAGGGGGAAAGCACCAGAAGACAGTGGTTTAAATTAAGGTTTCCACACAGCTGGTCTTCATTTGATTTTATTAGCAGAACAAACCACAGTTAATAAAAAGCCCGTCTCACTGCAAACAGCTTTGCGGAGTCTTCTGCAGCTTTGCCTGTAAGGAGGAGAGTTGAGGGAGCCTTTCTTGAGTCCACCAGCGACTGCCACACCTGAAGTTTCCAGGATCTGAACCACAACGCCCCTCTCCTTCTAAGCAGAAGTTATTCAACCCCTCTCTCAGATCAACAGTCTTGGGACCCTTTCTGAACACAAAACCTGGTCTGCCTCACAAAGCAAAGGCATTCTGCACATGCTCAGGAAGCGAGTACTATGGATAAGATTACTAAAACCCAGTATGGGCTTCTCAAGAACAAGTCATGCCACACGAATCTCATTTCTTTTTTTTTGATGGAGTTACAAGCTTGGTGGATAAGGGGAATGCTGTGGATGTAGTGTATCTTGACTTCAGTAAGGCTTTTGACAAAGCCCCCCATTATATTCTTGCAAGGAAGCTGGAGGTTTTTAAGCAGAGGCTGCATGGCCATCTGTCATGGATGCTTTAGGTGAGATTCCAGCATTGCAGGGGGTTGGACTAGATGACCCTCAGGGGTCCCTTCAAACTCTATGATTCTATGATTCATTTATCCATACATTTATATCCTGCCTTTCTTTTTTAAATTTTTTTAAAATTTTATTAAACAGCAAAATCATACACATAACTCAACAGAACACATGACAATTTCAAAACACACACACACACACACACACAAAGAAAGACACACACACTAACCCATACGTAATTTAACAATACTAAAAGAATAATCCTAAAAAGAGGATCAAAGACAAACAAAAAAGGAGTAAAGAGGGAATGGAAAGAGGAGGGGGGGGAGAAGAGAGGGGAAGGAAAAAGGGGGAGAGGAAAAAGAAGAAGAAATAAGAAATCTACATTAAAATTACAACTTACAACATTAATACAATATACAAATACATAAGTTTGACTTCCGTTTGCACTCTTTGTTCCTTTAGGTCAATTCAATCAAAAGGCACAAAAGGAATAGGAAGTTTTTACAGATTATTTAAACCAGTACAACAACATCAAAATCTCTTGGCAATAGGAAGGTGAAATCTGTGTATGTACTGAATATCAATATATTATTAGAAAGAAATATAAGATTAAATTGGATGTAACAAGACCTGTATATCCTGCCTTTCTTCCAAGGAGCTAAAGGTGGCGTATTTACTTTTCCTTTGCCGATGCTATAGCCTAACAACAACCCTGTAGGGTAGGCTGGGGTGAGAGATGGTGACTGGCCCAAGATCACCATGTGGGGATTTGAACACTGGTCTCCCCTAGCCTGGACTCTAACCCAGTGCTTCCCAAATTAGTACCACCTGGCTGGGGGGCAGTGGGATTCCCTAGTGGGGCTCAGCAAGCCAAGGGGGGCAGCACTGGAGGTGCAAATAGCAACCAGACCTTGAAAAGCTGGTCTCAGTATGAAGTTCATCAGTTTTGTTGACTCAATTCAGATCAATTATTTTAACTGGACTTGGAACAAATGTGCAATTAATTGCCACTGCTTTGAATTTTCATGTGTTGCCTTCCTCCGTGGGTCGTGCAAACCCCTGTTCTGAGCAAGGAGGCCCTGGGGCTGAGTTTATGGAACCAAGCAGGGTTGTGGCCCAGGACGCTGGTCTAACCGCTACACTGCACTTTGTACGTGTTCAGAGGCACTGGGCCCCAAAGGGCCGGAACTGTTGAAAGCCAAAGCTTTCACGTTCCCTAGGTGTGAGCTGAGGCAAAGTTTTTTCTTTGTGGCTCTGGCTGAGTGGTAGATCCGAGTTCAGGGGGGTTTTGGTTTTCAAATGCGGTCTTCTCCCAAAGTGACTCGGAGGTGCTAATCTGCAGGTTGCTTTTACATCTGTGCATGCTTGTGCCAGAGGCAAGGCCCGTAATTCCAAAGAAAGGCTTCTGTCTTGAAGCCAAGGGAGGGAAGCCGGAAGCCAGGAGACTCTCAAGAGGGAAGTTGTGGGGAAATGGCCTTTTTCCTGAAACCTTGGCCAGGTCAGGGAGTTTCCCTACATCTGTTGAGTCTTTGGTGGGGAGGCGGGGGGCTAACTGTCCTCAGCCCCACATGGACCATCCGGCCTGTACCGCAGTGCTGCTTTTACCCAAGGTGCTCCAGGTCTTGCTCGTGGCGACTCCAGAACAACTCCAGATTGCTGAGCATTGCTCCTGGACTTCTCGGGAGCGTCCCCAATCTCCCCATTTTCTTGCCCAAACGATTTTTGCAACCATTGGTCAGATGGAGGAGAGCGTCAGATCTTGAGTCTCTGCCTCATTGATTAGGGGTGTTAGCTGTGATTCCTGTATTGCAGGGGGTTGGACTAGATGACTCTTGGGGTACCCCCTTCCACGCAGTGCTTTTTTCTGGGGGGGGGGATGCAGGGGTACGCATACCCCTAAACATTTTGTGTATCTTTGTACTTTCATCCCATTTACTGTATTTCTTTTCCCCGATTTGAATCATAAAATGGTGGTTTTCTTGAGTCAAAATGAGAGTACCCCCAAACATATTTTTTTTTTTTTTAAGGAAAAAAGCACTGGTTCTATGATTCTAAGCCTGAGAGGTTTCTGGAGGCAACAACACCCCTCTGTGTGTCTGTGCTTCTTTCCAGCTCCCTTCTCTGCTCTTCCTAATAAGATGGTGCACAAGGCCAGAGGCAGAGTTCCTGCATTGCAGGGGGCCAGACTAGATGACCCTTGGGGGCCTTTCCGACGCTAGAATTCTAGGACCCTTTGGAGCACTGGGTTTACAGCTAAGCTGAATGGCATGAAATGCCAGCCCAGGAGTCCGGTTAAAAGCATACCTGGACACACACTGGGCTTTCTTTGAGCTTTTAATTATTGTTTACCTTCAACTAAGAGTTCAGTGTGATCTGGAAGCTTGCAACTTGTATTTTCATCTACAACTAGTCCAGCTGAAATTCACTGGGTGGCCGTGGGGCAGCTACTCACTCTCAGCCCAACCTACCTCGCAGGGTTGTTTTGAAGATGACATGGGGAGGTGGAGAGCAGTACCCCACCTTGTGCTGGTTGGAGGAATGGCGGGATATAAATGTTAACGTTAAAATAATAAATAAAACAAAATAAAATAAAATAATAGGAGCTGGATAGCTCCGTTGGTTAGAGTGTTACAGGCAGGTAGCCGTGTTGGTCTGCCATAGTCGAAACAAAATAAAAAATTTAAAAAATTCCTTCCAGTAGCACCTTAGAGACCAACTAAGTTTGTTCTTGGTATGAGCTTCTGTGTGCATGCACACTTCTTCAGATAGGTTAGAGTGTGGTGCTGATAATGCCAAGATTGCAGGTTCAATCCCCATGTGGGACAACAGAAACGATGCCTTATGAGGAACGGCTTAGGGAGCTGGGTATGCTTAGCCTGGAGAAGAGAAGGTTAAGGGGTGATATGATAGCCATGTTCAAATATATAAAAGGATGTCATATAGAGGAGGGAGAAAGGTTGTTTTCTGCTGCTCCAGAGAAGCGGACACGGGGCAATGGATTCAAACTACAAGAAAGAAGATTCCACCTAAACATTAGGAAGAACTTCCTGACAGTGAGAGCTGTTGGACAGTGGAATTTGCTGCCAAGGAGTGTGGTGGAGTCTCCTTCTTTGGAGGTCTTTAAGCGGAGGCTTGACAGCCATCTGTCAGGAATGCTTTGATGGTGTTTCCTGCTTGGCAGGGGGTTGGACTGGATGGCCCTTGGGGTCTCTTCCAACTCTAGGATTCTATGAATAGCATATTCCTGCATTGCAGGGTGTTAGACTAGGAGATCCTCAGGGTCTATTCTATGATTCTAAAACAAAACAACGAAGGGATTATTCCATTTCTTCTCTCTCTCTCTCTCTCTCTCTGTGTGTGTGTTTTCCCCCATCTTGCTGCTCCCTCACTTTCCGATTCGTCTCCCTGCAGCCCGAGAACAACTCCGCCGTTCCAGACACAGCCGCACCTTCCTGGTGGAGTCCGGGATGGGGGAGCTCTGGTCTGAAATGCATACAGGTAGGAGGAGCCCGCGGGGCAATTCAAAGGCAAGGAAAGGAGGGAAATCCGACTGATTATGTTTCTTTAGAAGAATTCACAAGTCAGCTGGGATGTGTGTGTTTGTGGAGGGAAATATTCCGCAGTTTGCCGGACTGATGGATTGATTAATTCGCTTATTTAGAATACTAGGCCGGTGCTCAAAACAGCCTGCGTCAGACTCTCCGAATAAAACGCAGGGACTTGCCATCCAGCGCTGGGCTGGGAGATCCGCTTTGCTCCCTGAGACTTCCTGCTTTCCCTGAATTGCGAAAGAAAGGAAGAAAGGGGCAGCCTTGCAGAGCGCAAGGAGTCTTGATTTTTTAAAGAAATGCTTTGTGCATCCGCAGCTAATCCTGCCCCTTTCTAATATTTATTTATTGCTGTGTGTTTTTCTTTTTGTAAATCTACCAAAGAATAAAAGAAAAGAAAATCAGGATTAAGGAGTTTTCTCCCCCCCCTTTATAATTATTATTAAATTTTCCGTTTTACAATTTAGAATATTCATTTAAACAACCTTAAAATGTCAACGGCTTCCCTTCTTCTCTTTCCGTGGCTCATTTTGCACAACAGAAATCCCTGCATTTTTTATTTAAACTAAACCATTCAGCATTCCATTATTGCATCCATCAAAACTTCATTTTACATACCGTAAATCCCTGCATATTTTACAAAAACGATCTGCATCCACCGAAACTTATTTACGCTGTTGAATTTATCTTAATGCTGCCAGAGTTTTCAAGTGTACACAACTCCCCCCCTCCCCCAGTATATTCAATAAACATTTTCCAATCTTCTTTAAACGTATACGTGCTTCTTGTTCTCTTATTCTATCTATATGTTAAATCTGCAAGCTGCGCGTATTCCATCAGTTTGAGTTGCCATTCTTCTGTGGTTGGGACCTCTCTCGTTTTCCATTTTTGGGCTAACAAAACACGGGCCACATTAGTGGCATATATTAATAGCCAGGATTAAGGAGTTTTCTCAGGACTGTGGAGGCTGTGTGTGTGTCCTGGGGGGCGGAGGAAAAATGGAGGGAGGGGTCCAGGAGGCCAGTTGGAGAGGGAATGTCCCTATTTTCATCTGAGGAATGTTGGAGGTTATGCCAAGCCTCTTCCTCCCCTCTGCCATCATTTCTGGGCATCATGACCTGGCGCTGACCACCCACAATGGACTCTCTTTCCTCTGAGGTTTCTAAGCAGAGGTTGGAGGGCCACCTGTCAAGGATGCTTCAGTGGAGATCCTTGCCTTGCACGGGGTTGGACTAGATGACCCTCAGGGGTCCCTTCCAACTCTCTGATTCCTTTCCTGAACTTGGCATCACCACCTTCTTTCCTTCATCCCGCAGGGGACCGCTACATCGTGGCCGACTGCGGCGGAGGGACGGTTGATCTGACCGTCCACCAGATTGAGCAGCCACAGGGGACCCTCAAGGAGCTCTACAAAGCGTCAGGTGAGGGGGGGAGCCTTGGGAGAGTCCGCAGAGCAAGGCCACCTGCAAGGAGGTCCTGGGCTGCAGGTGGAGGAGAAAGACAAGCTTATCTAATTCACGCTTTCCGAAACCCTATGGGATCTGAAACACAGAATTCGTACTTCTTCGAATTTTGCGATGCAGTTCCCCGGCAAAACAATGTGTGCAAGAATGCACATGACTGTGGTAAAGCATGGATAAAACTGCATATAACTATGGTAAGAAGAGCATGGGAAAGGAATCTGCTAGTGAAAATGACATTAAGAAGTGCTTCATACTGGGAAAAAGTGCTTTGCAGAAATGTGCATACCAGTCGTATCTTGGAAGTCAAACAGAATCCGTTCGGGAAGTCCGTTCGACCTCCAAAATTTTTCAAAACCAAATCGCAGCTTCCGATTGGCCGCAGGAAGCTCCTGCAGCCAATCAGAAGCCGCGGGAGCCCCGTTGGACGTTTGGGTTCCAAAAGAAACCGGAACAGTCACTGTTTGCGGTGTTCGGGAGCCAAAAGTTTCGAGTTCTAGGGCGTTCGGGACCCAAGGTGCAACTGTATTTGGCAAAATCCCACACAAGCATGGCTACAGCCCTGAACTTTCATGTAATCCGTGCAGTTTTGCAGCTTTGAAAGGCAGCTTGGTTTGTGTCCAAGTTTGTCTCCCGCCCAGCTATTTGGCAGGAACGGCCATTCCTGGGTTTCCAGGGTTGTTTGAAGCTAGCCTCCCTTTTTGGTGTTCTGATGTTAGAGTTCCACCCAGTGGCTGAAACTGAAATAGCAAGCAAGAAGCAAAATAGGAAGGAAGATCAAAGCCTTTATTTGAAGGTGGAAATGCAAATATCTGGGACTCATAGCATTCTTCTGATTGGTTGTTCATATTTGCAACAACACCTTAAAGAAGTGCATTCCTCAGCTCAGGGGGCCACCCTAGACAGTGCCCTGACCTTTGGGAGGGCAGAAAACACACAGAGAGGCTAGCTTCTCTTTTTCTTTTTCCAAGGATCTCAAGAAGGCACACATGGTTTCCCGTCTCCTCATTCTGCAAAGTAGGCTGGGCCGAGAGGCAGGCAGCCGAAGTGACCTTGAAGAATTAGGACACACAAAACCAGTGAAATTGCCTAGAAGTGCTCCACCAATTGACCAGTGGGTGTCGGGATCGTAACGCAGACTGGGCCTTACATCTGAACATCTAAGCTCTGCTACAATGAATATAACGACTCGGTCTTAGTTCCGCTCATGACCTCTCCTCTTCCTACTGGCATCACGTAACAGATGGAGAATAATTTGGGGACTGCTCCGTCTGCTCTGCACGACTGGCGGCTGTACACATCTCAGCACAGGATATTAAATAAATCGCTCGATCAGAGGCGCGGCTGAGAGGCAAGGGACGCCCGATGCTTCAGTCGAAGAATCTGACGCAATTTCTCTTCACGAATCGAGATATCAATCTCATCAGTTAAAGCTCATGCATTTAGAAAAGCCTCCTAGTGATCATTGTGAAATGCTGCTCTTCAATACAATTCCCAACACGGAATAACATTGGAGAACCACTCAAGTGTCTCGGCCAGACATTGAGAATGTTAAGAAAGAAACAGATATGAGGGAATAGAAATCTCGAAACCTGTTCCGTCGCCCGCAAGATCGGGAACTGGACCTCGCTCGAAAAAGGATTCTAGGAGGGTCTGAAACAGGTGATACAATAAAAAATAAAAAAAGCTTCGGCACACAGCACAACGTGACAAGTAATCTCGAATTACGATGCCATTTAGAGAGAATTGGCACAAGACACGAACACATGATATGACGCGTCGGTCTCTCCGCCGCTTCCTCTTCATACCACAAGAGGGAGCGATTATTCGTTTGAGGGGTTCTTTCACCGGGAATTGTAGGTGCACCCTAGGAAAGCGGCGGGCGAAGAATCATTAACTGGACAAGTCAGATTTTAACCGAGCATTATGGTGGAAACTGGAAGAAATAAACGTCTCGGCACGCATGTTAGCCATGGAAGGCCTTAGTTAGTATGGAATACCAGGAGGAGCCAGAGGAAGGAAATGCGGTACGCAGACAGGAAACATAGTACCCTGGAGACTGTCTGTGGTCGGTGTTGCATGCTCCGACCACTGGGCTCAGAGATGTATCTATCCTGTGAAGCTCCTACCAGATCAGTGAGGCAGATAAAGAAGTGATCCTGCGCTCTGTACAGTGGTGAATACCAAGCTCATTTTTTATTAAGGAGCCATCCCCGGCCCGGAGTCTCCCTTAAAAATAGCCTCTCAGATACTATCGATTAGACGACAATCAGACAGGAAATATTCACCGTGGACAAGCGAGACATTGGTTGCCGAGCTGAAGAAGAATACGAATATCTCCTGTGCAGTTGGAAGGTTCCAGGAAGGCCTGGCGATATCACATTAAAAGGAGAAAAGATTAAGAATTAAGGATCCCTGGCTGAGAAACAAAAATCTTTTGGACAAGCATCTGGAAGAGCTCAAAGACGAAGCTATTTGATCTTACCATCACACACAGACGCCTGAGTATTTCCCACCTCGGGGGACACCAGGACCCAAGCGAGGACCCAGAGGAAGGTAAGAAAGCAGAGCAACTGGAGAGAAGAATAAAATAAAAGAAGATGGACATGGCAAGTTATTGACATGATGTCGACGGGTCGATTGAACCAGAGACCAAAGAGAGAGAGCTGTTTCATGGGATTTAGAAAAGAAGAATTTGGACATTTATATGTTTTACAGGAAGGTACCCCACATAGTTCGGCGACATAGATTTTTACCACAAATAAAAAACTAGGCAGGCAGAGTTCATATCATCAGAATAAGGTCAAAAAGAGGAGGGAGTGGTAATATATGCAAAGGGAGAAATACAGCCAAGACAGGCTATTTTAGATGAAAGAAGGGAGATATATCGCAATTTTGGAAAAATTTAGTCACCAAGGCGAAAAAAAACTTCTGATTTGGGACTCCTATGCCCAAATGATGGAAGTCAATTTTTTATAAAAATACATATGATTTTGCTGATTGGACTATATGGATTACAAACTAGTTGCCTGGGAGATTATTTACATGGTTGCAGTTTCCACGTTACATGGACAGATCCCAAAGGAACCAAATTAAACCAAATGATGGGAGAAACTACTAAAGGACCTTTTTTTGAAATGGTGGGACAATCTTGTAAATCTTGGAGGATGCTTTGGAGATTAAAACAATCCCACCGATACTAGGCAACTTTTTTTTTTAGTGAATCTCAGCAGTCATGGTCGAGAGATAGATATATTTGGATATCGAATTGAATTTGGCATCGAAAATACAAAGCGGAAACTCTGGCCCAAGACTTATTCGGACCAAGTGAATGCGGCTGTTACAGTAAACTCTTTAAATGGTCTCCAAGGGTTCTTTCAAGATGTGAGAATGATGACGCGTTAATGAGAGACTCCAAGCTGGTTAGAAAGAGCTGTGCAAAAAGGCCTGATGAAGGGAGTATTTCAAATTAATGGAATTTCCGGAGGGGTTAGAAAAAAGAATTGCCTGGGATGCAAGTTAGATAGCGTTGGTTAATGGATTGAGTGATTCCTCCATAAGCGAAAAAGCAT